>JAODLD010000021.1:15988679-16018119 GCA_026781065.1 Mormyrops boulengeri
CCCCCCCCCCCCCCCCCCCCCCCCCCCCCCCCCCCCCCCCCCCCCCCCCCCCCCCCCCCCCCCCCCCCCCAAAGCTGTAATTTCCTAGTGTCCCAAAATAGGCCAATGAGAGAGTGCAAAGTTATGCAGAAACTTTTACTTTAATGGCACTCATGAAAAAGTCTTGGAAAAAGCTACAGATGTAGTGAGGAAAGGCTCATGTAAGGAAATTGTCATTCGCTGTCACTTCAGATGCTAGGAAAACCAGGATACTGTCCCCTGCGAGAGCGCTTCCTCTCATTTCACTAAGCTGTACCAGTGCACACAAAGGCCAAGCTGGAAAACACACATTTGTCTGTGTGCCTTTTCTCACAGCGAGCCATGGAGGGAAGCCGATCCAGGGTCAGGTCAGTCCTCGGTTAGTACTTCTGCATATGCATCCATCTATCCATCCAAACATCATCCACAACCACTCATCTGGGGGGGGGGGGGTGTTGGAGCTTATCCCAGAAACGACACAAGATAGGGGATCCTCTGGATCTGATGGTTCTGAGTCACCATTGAATTTATGTATTTAAATTAATCTTTTAATCTATAACAGGATGGATGCAAGCTTCTTTACGCACAGTTTTCTCATAGGGCATAATTTTTGTTTGTTTAGTGAATTTATTATTCATGATATACGGCTGCCCTCGTTCGTTCACCGTAGATAAAAACAGTGCCTGTTCCCTCTGTTTTGCCGTCCTAAAATGAATACGGGCAGATGCATGTCTTGGGGTTAATGTTGTTTTTTTGCTAAGTATAGTTAGTCGGAGACATTGTGCCAGCAATTGCTTAAGCTTACTGCAAAGGATAATCTATACGGATAGCACATTTAATCGTCGAAGTATACCCATCACTAACTAAGGCAGATCACTCTTTAATAAGACACTCTGACTGACAGCATGAATTCTTCTCATTAATGCTGTTTAACAGACATATTTTCAAAAATGTGCACAATAAAACAATTAAAGGAAACGTGAGTTGAGCTTTGGGCTTTTATTATAAGAAGATGACCTAAATCTGGTTACAGTGGCGCCCCCTATCGGTGGTTTGAACTACCCTGAGGTGGTTGTAATGTGTATGCTCTTATATTCAGAACAGGGCCATGGAGTCGGCTCTATCCTCAAATTAAGCCAAAAAGGTTGCATGGAACCAAAAGTAATTAAATCGGTATTTTATTAAAATAAATCGTGTCCCGTATTCTCGTTGGTCTAATGCTGGGTTCCGCTTTATTACATCCCCCCCCCCCCCCGTTGTGTTGCAGTTAATGAGACAGGTCAAGCTGCTCTACAATCCCAAGAGCCAGCGGCTGTGTAAGTGATGGTTTTATTTTTTCTGCAATGTAGGAGCCACAGAGATGTACATGGAAAATATGTGCGAAAACCATGTACCCGCTAAGGTAAGCTAACTGAACTAGGCTTTAAGTGCTCCTCGTGGGGATTTGGCTGGCCTGACTGCCCTGTGTTCGCCGGGTGCCCATCGGCGAGACGAGCGCCATGTGTCAATGTGCAAACGCCACAGACAAGCCAAGCCTTCGGGACCTGTCCTGGCCCAGCGATCAGCGGAGAATGCGGAGGTGCGGGGACCGAGGACGGAAAGGCAACGAGGCAATAAGACGTCCTGTCAATAAAACCGGCCAGTAAAACCTCGGATGAAAACAACGATCATTAAGTAATTATCATAAAAAACAATAATAAAAATGTTGATAACTATACATATTTAAAAATAACCACGAATAGTGTGCAAATTAAGATTCGTCGCCTTGATCGGTGAACTGTATTTTGAAACGAAGAAATGCTGGACACATGCTTTCCTTTGAATAAGCTAACGAGAAAATGACTGTCCAGATGTTTTGGACTCAGACTTTGTGTTCCAGCGCTAATGCGATTATGCAAAAACTGGGAGAATATTAACAAAAACCGCTCCGTCCCACATAACTGGGTTTAAAGACGTCCCTATTAGCATACCTATTGTAGCGTGGGACAGAGGTGACAAAGCAAGTGCTTTCCGTTTAAATGATTCTGAATTGGGCTGAAATTTCTTTTGTTACCGAAGCGGCTACCCTTCCCCCATCCACCGCCGCACCCCTACCCCACGGCCAAGCCGCACGTTCACAAAGTAATGATATATCCCCAAAAAGCTACATCAATGGCAAAAAAAAATGTAAAATACACATATGGTTAATTGTCGTACGCTTCAGTAACTAGTCTAATGGCTTTTTGAAAATGTGCAGCTCTGAAGTGCATGTAAGCAGCCTTTCGGTCATTTTTGTCAGTAAACACCAATCGTACCATCATTATTATTGCACTGCTGTTATTGTGGCTGCCGTTGCGCTCAAATGTATTACACTGGCAAACATGAAACTTGACCCAGGTGTGCGCAGTCGTTAAAATGTTTATTTCATTTATTTTAGGATGACCTTAAGCCTATATTATTCCGGACATTACTCATGTAAACAGCGGTCGGGTCCCAAAAGACAGCATCGCCATTCAGACGGAGAAAATACATCACTTTGGTGCCTAAAATTAAATTCGCCCTGGCTGTTTTCTGCCCAGCGGCTTAGTGTCTGGTAAGACTACGGTCCGATTACGGCCAGCTGCCAGACAAGCCCGGGTGTCCCGGGGATGTTCCCACTGTCCGGGAACCTCAGTTACCTCGGAGCCGCTTCACGTGGCTTTGCGAGAGCGAAGGAAGCAGCTGTTTCTATGGGCGAGTCTGTCTAAGTACGCGCTCATTAAACGAATCGTTAAAGGACTCATATTTATATGCATCTGGATCAGAGGAATTTTGCCACTTTTCGTTCTAAAAAAAAACCGAGGACAGACGGTGAGAGGGTGTTGAGGGTGAACAATAACGACACAGGACAAAAAGATCGCTATTCATAAGGATGTAAATACAATAGGGTTGTAATTAATTAAGCACGTGGTTATACCAATTGGCTATCATTTATTGAATACAGAGTGGTGACAGATTTAACATATTCCAGGTTAATATAATTGCTTAAATTAACAAACGTAGGTGTGTTATTATTGTAATAGTTGAAGCAGCGTATGAAACGGACAATTTGTCACTATCTAGATTTTTTTTTCTTTTTAAATATAATAATTTAATGAAATTCTTCACTGGATCTGAAATGAATGTGATCTAATATTTCCAAACCGTTTGTGGTTTTTTCTTATTACCATTTGGGGAAATGGCAAATACACTCATTGATAAATCATGGTCGCTGCTATATGATTCTAAATTTGACTACTGTCTCATGCTTACCAACCTTTTCTCGTAAATCACAGATCAACTGCGCAGTAATATCGAGGACCGTCATCACATAAGTTCACTCCACACTCAAGCAGGAGTCTGGGGGTCATTGTTCATGGGACAACAAAGAAAGCAGTCTGACTTAAGAGGCCGGGTGCTCGGCTCCGCCCAAGCGCCGCGACCGACCAATCGCGCTCGGGCTATGTAAAGGCGGACCGCGTCGCTCCGCCCCTGGCCGGCGTGTGACGTCACCCCCCACATATTGCCCAGCAGTGCTGTCTGTCTGCAGCAAATCAGACAGAGAGAGGAAAGAGCGGAGAGAGGCGGGGAGGGGCCGCTCGGAGGGACACAGCCGCTGCCGGCATTCCTGCGATCCGCAACTTCGGAGTGTCCGTCTTCACCGTCCCGTGTGCGCGCTGGGAGGTGGCTGCCGTCTATGCCGCACGGACTGCATTGATCGCTGCCTGCTCGGAGAGGAGAAGCGCTCGTCCTGCACCGCTGGCCCGAATCCGCTTCCCCGTCCTCCCGTACTGACCCTACCCTCCTTCCTCGGTTCTCCCCCCCTCCCTCCCTTTGTTTGATCTTCCTGGTCCCCGAGACTGCAAACGCATCGAAGATGCCCAGTTCGCTGTTCGCCGACATGGAGAGGAACGGGAGCAACCAGGGAGACACCCTGGACGACCAAAGAGCCCTGCAGATAGCACTGGACCAGCTCTCGCTGCTCGACCTGGATAACGATGACAGCTCCATGTACGACAACGAGCCGAGGAAAAAGAGCGTGAACATGACCGAGTGCGTTCCGGTGCCCAGTTCGGAGCATGTAGCCGAAATCGTGGGGAGACAAGGTGCGTATGCTGTAATGCTGTTTTTGTGCCGGGACGTTAATGTGCAGTTAGGGATGCAGCGCTCCGTCGGCACTGATAACTGCGTGTAATAGTTAATGATCTGTGCGCAGGATCCGTTCATGCTGGGGGGGGGGGGGGGACAAAGGCGAACAGAGAAACACTCGTAATAGGGCTCGGAGGAAAAAAAAACAGCGTCAGCCGGGGCGCAGAATAGCTACGGGACACTGGCACTCCCCTGCCATATTGCATCGCCGTGTCCCACTTACTAGTCCGCTTAGCATTAATAGTTCATTCAGACTTGTAGTGTTTCCTCCCACTTGCTGTTTTCGGACTTTTATAATAAAACTGGCCGACTGGTGCCCCGCTAGACGAACGGGTCAGCCGTCTAAGCTATAAAAAGCAGACTGTATTCTGCAGCAGCCGCCGAACTGTCCTGATGGGAAGACTGTCAACTTTTCGTTATGCGATGGCTTGCATACGCCTGGATGTTTTCTGTGTTTTTTCCCGTGTCGATGCCAGCGAAGGTGACACATGGCTGGCTGCTGCACGTAATTTTTTTGCGCGCCGCATTTTGACAACTGCGACTGATTAGACCGGCCCGCATGGCGATCCCTCTAATCGGTCATTTGAAAATTTAATTTAGTCGTGGTGCAAAGTCCCCGGGGCTATTTATAAGAACCCTATATTGAGTGCCCACCCCTTCGTTCTAGGCTGCAAAATCAAAGCCCTGCGAGCAAAGACCAACACCTACATCAAGACCCCTGTGCGTGGGGAGGAGCCGGTCTTCGTGGTGACTGGCAGAAGGGAGGACGTAGCCATGGCCAGGAGGGAGATCATCTCAGCTGCGGAGCACTTCTCCATGATCCGAGCCTCCAGGAACAAGAACAGCGGAGTTAACGGCACTGGCACCTTGCCCGGGCCTCCCAGTCTGCCGGGCCAAACCACCATCCAGGTGCGGGTGCCCTACCGGGTGGTGGGCCTGGTGGTCGGACCCAAGGGGGCCACCATCAAGCGCATCCAGCAGCAGACGCATACCTACATTGTGACGCCGAGCCGTGACAAGGAGCCAGTCTTCGAAGTGACGGGCATGCCCGAGAATGTGGACCGGGCACGGGAGGAGATCGAGGCCCACATCGCCGTCCGCACCGGCGGCCTCGTCGAGCTGGCCGACGACAATGACTTCCATGCCAACGGCACCGATGTGGGCTTCGAGTTGCAGGGCCATGCCGGTCTCTGGGGGCGCCCTTCCACCACACGCAAGCCCTTCTCCAGCTACCGCAATGACAGCTCCAGTTCCCTGGGCAGCGCCTCCACTGATTCCTACTTTGGTACCGGCAGCGGCTCGCGGCTAGCCGACTACAGCCCCCCCAGCCCAGAGCTCAGCTATACGGCCTCTAACAACGGCAACAACAACAACCCTGCTATCAGCAGCCAAGCCGTCAACGGCAACGGATTTGCATACACCGGCGATGTTGTCTCCCCCGACTGTGCTGATGGGGCTTTCGAGTCGCCGCCGGGCTTCGATCCCACGCCTACCCCACCTGGTCTTGTGTGGTCACAGTACGACCGTGCCACCGGCCCCTCCTCCAGCCCCACGACAGCCATCTTCTCCTCAGCCGGCGATGGTGGCGTCTTGGCAAACCCTAGGCGTGCCAGTGGCGCTGCCCCACCAACCCAACCCCAGCTGACACCACCGCTGCACCCGCTGGCCCGCCGAGTACGCAGTGATCCTGGGGGCGGCGCACTGAGTCTCCCTGGCTACGGTCCTGCGTCCGGATCGCTGCCCGGCGTCCCATCCGACTCATCAGCCTCGTCGACGTCCAGCTGCTCGTCGGGCACCAGCAGGAAGGGCAGCCGGGACTGCTCGGTCTGCTTTGAGAGTGAGGTTATCGCCGCCCTAGTGCCCTGTGGCCACAACCTCTTCTGCATGGAATGCGCCAACCGCATCTGCGAGCGTAGCGAGCCCATCTGCCCCGTGTGCCACGCGGCCGTCTCTCAGGCAATACGAATCTTCTCCTAGGACAGACCACGTGGGCTCGGAGAAACATGTGTGCACTCTGGCACGCCTATGTATGTATGTACGTATGTATGTATGGAAGGCTGCAGTATCCAAAAACAGAGCGCCCCCTAGGGGTGAGTGGTTATCTGTTCATAATGTACTGTAGCTTCTGAGAAATATTTTCAACATCTACTGCATGTTCTAAAAGCTTAGTTATTAATAGTTCTGGTAAGTCGTATGCTATACTGAAGCCAGACTGCGGGTGGCTGGGGCGCTTATGCCGTGTCAGTCTCAGACTGTTTACATGACCGGCTGTCCAGTTTCGCTGGTGGGATGTACTGATGGGAAATGGTATTGGGTCATACGTATTCCTGCCACAGACCATCACCGCCATGGCTGAATGTACTGGCAGGGGTTCCCCACGGTTCCAGTGATTTCCAGGCTTTGGCGGGAATTAAAATCAGGATTATTGATCCGCAAGCATTACGATACTGCAGCTTCAGATTAGAATCAGGAGCAGAGGTACGCCCTGCATATATATGTATATGAAAAAAATCCACAATTTTAAGGGTTTAAATGTTAATTACAATAATACAGATTTGAAGTATTTTATTCTTTTTCTTGACTTGAAAGATTATATTTCGTATTTCAAAGATGTTTACAGATATTTCGATTTGAGTTCAGTGAACTTTTTTGTAGCTAGGTTTAAAATATCTTTTATTTTTAGAATGGCCTTGTGGCAACGAACACTGTATTGTTTTATCACACGGCTGTGGGTTCGAGCCTGAACGTGTGTGTGTCACATTAAAACAGTATTCTGTTGGGATGGAGGTTTTATAAGTTTAGCAAAAAAGTCTTTTAAATCTGCCTCACCCAGCATATTTTTTAATTCCGTAATATAAAGCATATTTTATTCTATATTATTACGAAACATAAAATGTATAAAGTAAATCAGACAAAAAGAACCATTTATGCTTTCTTACATTTGTATGACTCTGATCGTGGTGGGGAATTACAGAGTTCCGTGGCACCACTACAAGTTTTAGTATTTCTATTTTAATAAATTTGTTTACCACTTCTTTATGTATATGTAGGTGATGTTACTTTGACGTAAATGTACTTTATGGAGCAAAGTTTAAAGACAAAGTATATTTTATTTTCTGATAAAGGGCCTTTAACCTCATGGTCGAATACTAATATTATATTTGCTGAAACAAGATTTGAAAATGTATTGAGAGTTTTATTTTTCTGACATTTCAAAGTTTTTTCACAAGTTAACGTGAAACTTAAGTAAAAAGGTGCTAATTCATGTTTTTTTAAGTGTTTCTATATAAGACCAATAAAATGGTACTCAAAGCCGATGTCTGATTGGCTCATTCTGCCGCAGTGTTTGAGCCGGGAGCCTCTGGGATGATGCTGACTGGGTTTGGCGGGAGATTAATGTCGCCTTCATCCTTTTTCATTAACCTACATGTTCACTAAGGTAATTCCGGGTAGCTGGACTGCTAGCTGCCCATTCTCCCACTGCGCCCCCTTCTGGCCAAATTGTAGACCCTAGCGATCCTGGTGCAGTGCGTTCCCTTCCCCTACTCCTGTTTGGTGTTCTCTTGTTCTTTTTTCCAGCTGTACTGCAGGTGTCACCTGGGTAAAAACCAGTAAATGCCGACTCCCAGACCATCCTGTTAGGGGGCACAGGTCTGCATGCGGGTGACTGACGTGCCCCAGACGCTGAGCTTCACAATCATTTGGGGGGGGGTAGGATCATCCAGATGGATGTTTCGTGTTTTTTTTCTTTCTTTCGCTGTACAGTCAGAAATGCGATTATGTGTTGGTTTATGACAGCATTAACCAAGATGGGTGTTTTACTGCAGTCTTAGGAAAAATCACTTGCAGGATACCTGGCTTGCAGACAGCTCTGTGCGCTGGTGGATTCGGTTACGACGTGTGTGTGTGTGTGTGTGTGTGTGTGTGTGTGTGTTTTATGCAGTGTACCGGTGCAAAGTGGTTTTCTTGGAAAGTCTGAAATGCAAAACACATGCAGCAAAGCTAGATAGTAAATAGAGAAAAAACGGCTTAATGATGAGTTTAGAATGGAAATATCCAAAAATCAGTGTTCGGGTCCTGGCCCCATAAACCATACTATTAGGAAACAATTCCAGTCCATAAAAAAAGCTGACGGGTGTTTTATTCAAATACAGAACACGTGGTTTCTCGCAGGCCATGATGATTTAGCCTTTTTAAGGGGGAATAGGGGAACATGGGCTGGCTTTAGACAGGCTTAACTGATTGGATGTTTTTACTTGTATCGCCCATGAGTCTTTGCGGAACAGATTCGGGGAGGGAGGTGTCGCATAATACCGTTTCCATGATCTGGGACATACAATGGGTGTCAGGGTTGGGGGGGGTACGGTCTGTTTGGTTTAAACGTGCTCCTGTTTAAACGCCCCACCACGTAGCCAAGGAGGTCATCTGCTGTCTGTATGTAAAGATACGCCCCGTCCCCCCCCCACCAAACCGATACCGCTATAGAGGTCAACGTTAGTGAATGGGACTCCAGCTTTTTACGTACTGACTTCACCACTAAGCCAGTACTTTACAATCATCACCTACCGCTCTTTTTTAACCGTTTAATGTCTTTCCCCCAAACAATTAGGCACCAGCTGGAGTGTTTGTCATGAACCTGACTGCTGGAATCGTTATTTCAGTTTTCAGAGAAGCGCACTGCGGATTGCCATAAGAGTGACGGACCATATTTCCACTGTGATTTTAATATAAATTAAATTTATTTGTCTCGCACAGCCCATGAAATTCTCCTTCGTGCTGTAACAGGCGGTCCCGATCATACCCTGAATTAATAAAATTCTGTCTTCCTACAGTGCCCGCTCTTACCACCAGATAGAGATGCATGGGGGGAGGGGCTGGGCCATCACATGGGGGGGGGGCATAGCTCGCCATTGATGGCGTGTTCTGTAGGAGTTTCAGTCCCTGATATGGTGAGTTACGGCCCTGGTTTGTGCAATCAGAACTGAAGCTCTAGTGCTGAAGCTTCCAGAATAATCCCCTAATCATACAAAAAATGTCCAAAAAGCTGGGCTACAATGAGGAGCGCCCCACTGACACGGTGTGCTGCTATAAATTATTATATGATTATGAATGAATGATTGAATCTGACCACACAACGGTGTGGGTAGACTGTCTCACACCCGTGTCACCATCCCCGGTCCTCGAGGGCAGCTTTCCTTGGGTGTTTTAATTAGCATCTGATTTACACCTGACACACTGGGTGGCTTGACCTGCCAAACTTAAAATTAGCTCAGGAAAAAGCCAGGAGCTGTGCTGGAGTGGAAACGTATGCGCCGTGCTTCTCGAGGGCTTCAGACCGTCTGCTGCTGCTTAGTGGGGAGCAAGTCTGCACAGAGAAACCTGAAGGAACGCCGCCTTCTTCAGAGATCATGCGGTCCACCACCAAGCTAACCACGCCCACCACATTGTTAACCATGCTCACCATCTCGCTAGCCACGCCCACCATCACGCTAACCATGCCCTCTGCCTCCCTGACCACACACTCCACCTCACTGACCACGTCCCCACCTCACTGACCACACCCTCTGCTTATTTGACCACGCCCATCTCCCATCTGCCTCCCTGACCACACCCTCCAACTCACTGACCACGTCCCCACCTTATTGACCACACCCTCTGCTTATCTCATCATGCCCACCACCCATCTGGCCATGCCCTCTCCCTCTCTGACCACGCCCTCTGCCTCAAAGACCATTCACTTTCACTAATTATTTATTTCAAACCATGTTTTTATTGTATAGCTCTTTCTAGCCCTTTTGCAAAGGTTTGCAACATCCAGATTAGATTGCATATTGAATTTTGTTGTTGGAGTAGTTATACATTTAGACATGCAACCATGTCTACAATTTCCCTGCCCACACCCACTGTCTCCTTTATCACACCCACCACCTCCCCAACCACATCCACTATCTATGTGACCACACCCACCATCTCCATCAACCACACCCATTATATCATTGACCACACCCACCATCTCCCTAACCACACCCACTATCTACCTGGCCTCATCAATTTTCCTCCCTGGCCACACCCACCATCTTGCTAACCACACTCACTCCCTGACTACGCCTACCACCCCACTGACCATTCCCACCCTGACCACACCCACCACCTGCTGGACCACTCCCGCCTCCCTAATTGCGCCTGTTGCCTCCTTGACCACCCCCACTGACTGTGCTCACCACTTTCCTTTCACGATCCGGGGGGCTCAGGATTAGCGGAGTGAGAGCACTGTGCCCCGCCACTCCTCACCTTCTTTTCTACACTCTTCCGCTAAATACAGTCTTCTGCCACATTATATAAAAGAAAAGAAGATGCACGGGAGTGGCGAAGAGAACACCAGGTTTTGGTTGAGCACCCCATTTCGTGGTGAACATGTGCAGTTGGGTTTGAAACTTAGGAGCAGTGAGTTTTTCCCATGCTAGCAGAATGGTGGCAGAGCTACTTACATGCAGCTCACCATGGGAGAAGAAAGGTTTGCAGTGACCCTGCAGCACAGAGCCTGTTAATCAGGTGGGTGAGGGGCCCCAGCACATTCCGGGATCGGATCCCATCTCTGGCAAACTTGTGGTCTTCTGGGTTTCCACCAGCAGTCTGAAAACATGTAGTTAGGTATGGGTGCGGTGTCCAACTCTGCGGGTTAGGACTCTGATCGGAAGGTCACTGGTTTAAATCCCAGACTCAGCAGAATAATTTCACCATTGGGTCTTTGGGTCTGACCCTGCTTTTAATTATATGTCACTTTGGAAAAAAGCTTCTGCTAATTAACCTGTTATTGTAAATTGCCTGTAGTATGAATGTGTGTGGATTGGCAACCTGTCCCGGGGTGTTTCTGCCCCTGATCTTCCTGGCATAGACGCTTCGCTCACCATAATGGAAAGTGGATGTTAGAAGGATGGTCTTTTATTGGTATTTTACATGGCAGGGGACACAAAATGGTTGGATTGCCTCTGCTACATCCATCATCTGAAGATGCAGTCAAAGTGCAGAAAGGGAGAGTAAATACCTGAAGGAACAGCGGACTAGAAGATACGTCATGCTGTCATTAACATGGTGAACCTGGCTGGGAATTTTAGACAGCACTCCTGAGGAGTGACTGACTCTCTGGTCAGAGAGAGCATAATCATTCCAATAAAAAAAAAATCTGCGGGTGGAGATGATGTATATAAATATATACCCACCTGCTGCTTGTTGGCATTCAGCTCACAATACTCTGCGCTCGTGCCCCCATTTGTGTAGAGTGATGTTCAGCTCAGCCTGTCAAGCATCTTCCGTGTTTTATTTAGAAGCTACACCTTCAGGAATGGTCAGGCAAATACAATTAAACATGACAAAAACACAGATGTACGTCTAAATATACATCCTGCGATTTTTTTTTCCCTGGACCGCAAGCCGAATGTCCTTTTCGGTAGAGTCTGGGCTCAGATTTCCCATCACTGGACCCTGCAGGCGGCTCTGCCACAGCTAGCTGGTTAACGGTACTTTTTCATTACCTGCCGTTTTTCATCTGTCATTGTCAAACTCAGAATAACAGACATCCTGACTTGGGCATATTGATTTCAGAGAGGTGGATGAGGAACAACCAGTAGAGGGTGTGCTGGCTAGGCTTGGGCGGTATGACGGTAATACTGTGTACCGTGTTCTTTTCATTCGAAATCCCCCCCCCACAACCCCTGGCAAATTTTATAGGGTTGCCGACTTCGGTCGGGGACTGGCGTTAGATTTTCACTTCGAGGCAAGTCTGCACTCATATACAGACGCATTTACATATATGTAACAGTTTTATTAACTTTATTAACGCCTTTTATGTAACTGATTTTAGGTTTATAATGGGATGATATGAACCCTGATTTTATCGAGTTAATACCGGAATAGCGTTGGTTTTTAAAATATCGTCAGAATATTATATACCACGGTATAATGTCTGGATGGCATGACATTATTAAAATGCCAAATTTCTGGGACATTTCGCATCATTCGCATATGTCAGTCAGCTGCTATCGATTTGCGGGATATTCCCGGTACTTCGGGGGAAGCGGGATGTTTGGCATAACCCTTTGCTTAGGTTGATGTGAGCTTGACGCGGGAGACCCTCACGGCGTGGGCTGCCCCCCTTTCCGCGCCACGGACCCCGCCAGCATCACCCAGCCCGCAGTGGCCTGGTGGTGGGAAGCAGAGGCTGCAGTGTGCAGTGACACTGAAGGGTGGTGACACTGGCACCAATCCACATGCTCTACAGCTGGCGTTAGCGTTCTCCCAGACTTTTCGCGGGTCTCATATGCCAGCTGGATGCTCCGCTGCCGGTTAGTGCTAATAGCCTATGGTGAAAATACATTTCCATCGGGCAACCCCAGAATCTCAAAACACACGCTGGTTGATGTAGTTAATCTTCTTTGAGCTCAGTTGCCATTTTTACCCTTCAATCTGGGTGATGCGTGGTGACTTTTTTTGCATCAGAATATGCATCAGTTTTAATGATCTTAATTTCTTTAGTGTGGACATTTCCCCGTGGAGTTCTGAATTATGAACTCCTCCAGGTGACCGGAAGCCTTCGATGTGCCTGACAGAAGCGCCACGTGAATTATTTCTCCATCAGCTTTTTATTCTCGAAGCGAGGACGCGTCGCCCTCGGGGGGGGCGGCCCGCTGCGCGGTCCGGCGCGAGATAACAGGCATCTCCCAGCTCATGCAAGGAAGTGTCCCCCAGAGAATGGAGCGCTCCCCGCCTGACATGATTTATTTGTAAGTAGGCGCGAGGCTAGAAAATGAAGTGCTGAGGAGATCCGGTTTATTTTAAGATGCTCCCGGTGCAACGAGGCGCTGGTCAGACAGTCTCTGACGTGCACATCCATCTGAGTCAGTCAGGTATGCATCAATCTGTAAACGTTTATCGCAGGTTGTGCCCGTTTAGCGGCTGATCTGCTCACAGAACCGGTGTCCTGATGTTCGAGGTGGCGTCCGGGCCGCTGAGACCGTGCCCTGGAAAGGCTCTGATGAATCTAACGAGGTGAGCTGCCAGCAAAGGCCCCAGCTGGGTCCTTCTCCAGCACACGCAGAGCTGTCCTGAGATAAGCTGGTTCTCCTCTCAGTAATGGAGGCTGTAAAGCTGTGTGAAAACCTCCAGCAGATATAAAACAGATCATTACTTACAAAAGATAGCAAAAGATCTACTAAGTAAATTGGACTACAGCCATCTTTATACTGTTGCATTAATGTTCCCTTTTTCACAGTTGTGCAGTGTGAACCTGTAGTGTTCAGTTAATTGGTGAAAGATTAGCAATTTGGTGGAAGATCAGTGGCGATGTTCATTGGGTTTGTGTTAGGTCAGCTGTCGTGTACTGTTAATTGGTAAAATATCAGTGGTGGTGTTGAGTTGTTTGGTGTATGGTCAGCTGTAGTGGTAGGTTAATCGGTGAAAGATTAGATGTAGTGTTCATTTATTTGGTGGAAGATCTTCTGTGGTGTTTAGTTGGTTCGTAGAAAATCAGCGTTCAGTCCTTTGGTTAGAGATCAGTGGTTGTGTTCAGTTGTTTAATGTACTGTCAGCTGTGGTGTTCACTTGTGTGATGGAAGGTCGGTGTTCAGCGTCTGGTTTCCTGTTGTATTGACCTGCACTCTGGTAGTTCAGGTCAACACTACACTCAGCACAACACTACAGAGATTAGAAGGTCAAAGGTCACGGGGATTCCACCGCCTTCTAAAGCCCCAGCCCTAGTCGGAGTGGTCTGTCCCAGGCGGAGTCCTGCCGTTCTCACATGTCCTGATAAGGCAGCCCCTGCGTGACCTGATTGTTATGTGTGCCTGATCATGCAGGCTAGAGTCCCTTCCCCTCTGTCATCCAGCATCTTTGGGGTGGGGGGTGAGTCAGGGTTTGGCGGGTGGGGGTGGGGGGTGCTATGCTTTTGACATTTATAAGCTTTGTGGAGCTCCGGGGGGTCCGGGTTGGGGGATGGTGTCAGACCATCAGGACAGCGCTCAGCTCTGCAGTGCGGTGCTGAGAGCAGTGCTTGGGCCCCCAGCTAGGGGCCGCTGGGGGCTCTGGTGCCACAGGCCCATCATGTCACCCTTCGTAAGGTAAGTTGTGTGTGATGTTGACAGAAAGCAGCCTGCAGCAATTATCTGACAAACACATGTGTTCTGACACAAAAACTTCCTCGTATTACATGAGGGAACCACGGATCAGCTGCAGTCGATGCCCCCCCCCGCCCCACTGCACCCACCCTCTCCACAAGGACATAAAGCTTTTGTACATACAGTATATGGACATCAGTACAGGGTTGGTCCCCCCTTTGCAGCTATGACCGCTGCCACTCTTCTGGGGGGGGGCTTTCCACAGGTTTATGGAGTGTGTCTGTGGGGATTTTTGCCCATTCATCCAGAAGAGCATTTGTGAGGTCAGACACTGATGTTCGATGTGAAGGCCTGGTTCGCAAATTCCATTCTAGTTCATTCCAAAGGTGTTCAATGAGGGCAAGGGCTAAGTTCTATGTGGGCCAGTCAAGTTCCACACCAAACTCATCCAACCATGTCTTTATGGACCTTGCTCTGTGCATTGGGGCACAGTCCTGCTGGAACAGAATTGTCCACAATGTCTTGGTATGCCTTGGGAAGGCCCCTTTCTGTTCCAGCAGGACTGTGCCCCAGTGTACAACGCAAGCCCCGCCTCTAGCAGATGATAGCATGAACTGACTCATAATGTAAATAACAAAGAAATAACAAAGAATACATACTCACATGTAATTACCTGCAACCCGGATCTGGGTTAGCTGTGGGAAAATGAAAAGATGGATGGACGGACAGACATGTCCTCAATAGGAGCTCAGTCTTAATACATAAGCTAAAATTGTTTTTTTGTGTTCATGGGTTAACATTTTCTTAAGTATGAGAAATGATATGCATGAAACATGTCCATATAACTCAGGTTATGTCTGTAAAGTCCTGAAAAGCAGCTTCTGGGTCATGGGATGCGAGGCTTGTTTGTAGAAAGCAGATTCATGCTTGTCACAGGCGGGAGGGTAACAGCATGCATAGACATTACACGACATTCCCACAGCGTAATAAATAAGCCCTGGGGATGCACTATTACTTTGGAAACGCAGCACGCTGCAGGCTCGATAACGCACGCATCCACCACTCCAGATCGGGCCCGGCACAGGCCCCGGATCCTGTTTCAGTGCCAAAATAGCCTGGCACTTGCAGCAAGTCTTCGTGATGTGGCAGGGTTGGCACCTTTAGTGGGGTGGGAACCCAGAGTTTCCGGTGCCCTTCCCTGTCGGGATGCTAGATCTTATAGTCGGGGGGGACCTTGTGCGGTTTTGAAGCTGCTACGATTGTCTATGACCTGCAGTGACATATTCCTACACTTTTGAGACAGTCTTTTAAATGAAATCCACACAAGCCTTTGGTCCCATTCAGCTCCGATTGGCTGCTTGATCTATCTCTCTGTTTCTTATTGGCTGAAGGCTGCTTTCCTGCCTTTGGTCACATGCAGCCAAGCGTCTTCTGAGGAGCCCAATCCCATGGCAGGATCCGAAGAGTCTTTCCTGCCCTCGTAGACCCTCATAACAGATGGTTTAAATGCTGCGTCTTTCCTGATCTAATCGATGGTCTTTGTCACCTCTGACGGGCCTTAGCAAAGCATTCTCAGCTGGGGAGGGCCGGGGGGCGTGCTTAGGTTCTTCAGATGGCGCTGCTGACTGCCTCGGGGAGTGGGCTGCCAGGAAACGGGGGCGGGGGGCCGACCCAGCTTGACTGGAAAGTACCTCAGTGGAAGGTGCTGCTATCGGACACTCCTGGGCTGATGGGTGAGAGGTCGGCCGGGAGAATCCATTAGCAAGTGAGAGGGGGATGTGCCCGGTCCTCTGTGCGAGGCTGCGTGTGCGTGTTGGTGCATGTCCGTGTGGCTGCCTGCTTCCTGCACCTACATCAGGCTAAGAGTGTAAAAAGAAAAAAAAAAAAACAGCAGGCGTCCAGGTGTCAGACTCCCAGTGAGCTGAGCGACCCAGCGCCCACACAAACCCAGACGGGGAATTTCGTTAGGGAAACAGATTTTAAATGTGCACAACCTATTATGTCATCATGATCATGACAAATGGGCGTCGGCTTGAAAATGATTTTCTATGAGATTAAATGCACATTATTCTCTCCATTCCAGGCAGGTCGATTTTCCAATATCGCAGCCATTTCACAAGGATGACTTATAAAGGTGGGTGGGGCTCCTTCATTAGCGGGATGCAGCATCAGGACGGTTCGATTTGATTAATTATTTGGTTATTATTCAGGGGCATTTTCAAAGTTATTGAACCTGCCCCCCCTACAAGTCTGGCTCTTTGGTAATTTGTCAAAATGTTACACAAACAAATGGCAAACATGCCCAGGACACTCTCGCGGCCTAAAAAACATCTAAAAATCTAAATACATTCATTAATATAGGCAAGGTAACCTTTATATACCTAACAACAGATATATATTTCTAAAGATGACCTTTATTTTAAAGAGCATCTGATATTCACCTGGCATATCTTATATTTAAAAATTGTAGTTTTGGTTGTTGGGCGGTTCTCTCCCGGCACTACAGGGGACATCATTGTTCCCAGCCCCATGACAGCTGAGCTAAGTCTGACGACACGGACGTTAGGATTAGGAACCAGGAGGGCAGCCTAACTGCAGTAAACACACGGATCCTACAGGCTCGAAGAAGAACTCGAGATGGAGGACGAGGCTCTTTCTTCTAACAGTAACATACAGAGGCCTGGGAAACACCTACAGCATTGAACCTGCAGATGCCACAGCAGCGAAGACCCTGGAGACCATTGGTGTGCAGCTCTGATGGACGGGGACTGAGACCAATCAGAGGCGCTTTCGCCGCAGAGTCCCTCTTCATTTCTGGTGAAGTGGCTGCTTTCCGCCTGGGGTTGGTGTTACGTTTAACTGCTCTCCTTAAACAGAGATAAAATAACAAACCCCCTGGGTCACTGAAGAGGAAAAGGTCCATAAAGATGGGGGCCCTCCGGGTGTCCGTAACGGGGGCCACGGGACATAAAAGCTGCTGGGTGAGGGGGCGGTGAGCAGGGGTCTTGACGTGTGGCAGAGGTGTTGACATGCACATGGACCGGGCAGCTGTGGGCGGGTTTTACTTTGGGCTCGTTGCCAAAGGTAGCCCGTGCCTGTTGGGCCTGCGAGGGGCTCCCCTGGGGTGCGGCTCCCTCTAGGCGGCCTGCACTTCTGTTCCGTACCCCTTTTGGGGAGGAGGTCGTCCTGCCTGTAGAGCAGCAGCTGGCTGCGAAACACGTTTCTTGAAAATAACTTGACTAATATTTTTCTTTTTTTCCCACAAAAAACAAGGTTTGCTTCTGCTGCAGACATTTGTTATGCTTTTATTAATTAAATCAGCAAAACTGGGACTCTTTCAAACTCGTGCAGAGACATGCTTGTCAACCACGTGCAGGCAGGTTAATCCAGCCAGCCTCCACAGGCCGGAATCAGCAAAGCAGGCGTGGCCTCAGTAGAGTGGGGTGTGGCCTCAGCCAAGCAGGTGTGGGCTCAGGTGAGCAGGGCGTGGCCTCAGTCAAGTGGGGTGTGGCCTCAGTCGAGCATGGCCTGGCCTCAGCCAAGCGGGTGTGGGCTCAAATGAGCAGGGTGTGGCCTCATCCAAGTGGGGTGTGGCCTCAGTCGAGCATGGCCTGGCCTCAGCCAAGCGGGTGTGGGCTCAGATGAGCAGGGTGGGGCCTCAGTCAAGTGGGGTGTGGCCTCAGATGAGCAGGGTGTGGCCTCAGCCAAGAGGGTGTGGGCTCAGGTGAGCAGGGCATGTCAAGGTCAAATGTAAGTAAATGTAGATAAAATCAACCAACAAGCAAAATGGGAAGGCCAAAAGAGAACTTTCTGCTAAATCTATGATCTGTAATCTAGTTTTGGTGCTAAACATCTACCACTTTACAGCCTGCTTTTGAAAATCTGTATCACTAAAATCTGCTCGTCAGATCGCGAGACCGTTGGATTTTTTTCTGATTCTTTGGTGAAGTCCATTCGGCTTCCGTAACAAGGTGGGTTTGTGAGCTTAGTCCCACGATCACTCCTAATTAATGCCTTTTTGGTTAAGGCAGACCAGAATACTGCAGTTTAAATCACTGTACAGTAATGAATGTTACGTTTATATAGCACTTTTCCAGACACCCAAAGCGTTTTACAGAACCAATGGGGAGCCACTTCAACCCCCACCACCGTGTAACACCAACCTGGGTGATGCCATGGCCAGTACGCTCACCACACAGTAGCTATGGTGGTGAAGGGGCAGGATAAAATTCACCAATTAGATATAGGAGATGATTAGGAGACCAGATTTGATAGGGCCACAGTGGGCAGCTTTATCCAGGACATCAGGGTACCAGCCCTACTTTTTTGGAAGATGAACAGGGATTTTTTGTGAGATCAGCACCTCAGTTATAGGTCTCATCTGAAGGACGGCGCCATCTTTACAGCGCTGGCTCATTGGGACCCACACAGACCACAGGATGGGCTCCCCTGTTGGCCACATCAACACCTCTCCCAGCAGCAGCCCAACTTTCCTAGTTGGCTTCCCATCCAAAAACTAGCCAGGCCTAAACCTGCTTAACTACAGATGGATTAGCTAGTCTGAAGAGCAGGTGGTACGTCTGCTAGCATAAGTTGCTGTCTAATATACCTGTGTCGTTTTAAAAGGAAAAAAAGTCATGTAAGCAAAACAGTGTTTAATCAATGCATGAAAGGTTAAACCGCAAACTGTATGGGTGACATACAGTTAAACATATCAGTTAATTTCCACCGAAACAAAAATCAGTATTGTTTGGTAGAAACAGCATTTATACATTTGGATTTGAAACACGCATCTCTGAAACCATACATTGCATTTTTAAAGCCTTTTCAGAATATAGACTTCAGTACGTGTTTGAAAACTACCGATCCACATCACCCATTTACGAGTTTAGGCACACGCTTTGAGGAGCACTTGATTGTTTCCACTTTACATGCATGCCAGGAATTAGCTGGAGCTCCATACAATTAAAGCGGTGAAAACAACCTGTGGAAATGTGCCTCTGCTCCTTTCGAACTGTACAGTACCTCCGTAATATAAAGCGGAGAGCGAACCATCTCCCGGACGACCAAAAACAAGCACGAGAGCATCAGAGCTGTCAGGAAGACAGCGAAACACTGCATATACGCACCAGCTGGAAAAGACAAAGTTTAGCACTAGCCAGTGTACCCTGGTGCATTTCCACAGAGACGCCATTGAAAGCATCATCTCCTCCTTCACTTCTGCCTGCCTTGGCCATGCGTCAGCCCCCAACGGTTAGCGCACCACGGTATGTTGTTTCACAGAGAAGGTCATCGTCTGCAGTCTCCCCCCTCCAGAGTAAGGATGCGTGTTGGAGAGACTGCCCCTGACCCCTCCCACACAGGGCACCACCTGTTCCGAAGGATCATTTCTGGAAAATGCCATTAGAACCTAAACCAAGTGGCACATTGAGGGCCGCTTTCCCAAAGCTTCCTTCCAGGCTAACATCTAGGACCACAACAATTATATTTGCCCTGCATTTCCATAATCTGCCAAGCCAAATGCTGGAAATTTCTAACTGGGCTGCACTTCTCCATCTGTCATTCCATCTATTTTCGGTAAGTTCTAGAGGCTTTAAGCTATAGTGAAAGTCCAGGGGTAGAGGCTCATATGGAGAATGAGCAACCGGACTTGCAGCTGCAGAACCTATTCATGCAAGGGTTCTTGCTGTGATACCCTTAAGAAAGGTGCCTAGCCTGAACTACTTCAGTCAACGCATTCCACTGGATTAAAGGTAAAGTGTAAAACAGTCACAGTGCTTTAAATAAAAACGAAACGTCCAGAGGCTGTACAGAGTTGTGGAGCGTTAAGCAAGGATGAGGGATGGGTCAAGGATGAGCTGTTCCCAGCGAAGCAATGCTAATCTGTCTTTAGCCGCAATGCTAATCTGTCTTTAGCTGCAATGTAGAAAAGATGAGAAGAGAAAGGACGCTGATTGTGGACGGGTAACGGCAAAGTGCTTTGGTTGGGCGGGGTATGGGTGGGAGGTGGTGGGCATCCAAAGCCCATCAGGCAAATGGTCAGCTGTCAGTGAGACACTTTCCCAGCCAGAGTCCATTCTCTCTGATTCCATTATCCAGCTGGACTTTCTCACATTCAAATGACCAGGGTCTGAGCCATTGTGCAACATCACCGATTGGTATGCAGCTTCGGGGGCTGTCTGGCGGCCTGAGGAGTGGGGATAGGTCTTCTGCTTCTCTCGACACCCCACCTCTCCTCCAGAGACGATTCTTAAGTCAAAGAGGCCTGTTTTTCTCCCAGAGATTGATGAGGAGATGTGCGAGAAAAGTCCGACATCATCATTCAGCGCGTGTAAAGAGTGCTTAAGATGCAGAGGGGGCAGTAGTGGGCAGAACAAGGGGAATATGCTAATCAGATATTAGCATGGACTTATATGAATAATGAAATCAAGTTGAATGCAAATGCGCTACATGCAAAAATTATTTAATGCCGTGATCATAACTGACGTGAGTCAGTCCTTTCATGTGCAGTAAAACTGGGAACGGTCATTTGGTTATATTCTTGAGGGATTCAGGGCAATTCCAGTGCTGGTGCGACGAATCAGCACACAGCTGTTTTGCATCATTACGCAATAATAACCCTTTTGGTTATTTGTAACACGTGGCCGTTCTCATAAGCTCTGTACCCCACTTGTTGCTGTACATTTTTCGTGATTTAATTTAGTCTGAAAATACTGATTGCGTTCTGGCACAATTCTGTTATGTATTTGTACAGTACGCAAGTATGTATGTAAACATATTAGTGACTGAGGGCATGAGTTACAGTGGTTCTGGAAAGTATGACAAGTTTATAACACGTTTAGATCATGAGGCCAAATGATCCAGGAGGAATCCTGCAGTTATTTACAGTGAAACTCCGTAAATATCCAGCTATATCAGGAGAGGTGTCAGGAGTAGTGTAAAATAGTAAGGCGTGTCTGTCCCTTTAAGAACCTCAGCTTCAGGACACAGTATCCTAATGGCATCCTAGATCAGCTTTATAAAGCTGTAGGGTTAGTTACATATGTGTGCACATTACAGTCATGTCCTTACAGCAAACTGTAATTTTGTCTTGTGTCCCATTATTGAGCTATTAAGTTATTAGTGGTGTAAAGCTTATTCTGGAGGTGGTCAAGATCATAAATATTACAATTAGAACTACGATTCAATAATGGAGCATAATAATGAACCTTTTGGAACTCCAGGTGGCATCATTTATAGCGCTTCAGAGTTATGTTTTGATAAATAAAGCTATTTCTGGTATGTGTATCCGTCTGTCACTTGCCATATACTAGCATGGCACAGAACTAAGCATGTCAGTGTCTCCTGTACCAGTCTGCTATTTCAGAGCAGCAATGATTCATGGGAAACTGAGGAGACCAGTAAAAGGTTTCAGGGAACGTGACTTTTGGTGTAAATATCACCGTATAGGACTGGCGTGTTAAAAAGTTGCATGTATCAATATTCGAATGTCAGTTAGCATGATGTGCAGTGAGTGATGATGTTGGGTTTAGAAAAATCCCAGTGATTTGCAGAGGGCCCACGTTTCACGCTCTATAGATTTCCAATACAAGCCAGAACAGAAATGTCACTTTGTGACATCAGAGAATGAATCTCTTTGCTGTTCATAATGCATGTACAATTTAATATAGGTGCCCTGGTCATGGAAATAAATGGAAATAATGTCATTTTTGTAGAGAATTACCCCTCAAGGTGGGAAAAGATGACCATGTTGACATGACATTTGAAAGTGTCTCATAGATCACATTAGTCATATCATATGTGTATTTTGCAACATTTCTGTCTGTCCACATGCATCAAATATAGGCTGGTGAAACAAAAATACACTATATGGACAAAAGTATTGGGACGCCTGGCCATTACCCCCACAGGAACTTTTATGACATGTTATTCTCAATCTATAAGCATCAATATGGAGTTGGCCCACCTTTGCTGTTGCTGCAACAGCTGCCACTCTTCTGGGGGGGCCTTTCCACAAATTTATGGAGTGTGTCTGTGGGAATTTTTGCCCATTCATCCAGAAGAGCATTTGTGAGGTCAGGCACTAATGTTAGATGTGAAGGCCTGGCTCACAATCTCCATTCTAGTTCATCCCAAAGGTGTTTGATGAGGCTGAGGTCAGGTTCTGTGCAGGCCAGTCAAGTTCTTCCACAGCAAACTCACCCAACCATGTCTTGCTCTGTGCACTGGGGCACAGTTCTGCTGGAACAGAAAAGGGCCTTCCACAAATTATTACCACAAAGCATAGAATTGTCTGAAATGTCTTGCTATACTGATGCATTAAGAGTTCCCTTCACTGGAAGGGCCTAGCCCAACCCCTGAAAAAAACCCATACCATTATTCCTCCTCCACCAAATATAGTGTAGTATACATATTACACTATAATAGACGTATAGTGTATATTAGCCTCTAAAAAATTCTGAGCAAGAACAGCTCATATCTGTGCTACTGTTGTAAAATATAATATTAGGAGATATCAAAACACAACTCGTACAAGAAAGCAAAGTGACAGTAGTGAGACTTGACTTGATTACAGTATCGGGGCTCTTATCTGAAATTCTTTAAGTATTGCCAGTTTCAGTCCTCAGATCCTCGCGGAGTATATAAAGTTACCGCTGATTATATGCATGTATTTGCACATTTGGCAAATACTGGGATATTTATCCGTTCTAAGCCATAATTTTGAGTACTCAGACTTAGAATTGGGTCTCCTGCTGGTGGGAAAAACACCCCCACACTAAGAATCTTTATAAATAGAAAATACACTCGTATTACTTCAGGGGATAAAGAGTTCAAAAATCTGGGTCAATAAATTATCTATGAAGCCATATTTAACAAAAATGACGGGAGTCCTCCTAAACACAAGCGCTTCCCTCCTGCCTCTAAAGCAACAAGCTTTGACGCGGTATAGACACAATTCCCGGCCAGCTCTGGGAAACCTTACGAGTAGTGAAAGGGCTGTCAGGTTCCTTCATTTGGGTCATTTCCAGAAAATTGTCTCCATCTTGTAATTAATATGTAACGGTTAGCTCAAATTAGAGTTATGATGTACACGAAACAGGAGATTTTATTATTGCTAAAGTAGCTGACTGTTTAACCATACAGTTTAATGTCCTGACGAAGGCTCTGCTTTTCAAACAATGCGGGAGCTGTTTAACGTGTAATATTGTATTTTTCAATAAAGACTCAGTTGGATAGCTGTGTAAATTGATTTTGATGTCGACTATAAAATAACGAAGTGTCCAGAAGCGTTTGTGGCCGTGAAGTACAACAAATTACATTAAAAAGAAACAACTTAAAGATGTAAGTTTCAACTTAACGACTGCAAATCCATCTTAAAAGCGCAACCTGTATAATTAGCAGGTGTTTTTTCCCCACCTATTCCTAGTCTTATGTTTGACAGCTGACTCACCCAAAGTCCCACCCGAACTCATCCTGCTTTCTGTGGTCCGTTAACTTAAGTGAGCTTCCAGTCATATTTATGGTCACTTAACCAGCATACTACTTAGCCCTGTCCTACATTAAACTGTGGCTCCGATTACGTTACGCGGATATTAAAACTCATTCAGTGTCGCCCTATAAGCGATATTTTATTTCTGTATCACAGAAGTATATTCTTATGCATGAACGGCACTGACCACAGGATCACCTAGACGGATGCACAAGCAGTCACTGCGCTCTGCGTCTGTTTGTGCTTCATATTAGCATATATTACTGCACTGTCGTTCATGCAGCGCAGCTGGGACCGGAGACAGTCGGAGGAATGAATCTGAAAGGGACCTTTGCCTTGGGGTGCGACTGGCTGCACAGACACATACTGTATGGCAGCATGCACTGCAGGCGCTGGCGCTGTAACATCCCGGCCTCGCCGGTTAATTAGGTGGGCAGAAAGGTCGGTGATAATGGGCTGTCCGAGGGTAGCTGCGCCCTTTTATAAAGTGACCGTGCAGCTTTTAAAAGTGCTACAATTTAATAAATACTATCATTTATATAGCGCCCGTTATAATATCCCTGTTATTCGTCCTGTATTCCTTGTCTCACTCTACACATTCATTCTCGATTTAATTGCATTTTGGAGAATTGATTATGTATACTATCTAATGTAGTATGACGTTAATTTTTGACCCAGTCTGGCCCGTTGTGTTAATCGTGCCAGATACGGGCTATAAAGCGTGGTATTACTGTAAAATTAACTCACGCGGGCAGAGTGCGTTCGTCGTCACTACGCATGCGCGGTGGTGCCTTTGTTTACATACAAGGGGAGAATGATTCACGCGAGTCACATCGTAAGCACAAAATATTAATAATAGGCCTACCTATACTTCATATAAAACACATTCATTGTAGTTGTTAACTGTTTTTACAGATTGATTTTGAAATTTTAAAATCATAACAAACGGCCAACAAGCAAGCACATGCGCTTTTTATAAAATATATACAAATTTACTTCTAGAATGTCAGATTCTGAATATTTCTTTTAAGATGTTGAGGTTGAAAGTGGATTTGTGGCCAAAACGTGTAGGTTTATATCCCCCGCGTATAAGATATTGTTGCAAGCTTATATGTATCGTGGTCTGTTTTAGATGATATATGGTGCTGTAATCGCGTATGTATGTCACTATAGCTGTGCAAATTAATAATAATCCTCAAAGTGTAATAAAAAGAGTGATCTGAACGCTATAGGGAATGAAGTGGGACCGTTCACAAGGTCTTTCATATCTGAATGTAATTGCTTGCAAGCAGTAACAGCGTGGATGGATGTTAATTTTATTCAGGTCGTCCCATTTCTGAACATAGCCTAGTTAATGTAAACTCCACTTATTACACATGGTGTGGAAAAAATGGCAAGGAAAGCAGACATGATTAGAATATCCGCCGTGCACATGGCTCACATCCAGCAGGAGCGTCAAGCAGCCTCGCGGGCGGCGGTTTCCGGGACCCCGCGGCGTTTTATGCAGCCGCCGATAGAGAATTAATTCAAACAGGAAAAGCAAATGAAGTCGGACGTATTTTTAAGCAATTCAGTGTGGAGCTACACAGGTAATTCCCGTGTAGCAGCTGCTTTCTATCTGTGTGAGTATCAATCCAGCATCGGGCATCAACAGTGAGTCTGCTGTAAAATGGCTTACACAACCATAAGTGCCTTTTTCTGCACCCACCTCTCTCTCTCTCTCTCTCTCTCTGTCACACAGATACAAATGCACGCACACACACGCATAAAGTCTTTGAGGCGATGTACAATGAAATTTCTAGGGCGGGCCACCTTGGTAGCTTGTTCCAGCTTGTTCTTGAGAATTCAGCCATTGCCTTTACCTCTTTCATGAGCAAATGTGTATGCATGCAGTGTCTAAGCAAATACATTTAATCATCATACAAATCAGCATCATGCTATCCCTGCTTCATTAAATAGCTTTTCATTTGGCAGTTGGCGTTTGGTCCTCATTTTCAAAGGCTAGTTCTGAGTTTCAGCTCCCGTTGTCCTGCTGACTCTTTCTGAGCGCGGAGGTGTCTCGGCAATGCACTCAGGCCCTGCCTTTCTCCTTGCTACTGGAGGGATTTTCTGCAGCGAACAGACCTGCTAAGTCTCACACATTTTGCAGGAGCGTCACGCATTTGGAATGATTACCCCGCACTCCCGCAAGCCCTTTCTCATACACCCATGCTTAAGTTTCACCCTAAAAAAATAAATTCAAGTTTATGTCATTTTACCTCATTTCTCTATCACGGCTGCACGGTACAGCTGCAGTCAGCGACTGGTTAAACTTTGGCTGAAAAAACTGGCCTGAATCAACCAGTTTGAAAGAAAAATCTTCAGAAATAGGAAATATTTGGAAATTTCAGAAGAATCAGCATGGTAACCCCAAAAAAGCCAATTTTCCAGCAAAATTTAGCCAGTCCTCCAGCAAACTGGCACAGCATTCTTGGCTGTCTGAGCAAAGATCTCAAGAACCAGCACTTCAACTGTATTGTGTCCATTAGACATGGAGGTGAGGATTCGGTACCATCTTTTAAACACTCCCAGCTCATACCTGCCTTTGCACCATCTCACCCAACATGAAGTGCACTCTGACCTTTTTTTAAAAAAATAAAAAATTTGGGTAAATTTGCATTAGTCTCGATGCTGTCGGAGATGAGGCACGTTTTACACGTCACCCGTGTGGTTTTGTGTTGTCTTTCTTCTTCTCTGGTTATAGTCCTGCACGCTAACAGATATTTCAGAAGCCGTGGTCTTATTGGATAAACGGCTGATGGTGACGTTATGTAAACATCGGTTCCACTGAATAACTTGACAGAGGTGGTCTGAGAAATTTCAGTGCAGATCATACGCGTATGTTTTGTTTAAGCGTACTTTTTAAATTTAAGTAAATTCAGGTTACGCAATCTCAGAGGAATGACCTCGCCCAACAAACCCCCATCAAACGTTAAGTTCACTTCAGTGAGGCTGCTAAGTGTTGTGTGCTCGTCTTTTCTGGTATTATATCTGTTTATTCTTTAATCGCACTTCTCTGCATATTTGCACTACACTGCACAAACACACAAAATCAAACACAAATTTGAAATTTTTTTATATATTTATTTTTATATGCATTGTGTTCTACTGTATTGTATTATGGATGTGATACATTTATTTATTGTATTTTTATTTACGTGTACCACCATAGGGGCCCCAAGAGAAATGGCATTTCAACATGCTGTCTACTTTTACATGGATGTGTTGACAGTAAAGAACTCCTGAGTCTTGAGTCGAATGACTTTCAACAGATTTTATCCTTTATTTTGTAGCTGACGGCCATAGAAAGGTCATTCATCATGGTTCACAAGGTTAACTGCACCATTTCCATCCATCCGTCCATTTTTGAACCCTTTAGTGAGAGCTTCAGCATGTCTGGGCATTAAATTCACATTCTGTACGAGTGACATCTGTGACGCTCACATTTCCGGAGGCACGCGTGAGTCTGGCAGCCCTGGAGGCAGCACAGTACGCGTCCTCCGTCCCGATGGTGCACGGTGACACTGGGAACTGCAGGGAGACCGACCGTGTCTCGCCGAACGGTGCGAGAAATGGAACTGGAAGGGAGAGCTCATGCATTATGCATAAATGTACCTGTTTTTATCCTCCTTTCCTCTCAATTTCTGAAAACCAAGCGTGGCAGTTGTCTCAGAGGGGTGTCATTGTCAAGATATGTGTTGTGTGTGTGTGTGTGTGTGTGTGTGTGTCTGTGTGTCTGTATCTACTCCAAGATTTTGAGCGCAGTTTTGTGGTGATAGCTGTGTATACCTGTAGCTGGAAAGGATGGAGTTAGCGTTAGATTATTAAGTAGAGTTTATTTCAGTGCTACTTGTGATGTGTACCTGTCTGTAAATAGCAAGAAAAACAAATTGTGTCGCAGGGGTGGACTTTAAGGACTCTTCCTTCAACGGCCGTGGATGGAGGGTGATCTAATGTAGGAGTGCCAAGACTACGCCCATTGTTACTGAATCATGCTCGCCAGAAGTATCGTCATATGTGAATTATATTTTAGGATGAGGTCCAGGGGTCTTCGTCGGTAGCGGGTTTGCGCGGATGACTATTCCAGTGGCTGGGATGCTGGTGGCGTTGGCAGTGGGAGAAAGCTGGCGGCGGTGGCGAGGTGTGTGTAGCCGGAGGTGGCTGAAGACGCCGTCTGTCATGTCCACGGGTGCAAATGTCAGGAGCGAGGTAACCCAGAAAAAGAGCCCGCGACTATGCACACCACCTCCCTCGCTCGCTCTTCCTCCATCTCATCATTGGAAAAAACTGTTTATTCCTTATTTAACTTCATGTAGAAGAAGCAGCGCCTAGTTGCGTCTGTATGCCAGAGGCCCGTGTGGGAGATTGGCCACGTTCTGACTCCCACGGTGCGCATGTGCTCCGGTTAAATTAAACCCGCTGTAATGTGTTTGTCACGTAACAGGCTGAAGCACATTCTTTTTAACGCTGGGATTCTTCCTGAAGGCGCAGGCTGTTTTCTGTGCTGCAGGATCATCCGGGTTGTCGAAGGCCGTGTCACGTTTTGCGCTCTGTACCATTACGTGGTTCCATTTGCGTAGAAGAGGTGGGCACGTCCGGTTTGGATCACAAGAGTCTGCTGAGTTCCTTAGTAATATTACTTTGTATTTTGTAAGTATAAGTTTGTTTGGCCAGGTCTATTTTAGGTTAAGTGGCAAAAATCAGTGTGACACTATCTGACTTGCCTTGGAACAGCGTGTTTCATTAGGAGGACCGACTGGAAAGGTCTCAGCTGTTGATTTTAAAGTGGCTGATTCACCTGTGTAACTAAGAGACGATAAAATTCTCTTAACAGCCTAGCGACAAGGGTCAGTGCCGCATGGGAGGGACAGAATCTTATTCTAAGGCAAAAGTGAGATGTGAAACGTGCATGTGTTACATAGACGGTACATGTAACCCAACAAAAGGCTGTTATATTTGGTTGGTGGGTGGGGCCAAAAGAGGCAGTGCTAGGCAATATGGCCGGTGATTGGCTGGAATGGTTTATGATTGACATCTGCTATCTTGCGTAACAGCCAGTAGCGTAGCTGCGACTTCTGTACCGCCGAATGATGTCTGGTGTTGACGTCAGGCTCTCTTTTTCCGACCTGATTACCCTGCATGCCCTGATCCCCCATCAGCAGCCAGCTAGGTCAAGTCCCACGTCGACCCGTCACTTTAGGAAACGGGATGACGGCGTTCAGTGCTTCGTACCGCTTCTGGTTTCCACTCCTTTCGCCCAAACGTGGAGCTATTGATTCTTAGTTGGCTTCAGTTTTTTTTTTTTAAATCCTCTCCTTCGACTTGATGTTTTTGGACCGCATACCTGTTGTCCTACCCAGAAATGGGGGTGGCAGTTCGCTTATATCCCATAATTAGGTTGGACACCTTCATGCCTGACGTCTGTCAGAATTTAATCTCCAGCTTTGATGTTCGCTTAGCCGCTGGAATTCCACTATGGGTTTGGCTCCGAAGCACAGAAATATTTCAGTTAAAAATAGACACTTAGCGTTACTTGCCTGCTAAATTTCTGCTTGATATCGTTCCATGATGTGGAAGTGTGGGGGCACCTCACTGTTTCATGCGAAGGTTTTGTGGTGTTTTTGGCAGCAGGGTGTGA
>JAODLD010000021.1:16034545-16049883 GCA_026781065.1 Mormyrops boulengeri
CTTAAATATTTTAAAAATAGGAGTTTCAATAGTGAAAATCACTAGTGCTTTTTTTTTTTTGCTGATTGACAAATAGGCCACTCTTGTTTCAGCATGTGTGGGAGGCAGCGCTGCCTCTCAGTACCCAGAACATGCGGCAGGGTGCTATTAAAATGGATCACTTGCGGCGCAGGGCGGCAAATCGACAGGAAAAGCGACGGAGGCGTGGGTCCTATGGCAGGCCGGGCGTGGGCCTGCAGAATGTCTGCTATGACTGATAGGTCTCCAGCTTCGGCTTGAACAATGCAATGGGGACTGTCAATAATGACCTGTGGTGCCGCTCACCATCGAGGCAGAGCGGTTTGGGAGCTGGAGAAGATCAGGGTTCACCTGAGGGAGCGGCTTCCGTTAAGGTATGCGAACATTCTGTTGTGTAAAGTTGCTTTGGATTCAAAGTGCACGATGTTAGTATGAATAATGTAAAGCAAGTCCTACAACAGCAACCAAAATAAAACGCATCCGGTCGCACCCTGCCCTGCTCCTCTCAGTGCCTTAATGGACTCCAGACAGCAGCTAATGAATGGAATCAGCAGGGCTTTGGGCTGCACGCAGTACCCTCGGATTCATCATGCCTACAGCTCTCCCCTCCCTCCTCACCGCACCTCGGAGCTGGGGGAGGGGCTTCAGAAGACCGTGGGACTGCTGATCCGTCTCCCCCCCACTCCCTCAGGGGGGGCAACCTCAGCGATGGACCCCCCCAGTCCCGACAGCGTCGCCTGAATATTGACGAGTGTCTGAAGTGCTTCAGGTCGGACTGAAATGTCAGTTTGCAGTCTGAGAACCTGCACAATGTGTCTTTATATTCACATGTTATGTGACTCATATTCTGCCCCAGACAGCCTCCAGTCACAAGCGCATTGTTGACTCAGCCAGCATGCAGGCTTGTTTTTTGATATTCGGACATATTACACAATTTGCTTCCTGTTTAAGAGTCTGATTCGTCGTCGACACGCGTGCCGGTCGGACTGCACCGTCGGTCCCGCCCGGACCATGAGGGCACCTTTTTGCTATGAACTCCAGGCCACGGGGTGCTTTTTCCTTGAAAGCACACCAGGATCTCATTGCTCTCTGGTGATTGTGTTCTGTGCCCACTGACAAAAAAGCAAAACGCACGAGGAATGCCAGAGAGGATGCTCGCCCCACACCTGGACGCTCAGAATTTCTCCTGTGTAGACGCAGTGAGCATGACTGGAATACAGAGACCTCCCCCCAGCACTTGCTGCTTCTCCACTACCTTTGACTGCTTGTGCTTTACTACACAGCTCTGATAAAACACCACACTTTTATTTAGAGTGAGAAACGAGGCTCTGAATCCCTCAGTGGCTGTGCCTGTTGTGTGCTATCAGTCAACAGCCAGTTTAGCCCACTTTCCCTGAGTGACTGGATTACTCCCGTGCTTAATCCCACCCACAGGGGGTCTTTGCTGCTCTGCTTCTTGGTTCCTTGCTTTTGTTTACCCCTTGCAGTTGTCTCACGACCCTCGGGCATGATGGGTAGGGCCAGGTCGTAGTTACAGGGTCATTTGGCATTGACTGACATCTTCATAACTCCTGGGACTGTGATCCGCAGTATCTGGTCAAGTTCTCCCAAAGTTTTGATCGTCCTCTCCTAGTCCGAGGTGATTTTACCCAAAAGCAGACATCTGAGGGGCTCAGACAGAGTCTGCTGTAGCAATACTATGGAAGGTGACGCTCGTTAGATGGTTAGAGGGTGCACTTCAGTCAAGTTGGCATATTCCTTGAAAATACCACATATGATCTAGAACAGAGTTTCCCAATCTAGTCCTTGTTTGCTCCCTCCCAGCTCCCCGTACTGGAGCAAAAATTTGGACTGTCTTGCAGGGAGCTAGAAGAGAGCAAAAACATGGATGGACTGTAGCTCCCCAAGGACTGGATTGGGAAACACTGATCTAGAAGCAGACATCTGTGTGTGTGTATGTTGTGTCTTGAGCTTTTATGAACTCTGAGAGAACTTTGCCCGACAAAACGAGGGGAGAGTGGGGATCCGTGGGAAATGGAAAAACTGGTGCCTTTCTTCTTTGCTGTCTAAAAAAAGCTATTTGGTTCTAGGTTACATTCAGAACAGGTAACAGAAGGTGTGTTACTTCCTACTGCGGCCAGGTTCCTGCACGGGGTGCTGTGATGTGCCTGCCCTGCTCTGACGTGGTGCGTAAGTGTGAGGAGACGCGGTCTGCTTGCCATCTGAAGCCATGCCATAGATCATCTCTGACAAGACACTTGCAAATTCTTATCATGGTCCAGGAAATGCTGTCGGGCACCTGAGGGAAGCATCTAGCTTGAAATGCTTTTGGGAAATATCAATGAGTTGTTAAAAAATAAAGTAATAATAAACTGATAAGATGTAGGCTATGTGAGTACTACCAGATTGAAGTTGTAATGTGACAGTCCGCGACTCCGCTTGTCGGAGGTGTCAGCCGCTTCCGTGGTGTCCGAGGCATCCTGGGATCCTGCCCTGCAGAGGGGGGTGATATTTCCCTCAGGACAGCTGCCTTTCCGAGTCACTGCTTCATTACACTGTCCGGTTGATGTATGAAGTCGTGTCTCTAGTCTATGATCTCGTTTTTAGAGAAGTTTCCCTTGTCCTCCTTGTAATTGTCCCCGTGAGTCAGCCTTTCACGATGTCTGCTTTGATTGGTGTGATCATAGCATCCTTGTCCATGGAGTGGCAGGAGAAGTGAAGCCAGTAAGGGACCAGCGGCACAGCCCTCAGGTCCTGTAGAGCATGGTAGCACTGAAAGTGCAGCCACAGAAAACATTGTGTCCATACCGGGTCTGTTTGCATCTTCTACACTGCTCTTCCTGTGCTGGAGGCTCTCCTTCGAGACTTGGGAGAATGCTTGGACCATATAATTACAGCATTGACTTTATCATAGTAGCTTAACTGCATGATTACAGCACTGACATCACTGTAGTCCATCAACCATATTTCCCATCAGACCCCGGTAGCAGCTTCCTTACCCTTCTCTAGTCCCTTTTTTTTTGTAGAATCACTCTGCTGGTAGTGCCAGATGAAGGCCTTCACAGTGAAGGTCAGAACCTGGAGCTTGCTCAGTGCAGAAGGCTGAGTGGATGCTTGCCTAAAGCAGATGGATGAGCTGTGTTATAAAAACATTTGAAATCGCCTATATATTGGTCAGTTTTCTGCCACTGGCCCTTTAACACCAGGCTCCAGCGCTTCCAGCCAATAGAGCGGCTTCACTGGTCCGGCCCACTGGTTGTGCTGGAAGAATTTTCTCATACTCACAAGCTCACTGAATCACAGTCAAAGATTTTGTCCTATGGAAAAAAAAAAATGCAGGAATTGAATGGGTCCCAGGGCTGAGCCATGGTGCACCCCACCTGACCTCACTTACACTCTTTGACCTGAGGGTGCATTACTCTGCAGCTGTTGATGAATGTTTTTTCTTTCGGGAGCAGCTGAAAGACCCTTGGGCATGATGGATTTCGGGTGATGGAGAGGCTTTGCAGTTTTTTTTTCCAAACACCTGTGTTTACGGAGGCAATTAGTCAGACTGGCATGCTGTAGAATTGTGGTTCTGTAGCATCCAGATGCTACAACAGCTGTTTCACGTCTTCAAATAAACAACAACGCCAAGAAATAAAAGTGAAGGAAGCTAATCTTCATGGGCTTCTTGCCCCCGTCCACCACCTTGCCTCCCTAATATTTGCTTTACTTTCGGCATGGCTCAGTGCTGTGAGGTGAGCGCGGCGTCCCCCAACGGTCACCGACCTCCAAGCGTCACAGACGGCACACCGGAGCTTTTTGGGGCCCAACAGACGCAGCGAGGGCCCAGATCACCCAGCAGCTGGTCCAGAAGGTGCTGCTTCTCTCTCTCTCTCTCACAGCGCTGGTATTTGCTGACCTTTGCCGTAGTCTTTGTTTCTCTCCTGGTGGCACACACCGTGACCTTTACTCAGCACTTTATTTCATGTAGAAAATGAAAGTACAGTGAAGACAAGTGTCAGGACTGAGGGCCCTCAGTATCGCAGCACCACTTACTCCTTCTGGGTAAAACGAGGGCAGAGGTTGTGAATGCGCTCATGACCACTCTTTGGGCAGTTAATGAAAACCAGGTCGTTAGTAATACACCCTGGGGATGGTGGCATAGGGAGCAGCCTTAAGCTGGCAGCAGCTACATCTCTTTTCCCCGTTTTCCCCAATCTGAGTACATTTTAGCCATTTTTTAAAGGTCCCAGGGGCTTCTCACTGTGGTGGCAGCCTTTTTCCCTGGGATGGGACTTTTCAGCAGCTCATAATCACCCCCAGACGACTCTAGGAAGGCCCGCTCATGCCTTTGTCGTTGGTCCCACTCCAATTCCACTTTGGAGGAAATCTGTCCATTATATTCTTCATATTTGTTTGTTTGGTTATCTGTCTGTTTATAATTTTTTTCAGGTGTTTAGACTAGATTAGACTTGGGGGTGGAGTGGTGGCTCTGTGCCAGCAATCGGAAGGTTGCTGGCTTGAATGCCAGGAGAGATTCTACTCCATTGGGCCCTTAAGTAAGGCCCTTAACTCGCAATTGCTCCATCCTGGGTATGATGTTAATCTACATCCAGCGCTGTAAGCAGGTCCTCCAACTTTCAGGAGAAATTTGGAGGTTGGTGGCAGGATTGGCTCTCCAGCCACTGGAAACTGGTCCGTTCAGACTGGTGTGGTGCTGAGGTATCGCCTGCTGCCTGGCTGCACTCTTAACACATACTCCTTACCTCTCTCTTCTCTCTCTGTTTTGATACCCTGGGTCGATCACATCTAACGTTGCGTTTCAGCATGAGGCGATACACTGTGGGAATCTGAATGCACATCCAGTCTTGTGACATTTTTCCTTGGGGGGGGGGTTCTCTGTTTGCTAGGGTTTGCGTGCACCGCATCTTCACGTCCATGGATTGGGCAAGGAAGAAAGGTCTCACCACACCAGCTCAGACACGACAGGGTGAAGGTTGGCGACCTTTGACCCTAGCGCCCCTCCATTGACTCAATAGCTCCATTGTGAGAGACTTCTTTGTCTGAATAGCATAGCGATTGTCTATCAGTCCTGTTCCTTCTGGGCCCTGGAGAGCTGTAGTGACAGGTTAGGGGAAATTTCACTGATTTTTATTACGGAGCAGTAGGTCTTTACTCTGCTGAGCTCCTACAGGGCCCAGGCTCTGGGAGAATGGGGTTCATCGAGCAGCGAGTCCCCAAAGGAAAGATTTACAGCTGCAGGCCATCTTTTTAATTCTTCAGGGAACTGTGGGATATTTCATTTTTAACTCAGGAAAGTACCGATGTTATCTGGATTATTTACCGTAAAAGCTGTTTCTCCCTATCTTTAGGAGAAATATACGACATAGGAAGCAGGATCCGTCCTAATGGGGTCTCAGTGAGTCACTTGAGACAGAACAGAGACGTGATGTTTTATCAGAGGTCGGGAGAAAGAGCAGTTAAAATTTTTAAATTTCATCTCAAGATGGCGAGACGTGTGGGGTTTTGATTAGGGGAGACGACTTGGAGATCCTGCAGAAGTCCTTTTTTTTGATCCGAGCACTAAGTCTCATCTTGCCTCGATCTTGGAGAAACTGAAGGAGTTTCTGCCTTTTTTCTGGTTCTGCTTTATATTCACCGTCTTACTTTTGTAATAACTTCTTACTTTTATCATTCATTGGGTGTTATTTTCCATTTCTGCTTCTGCAACTGATGTCCAGCATGAGGTGTGAGTGACGAGAGCTTGTGGTCGGAGCACCTGGTCAGCCGGTGTCCCTGGGGTGGCAGGCTAAGTGCCTTCCTCAAGGACTCAGTGGTGATACGATTACTCTGTCGGCTGTGGGCTTTGTACCTTCCAGACATGGAAACAGATCCGTGACTGGCTGAGCAGCACACTAGCTCCGCCTGCGTCCGCCTGCACTGCCTGTCTGCCTGCACTGCCTGTCTGCCTGCACTGCCGGTCTGCCTGCCCGTGTCTTTCTCACATGTGCAAAGTGTTTCCATGCTTGGCTAAATCCGTCGGGACCCAGTGATGCCTTTTGGGCTGTAGAGGTAGAGAGCGGATAATTAATTAGCTGCTTCTGATTAACCTTGCCCTACATTATTTTTTAGCTGTTTACTAAAATCCTCAGTGCACTCCAGTGTTTTGTTATCCTTTTTTAAATTCCACCAATATTTCTTCACTTCTTCTGTTACTATTTGCTCTGAAATTTAATCCAGTAAATTGTACACTGTTCAGTTAGTACTTTGTGATCGGTAAGGATTAACCTTGATGGAAAGGAGCACGTTAACAAGCCATAGATAAATGACTGAGTACTGTTAAAATGCGGATGTAAGTGTTGAGCTTCCTCAGGTAGAGACTTCTGGTAGATACAAAGAGAAGTTTGCATGTTTGCACCACTCATGGAGCACGAGTTCGTCGGTAACCCTGGTAGCCAGAATGTGTCACCTCCAACCAGGAAGTCCTCCTCTGCTGCCATGGTGACAGATGGTGGGTGAGAGGATGCCCCGCCCACAGGGCATGAGCCACCCCATCATTTATCACCCCCCTGACCCCCAGCTGCTGGATTACCGGTCCTCAGCCAGTAGGCGCTCTGGGAACATGCCCCTGGGCGGGCAACCACTAACCCCATTATCGGCGCGGCCATCTCAGCTTGTCGTAACACCTGCAGGTCGACAACCGTCCACTACTCCGATACCGAGGTCATGGCCTCACAGATGATGCTCTCTGAAAAGGTGCTCTGCTTCAATTCTTACCGACTGTTGACAGGTAACACCGGTTCTGCTCTTTCTCTCAGGCCAGATCCGAGTCAGTAATTGACCTCATGGAATTCCATCACTGCCAATCTGCTGTTGTGTAAATATGAAAGCAGACCTGGCTTTACGCGTGGCCCCTTCTGCGGCCGCCTCCTTCCACAGTTAGAATGGTTTCTGTGGTAAAACAGCCACCCAGCATGCATGCCCCCCACCCCTCCCCCCATGCTGCCTGGGACAGGCTTTGGTTTACCTGCAACCCTGTGCTGGATAAGCAGCTAGAAACTGGATGGAAGCATAACAATAACTAACAATCATCAAGGGGGCTGGATTGCCCAAATGAATCTATCTGTAAGGTGTGATGAAATTACAAAATTGCTATTTATTATAAAAAGAAAATGCAGCACTCTGGCAATGATATGACATTTTTAAGAAAAGGATGTAGAATTTCATAGTGAAAGACATTCAGCAACAGACATGATGTGCTGTATTTCACAGTATCGTATTTTATCGGCATAAAAAGCCATGTTGGCTGCTGAATAAATGACAGTAGTTGATAATAAATACTTTGTATGGCAAGGAGAAGCTTTCTTAGTCTGTTTGCCCATCTGAGATCTGTTGAAAATCAGCAGCCAGGGACCGTGGAGGGGGGGACCAGAGCCCCTGAACATTAATCAGCCCACCTGGGGGACGTCGTTTTAAAAAAAACTTTTAACCCGTCGGAACCGCGCTGGGAACACTGCGGCCAGCAGCGGGAGAGACGACTGCCGGGGAAGAGGATGTTAACCTGAGAACGCCGTGGAAACGTCCGCTGCTGACCTCATTAGAGCGGGGGGGAGGTGCATGATGGGGGGAATCTCTGCTCTGGGCATGGAAGAACAATGGGGAGGGGGCTGTTGTTCTCAGTTTTCTGGGTTCCTCCATAACCCTCCCCTGGAAGTTCTCTCACTTTCATCGTTAAAAAAGGAAACACTTGGCAGGGACAGGCAGAGCAGCTACATTTAGCCGCTAACCCTCTGTGGCTAATGCGTTAGCATAGGCCGCATCCCGAATCAAACAGGCAAAGCTGAGGGTAACCCAAGGGTCCTGCGGCTCCCTGTGGGCGGGCGTGCGGCTGGCACTTTGGGGTCTCCTGCCTCCTGAGCCTGTGTCGTCCTCGCCGTTTGCCCTAGTTTTCCCGGCAGCAGTCAGAACAGCGGTCGTCCTCCAGGGAACTTCTGCAGATTTAATAGCTGATGTCAGACACCTGCTACGGTAAAGTATAGACATCCATTCTGTGTAGGGAAAGCTAAGCTCTCCCCTGGTGACCAAGAAGCAGAAGAACTGTACTGTAAACAAGTTCACATCTGGCAAAATTACTTACCAATAGCTGCTAATTAAGCACATAAGACAGATTTTCAAGGCCTGACGTACAAGCAGGTAGGTTCCTAAAATGTATCTATGTCTAACCTAAATGTGGTTTTTATAGGTAGATACAGATTTGATTTGTCACGGCTTAAGAATAAAGAAACAACAAATAACTACTTTATTTTACAGACCTGCATAGAGAAATATCAGAAGAATTTTACAGGAAGATTCCGGCGTCATTTTCAGGCGTTTTAGACAGTTGACCTGTTCTGCTTTACTTACTAAAAATACCGACTGTTGAACTTATAGTTCAGTTATAGGTTAGCTGCCCAAAGGTCCGTTTGAACCCAAAAAGCAAATTATCTCAGGGCTTGGGGCTATTAATGAAGTCAAGCTTTGGTTGCTGGTGCCCGTTGCAGCAGAAGGCCGTAGAAATCCGCGGGGAGATGCATCGCAGTTCAGAGAGAGGAGGACTCGCCTGGGAAGAGTGCGCCTATGCTGTAAATCGCGCCATTCGGCTGGTGTTCTGGCGAGTTTTAATTTAGCCGAGCTCTTTGCCGTAAACCTCTCTCTCTCTCACGCTAATCGCACCATTTCCTGTGCTGCTCCTGGCCCACTGGCGTTATTTTTGGCTGAGTTTCGAGAGGAGCCAGCATAAAAAGCCTTCCGAGGGCCGGCCGGCGGCATCTTGTTTGTGCTGCTTTTGTGGGCAAACATTTTAACGAGCCTTTTGACAGACGGCTGGTGCGTGGCCAGCTGTACGCAGGCCAGGTCAGGAACAGCTGGGAGATGTTAGGGGCCGTCTGCATGCAGCTCCGCTGCGCTAATGGGGTAGAGAGCGCACATCGGCGGGTCAGGATAATCCAAACCTCTCGAAGAACACCGTAGGGGTCCCAACGGGCCCTGCATCGCAACAGATCGCCCTCACATCAGAGGTGTATTCAGGGGCACTGGTCCCAGCTGAAAGCTGATTGGCTGTGTCATGCCCCCTTGTCACTCATTGATTCAAAACGTATCATTGGCTAATGATAAGGTTGACCCACTCTGTATGAATTATGGTCCCTATTATGCCCCTCACCTTAAAAAATCCTGGAATCAGCCCTGCCTCATATGCAGGAGTCTAGATAATGGTTCAGTGCCGAGGGGCCGTGTTAGTCAAGGCTGTAACATTCAGCACAAGGACCGGCCCTGCTGGCCTGGCTCGGTCGCTGGGGAACACCGGCGCCACGGGCACTGAGACGGTCCATTAAGCCGGCAGTGAAGCGGCCCAGATGAAGGAGGTCACCACCCGCCAGAACCACCGAGCGGAGCTATCAATTTCTGCCACGCCGCTACTGGGATGCTCTCCGCAGGGCACTGGGAGACAGAAGGCCTTGCCAGGGTCAGAGTGCGGGCCAGAGAGCTCATTCTGGTCCGGTTCCTGCCTGCGCCTGGCCTGCAGTATAAACAGACACAAACCCAAGTTCTAATCTACAGACTTTCCACAGAGTGACGTTGTTATACTGAAACCGGCTTTAAAAAATGACACCGGCTGGTGCCCCCGTATTTGCGTGCAGTTAAGGCGGAAGGTGGAGCTGAGACTTCCTCTTCAGTGTTGGAAACATGAACCTCATTTCCTCTCCAGTGTGGCAGAAGGCCTCGTCACAGTAGCTGAATCACTGAAAACCTATCAGGCCGCCTGGTCCACGGGCACAACGCTTGAGCCCAACAAGGGGTCCCTTTCACTGGCACCGGAAGCCAGGGAGGCAGGGGGCAGCTGCAGGAGAAGGAATTAGAGTGAGCGGCTCTACAAGGAGAGCCAAGGAGCGGCACGCGGCCCGTGAAGGACCCGGTGTGCTCTGCATGCGTGTAATAGGCGTGTTTCTGAAACGTGAACAAGAGCCGTGAGAGAAGCGCTGGGAAGGCCGCAGGTTGCTTGTTAGCTCGTTCCCTCCCCGCAGGTCTGCTGGGCTGGACACGCCTCTCTATCCAAGCCAGGAATAATCTCCTCTGTCCAGCAGGCCTGGGCGGTCTCGCTGAGCATGGACACGGAGTGGAAAGTCAGGCAGAGAGCAGAGACAGTATGACTCATCTGAGGATGGCTGCTCAGCAAGTGGGGCGGGGCCTTTTCTCGGCCATCCCAGAGGGCAGGCGACACAAAGGAGCTCAGAGGGGTGGCAAAAAAGTAAGAGTTCACCAGAAATTGTGCAAAAAATTGCAAAGCAGAAACCACATTTTCAGGACAGCAAACACAGGAAGATGACCACTGGCACCCCCCACAGGCTGCATAGAATCCCTGCATTCAGGTTACAGGTGATTTTGTGCTTACAAATGCGGGCCCCTGATCGCGTTCACTGATCTAAGCAGCTTTTGGGTCCTTAAAGCCCTTCCGGTTACCTTGGTCCCTATGGTGGGGGGGGGGGGCATCTGACCACACCTAAACTCGCCAGTTTATTCCTCTATTATTTATCTCGTTTTTAAACATTAGTTATGGCTGGACTGAAAGTGTGTGTGATAGCGTGATCAGAAGCGTGGGTGGGTGGGGGGGGTGGGTGATGAATGGACTGGCTGAGGTGTTATGACAGGCCCAGCGTGCGGCTCGCTGCGTGGGGAAGCACCCGGCGATTAATCATCTCCCCCTGCCTCGTCCCCGTTTGGTGGGTTCCCAGAAACCCAGCAGAACCCCCCCCAACCCCCCAGCTCCAGCTGGTCAGGATTAGTTATTTATTAATATCCTTATTTTATTTATTTATTTATTTGCCACCACCGCCGAAAAGAGCTCGCACGCAGACGGGGGGGGGGGAGAATGTGAATGTGCGAACAGACTGGGCTCCGTTGGCTGGAGGACAGCTGGGTCCCATCTGCCCCTGACCGCTGAAGGGGGGGGGGCATGCCGGCAGACTTTTACCTGCTGGTAGTGTAAACTGCGGGGGGAAGGATGCTTCTACTGCTGACCGCGACCTTGACGGTCAGCTCACACCCCGAGAGCGGTGCTGACGTCTGCCAGCACACTACTGCGCGTCGGCGAGCACGCTTCTCTTTGCCTAACTAACGGAGGGCGTGTCCTTTATCCGCACACCATCGCGCCACTTCCCGTCCTGCCACCTCAGCCCAATCGGGGCCGTGCGCGGTGCCGCCGTGACCTCACCATATGCTGGTGCCTGTCCTATTCAGCAGCCGGGACCTTGATCCGTCCTGCCAGCCGCCACACCGGCGTGTCCTGGGCGGCCCGCTTCACTCCCCCTCCAAGTTCTGAAATCTCTTTCCAAGCCTCTACCCACTTTCAAATCCCATGATTGGGCTTCCAAGGTTACGCCACCTGTCTCTTGTCACGTAGGGTCATTGTAATTTGGTTCGAAATCAATTTAGTGCCTGAATAATCAATTGGCAGCCTGGGTAAGCCTATCTATCTATCTATCTATCTATCTATCTATCTATCTATCTATCTGTCTTTCAGCCTGTCTCTCTCTGTCTTTATCTATCTGTGCTATGCGACACTATGCTATGCTGTGTTGAATGATGTCATTGTAAATAAACACCACAGCCTAAACAGGATGTTGGCTGACTTACATAAGAGTACGGCTGTCTGTGTCCATGCTTTGAGTTATGATTCATAGGCAAACAGTTCAAGGTTCCTCCCATCTTGTTCCATAAAGGTAGATTTAATTTTTTTTCCACATGGATTAATTTTTGTTTTTTTCATTCATTTGTGTATCAAAGGATATTTCACCACATCCCAGCTGCTTGATGTTAATTGACAGTTAAACCTTATGTCTGTAGATCATCCAGTTGATTTCAGAATGTTTTTCATGTTTTTGTGCACCGTAAGGAAAAAGGCCACTTATTTTCCTCAGCCAGACCGCACTGTCTGTATTACTCCTGTAGAAATACACCTGATCATTAAATACACATCGCATTGTCTCTCCACTGCCGATCTGCTTTTCTCTGGGGGGATGTGTAAGAGTTACAGTTAGGGTTGGGGGGGGTGAAGGTGACGTGCTGCCTCAGTGGTGTGACTTGGGCTGATGGGGTCGGAACTCTGGGTCGCCCTGCGAGCCCTCACACTGTGGGTTTTGAGAACAGTATTTACCGGAACCCAAAGCACTTCCCCAGCAGCCACATTGGCCGCATCTTCACCACCGTCCGCACGTCATCGTGTCGCTCAGCGAAGGCCTTTCCCCATGACAGTCGCGCAACACAGACCCGCGTGTGTCAGTGTTACAGCTCGTAACCCATGACTAATGAACGGATCGGCCCGGACCTGCTCTCTGTTTACCAGAGGAGAGCCAAGAAGCGGAGTAACATCCCATAATAATAACAGGAAGAATGATGCTGATTATGTAGCTTGTTGTTATAGTGAGTTTTATGGGATGGCTGAGATGTTTAGTTACACAGTTACTGCTGCCCTCTGTGACCAGACCAATATGTCTGTATCTATATGGAGAGACAGGCAGCTAACAGGGAGGGGCCGGAGACGGGGCTGCGCTCAGTCTGATGGTAAATTAGGGATGTGGCCGGCCATAAATCCAAAGAGCACTGTAAGCTGAACACTCCCGGTGGGGGCTGGCACCTTGGGAACGCGTCTCCAACAAAAGCCTGATCTGCCCCCCCAGAATGCCCCCTCTTCATGGATGGGGTTTATTGCATATAATTCCACCCCCCCACCCCCGGACAGATCCAAGCGGGCTACACGTTTCCAAGCTGTGCAGACTCAGCCCGCTGTCTGCTTTCTGCATCAGATGCCAGCTGAGCTGCCAGAAGACGCTGATCGGGATCATTGTCCTCTGAGGAGAAGAAATAAATCACTGTACAGTGAGTGTGCGGATCTTCACAAGCCAAACATGCAGTGCGCAGCCTTGAGCTCACAGCCCCCCCCGGCTACCAGCAACGATTCTCACACCGTCTCTTCGGTGAGATTTCCGCCACGGCTGCCCTGAAACAAATATATTAAACACACATTTGAAATGACCTGCACGTGAACTGCAGCTAAGAAAAGCAGCGTTTTCCCCTCCTTTGTGGCCGATATGTGCTTTGGTGATGTGGAAGCCCCACAAATAAAAAACAGACATGGCTTCCGCGTGTTCAGTGAGGCGTGATCCTCGCACGAGGGCAGCCGAAACGCAAGGGCTTCCCATCTGCCAAGGCCGCTTTCGCCCATCGAGCAATGAATCTCGCCGACCGGCATATTATCCTTTTGTTTGACCGCCAGTTGACAGTACCAGTGGCATAATTCAGCGCCGTGTACTTCCAGTTAGCTACTGTGGAAACTGCTGCATTTGCACAATCCAAACAAATGTACTCAAGTCCTGCTTCATATCGAGCTTTGCAGTGTGGTGTCACCGTGCTCTTCTCGCAGTTTGTGTCTGTGTGTGCGTGTGTGTGTGTGTGTGTGCGTGCGTGTGTGTGTGTGTGTGTGCGCATGTGTGTGTGTGTGTGTGTGTGCGCGTGTGTGTGTGTGCGTGTGTGTGTCTGGCGACACCTTCACTCACAATTAGATGCAGCCACTGCAGTCGCATGCAGCCGGAAGGCTAATGCACTTAGGAAAATACTTTTTAAAATGACTTTTATTTTTAAAATTGTGTTACTTACCCTGCTCTCACCCCCAAGGATGGCCCAGTGTTCTTTTACCGTTTTCGAGTGCTTTGCTGAATGGATTTTCTAGAGATTTTTCCTTTGAGGGGAAAAACAATAAAAGCCATTTTGAACATGCTGGAAGTGCCCCCCCTCCCCCCCCAGCCTCATTAATGGGCCTACCGGACTCTGCTTCCACGCTGCATTTGGGTTCATGCAATAGTCATTAAGACACTGGCACGAGTGAGGAAGGTCATAGCGGCACTGGGCTCCGCCGCTAATGGAGCGGCAGCCGTCACCTACGCACGCGGACCTGCGCCTCCTCACCACAGCATGCCGCTCCACCAGGGGGAGCCGCACCTGTCTCAGCTCCTTTTCCTCTGTCGCCCAAGAAGCTCGTTTAACGGGGTCTAAAGGCGCAGGTCGTGGGAGGGCGGTAAACAGACGCCCACCGTTTGGCTCGGGGGCTTGGTGTTGAGGAGAATGAGGAGCGGGGGGAGTGCAATTAGGATGGCAGGAACACGCGGGCTCTTTGAAGGAGATGGTAAACAGGAAGAATCACCCTGGCAGCTGGGCTCCCAGTTTAGACGTGTGACGAACGAGGCGGGTATCAGATTCTCGGGGAAGAGGCGATGGTGGTCGCGTAAGCGGAGAGATTTTACTCAGAGCTGCTGGGTCTGGATGCGACAGCAATGTCAGAAACGTCAGAAAGAATGTGCTTCTCAGAGGGACGTTGATACAAGTAGCCAGTCATCAGTAGAGCTTATTCTCATCTGGATACGATAGGCAAAAAATCAGGCATTGCTGGGGACACAAGGCGTGCCGTGGCTCACTATACCCTCAGGATGCTGGTTTGTCCCAGACTGTTAGCGGGGTTCTGACAGAGATCACGTCGCCTATAAGAATGAACATGCTCTGGGGTTCTCTCACTGAAATCCACCCCGGGGTCTTTCACACGGAGTGATTTTGGTTCCACTTCATTGCCGTGTTTCTTAATCTCTAAATCCCTGTGAAAAGGGGGTCAGTTTGTGTGTTTGTTCAATGCCTACATGAGCCTGCAACTAACAAACGATCTCGCGATGGCTTCCTGATGTCTGTGATTCAAACCACCTTCTTCTGCTGTCCCTCTAACCTGAAGGTTCCCGAGTGAAACCATGTGCCCAGACGTACCTGGATCAGGCCTCCTGTTCCACCCTCGAACACAGCACTGCGGCTGGACTGTACTGCTGTATAAAGGTGAAAATTCTAAGCTACCATAAACAATAATAATAAAAACAGAGAATAAAGAGGTGAGGTTGGGGCCATCATACCTGAAAGGCGTGCATCTGGGCTTCAAGGGCAGAGCAGAGCTGCTTGATGAATGAACAGCTGCTTGCTACTGATAGGCGCTCGACTTCCGGGTGAATTATGGCCAAAGTGTGTTGGGGGGACGGGCATTTCCCAATGACCTGTGCCCTTCCCTCCCCAGTCAAGGATGGGACGGCCAGGCACGGGGAAGCCTGCCATGTCTTCTGCTGATCTGACACGTCATTTACAGCTGCTTAGTTCAGGAGCCGCCCTGCTCCCAAAGATGCCATACGGTCTGGCCGTTCTCGCCTCTCCCCTTCATTTTAATGCAGTTACAATGCTATGGTGTTCGGGGGGGGGGGGGGGCCCGGGGGGCA
>JAODLD010000021.1:16050022-16071770 GCA_026781065.1 Mormyrops boulengeri
GCTCTCTCTTTCTCTGCCCCACCGCTCTCTCTCTCTCTGCCCCACCGCTCTCTCTCTCTCTCTCTGCCCCACCGCTCTCTCTCTCTGCCCCACCGCTCATTCCCTCTGTCACGATGTGAGAGGTGAGGAGTTCGGATCTGAAACCAGATGACCCTCCCCTAGCAGTCATGGCCCCCATCTGTATTAGATACGGAGCCATTTCAACGCTTAGCTGATTTCAGTCTGTAAACTTCAGCTGCTCATCCACTCCCCCCTTCTTAACTCTCATTGTTTCACTTCCTCTAATCCTTCTGACCTTGAGAAGCCCTTCGTATTATCCCTGGGAGGTAAACCTAACAGGAGCGATGTGCTTTGGCAAACTCTTGCTCATAATCGAGCTGGTCTGCTGCGGCGATCTGATCTGACACATCTCCCGGGAAAGGCAGCCTCTCTCGCAGAAGCTCTGTAAGATCCATGCACTCCACCTAGACTCAGTGGGCTTATTTATTTATTTTCATTTTCGGTTTAATGGTTTGCGTGATAACAGCAGGACTTGTGCCGTCTGTTGTGTTGGACCACATGGCACGTGTGCTTGGCGTGAGTCACACTCAGTGTGAGCAATACTCGACATGAGCCACGCTCAGTGAGCGAGCCGTGCTCGCATCCCGAATCCCAGGTACCAGAACCTACATGCGGCCCTATCAGTAGCTCCCAAAGAGTCGAAGTCCTAATTAGGAAAAGCTATGAAGTCATTCTTGCGTAAAACTTGCTTCCTTTCTTTAACAGCACGGCCCTGGGCTGTTCCAGGCTCCTACTGGGCAGATCCAGGCCACAGGTTTGCATACAGCAAAAGCAGGAGTTTGCAGCAGCTAGAGAACTTCAAGTCCCACCTTCAGGCTCATTTTTAACGGATTCTTCAGCATCATCCGCGAATCCTTGAGTTCCATTGAAGTGTTCAGAACTGGATTTAAAACAGGATTCACTCTCGGTATCTGAGCTAATTATGAGCTGATCTCGGCTTCAGGGGGAAGGAGCTCTCCAATCTGCCGCTGGTGTCCTGTTGTATCTCATCCCTGTTTACACTCTAGTTAAGAAGGAGGTGAGGCACAAGCTGGGGGCTTTAATGACCAATAACCCAGGATCATTTATGGCTTCTCTAAACAACTGACTGGTTTTATTCATATTTTGTGGTTTCCAGTTACAGGCCCTCATCTCCCATTTCATCACCCAGTGTCAGTCCCTATCGACGCACACGGCATCTTACGAGATGCGACGCGGAAGCACACTCGGCGACAGACATGTGAGAGTTTCGGTGCAGCTTGTGGCACGACCGTGGTTCTTCTACGGGCGAGCAAGATCTCTGAGGGCTGATGGCAGACGGTGTGCGGAGCTGGCGGTCACGGTGGAGACGCAGGGTGCTGTGTGATTCATTAACCAGCTGGGATTAAAGCATCCTTTAAACGTCTGAGGATATTTTAGAAGGTATGAAGGACTGCGGGGCAAGTGAACACATTCTGCCCCCCGTAGGTCACTCCATCCTTTATGGAAGTGACTCATTGGCTGTAGAGTGCCTCAGGTCACTCTATGCACTCCACTGTCTGTGTGTCTCTAACCTACTGCAATCTGAACTCATAAATATCCCAAGGAGCAAGCTGCCCAGCACTCGGCACTTTGCATATTCCACTGTTCACATGTTTTAAACCCTTTTCATGTAAATACAGCCAGTCTCACACATTTCAAACCACACTCAGGCCAACTCCAGCTGTAACCGGTGAAATTCCCATCCCAGCTTTGTTCACATTTCAGTTTGCTGCTTCAGCTTCCCGATTCTATTGTGCTGTCATGGTGCGATGACGATAAAGATTTGTATCTTGAATCTTTGTTTTCAGAACTGTTAACCTGGTTGTACAAGGATTGGTTTACATTCTGATTTTGATGGACATTGTACTGCACAAAAATAAAGTGCTAAAGATAAGCATTATTTTGCAGATGAGCCAAAATAGTTTTGTGCATTAAAATGCATATTGTTTATTATTTAAGATGATAAGATCGGGCAAAACACGCCGTTATTATAAATGGAAAATATTATCATATTCAGTAATTATGCACAGAACGCCCTCTCTCTGTTCAACGGGCAGTAGCCGTTTGACAAACATCAGCCCTAATGGACTATAATGATATTTGAAATCGGTTATTAAATCACTGCCTTATTTTGAAAGTCTGACTCTGCAGCTGTGGAGGTGTTATCAGGGTGTATCTCCAGCTTAGTGATCAGCAGAGCGATCAACCAGCAGAGCGATCAGCCAGCAGAGCGATCAGTCAGCGATCAGCCAGCAGAGCGATCAGCCAGCAGAGCGATCAGTCAGCGATCAGTCAGCAGAGCGATCAGCCAGCAGAGCACTGGTAGCAGCGGTGGCACTGAGGGCGGAGTCAGCAGCTTGGGCTCGTGGCCGAAGGGCCTCACGATAGATATTTGGGGTCAGGACAGAGGTGATGCTGAGGGGCCCCCCTGTTTGTTTAGATACTGGGGGGTAAGCTATCGGGATTTTTCTAATGCCCGCTGGTAGGCCGTTGGTGTGTTTAGCTAAACAATAGTGAACATGATTTTTTTATTTTTCAATTGTATCTGGCAGGAAACCGGGACGGAGGCAAGCTGCCCAGTTCCTGTCGTGTTGTGGCTATTAATGAATTCCACCGGGCAGCATGGACAGCCAGCAAGGTCACGGTCCTGACAGACGGAGGCGGAGTGGAAGCCGTCATCCCAGGTTAGGCTGCCTGACACTTCCACACCAGAACAGAGGAGCTGGGCATCGTTATCCACTCAGAGCGGGTGTCCCAGGCACGGGGTGGGCGTCTGACCCTTTCACAGCAATCCAATCTCCTCTTGGCTCTTCTCAGGCAAACACGTTCTCGTTTCAGCACCCTGACTCTGCTGTTGCCGTGTGATGGTCACTGAGGCAGAGCGTTTTGGTTGCCGTTGGGATGGCACTGGGATGCCATGAAGTGTCAGTCTTCACGGTTTGATGTGACATATACAGGGGCGGAGCCACAGAGGATCTGGCCCCAGCTGAAACATATCATTGGTGGATAGTTCAGGTCCAGTAAGTAAGAAGATTTTGTTTCAACCAACCAGTTCAGGACTAAACTATTAGTTGTGACTGTGACTCTTTATATGCATCTGGTTGGTTGAAACTTAATCTCTGGATTTTTCTGGACTTTCTGGACCTGAACTGTCCACATCTGTCATTGGTTAATGACAAGGGGGGCCCCGCTGTATGAATCATTAGCCCCTCTTATGCCTCCAACATAGAAAATCTTAGAATAACCCCTGCTGGAGAATCACGGGCGCTGTGTGAATGAACGGAGGCTCCCTGTCTGCCACCGGAGGCGCTTACAGCTCAACAGGCACCATGAGGGCATAAAGCGTGTCGCTGCTTCGCCTTGACCTTGCTGACACACTGACCCTGGGGATGCGTGACGCGTACCTGTCATCTTCACGATAGTGCATGAAGGACCGGGCTTCTGGGATGACAGGGCCCATGGCGTGGGGGACAGAACAGCCAGTACTGGCTCTGATGTTCTGTTTAATTTGGTACAGGTCCCCACAGCCTGACACTCGGGTCATGTTGGGGCGGACAAGCCTGTGGAACGCAGCTCAGAGATCCCCCCCAAGCAGAGACCTCGGGGCCAGGCCCGTCTTCTCAGAACCTTGGTTTGTGCCTCGCGTCGATGAGTGCTGGCTTTAAAGTGATTCAGGAGATCTAGGTGTGAAGATTGCTATTATCCAGCTAATTCTATTAGGCAGCTAATTGGTCTGAACTGTAAACTGTCTGGCTCACTAGCATAAGGGCTGTGGGATCATTTAGCGGAGTTTAGCGCATTTAGATTTTGTATCCTATTAAAAAGATCTCATCCTTGTGATCATTCTGTACAGATTCTACTTTGCTGCGCAATCCCCATTCTGTTGAATCCCAAAATTCAGTGCAATCCCTCTGCATGGTTTAATCCCAGTATTGTGTGGAGTCCCATACTGCTGTATAATCCCGGCACACCGCAGAATTCCCCTGCTAAGTAGCTCACCACTGTCATGGCCTGTTCAACAGCTGGTGGGGCCTTTGCTGTGCTGCATGTGGTCCCTGCACCATCAGGCCAACCTGTCATTGCACGAAATATCCCTCCATTGCTCGCCCTCCCCAGGGCCATGTCTCCTTCAGGCCCAAAGTCCCCCAATCCCCCCCAGGATGGAGCCTCAAGGGATTTGCCCCCTTTTTACCCATCTCATGCATTGATTCTGGGACTAGTTTGTCAATGTGTTTGTGCGTGTGGGGGTGGGGGCTGAGGATGGGGTGGTCGGAGCGATGATTACTCTCCTCAGAAAAACATTTTCAAGTTCTCCTCACAGATTAGCGGCAAGAGTGCGATATCACAGCTAAGTGGGGGTCCAAAGTAAGTGTCCCGCTCGAGCACTTCACAAGTACAGGCCTTTTTGGTCTCCATGGGTGGCCCAGGCTCTCGCTTCCGGAGTGAGTCTCCCATCCATACAGCATGAGAGAAATCTAGGGTGGGTTCTGCTTAAGACCTAACATTGTTTCTGCTACTGAAGAAACACATTTACAGATCATCGCTTCCTTCATCTTCACCAAAACAAAATCTCATTCTCCACAAAATGTGTGGGAAATTGATAAAATTCACAATTCCTGCTGAAGCCTAATGCGATTACCTCGCGTTAATCAGCTGTTCCTAGCGCTCGGAGTGCGCAGGCAGAGTCATCTTAAAAGCTCAACCTTCTGGATGTATGGATATATCTGGGCGCTGAGAATGGCTTTAAGCTTGCCGTGATTAAACGGTAGGCTTGCTTTAATCCGTATTAACGTGTGCATTCCGGATGTTTCTGTGCGCTTTATGGTCTGACATGCTCTCCCATTTGAAGGCAGGAATGTTGACGGTGTGCTCACCACCATCTGCAAGGTTTTCAAGTGGGACAATAATGCGAAGCGACAAAGCTGTACGCTCAGCCCGCTGGAGGTGGCCTCTCTCACACGGTCTGCAGAAATCCGCCGCCTAACCGGATTCTACTTCTTTATTGCAAGTGTGTCTGGGTGGGTCCTGAGTGGCCAGTAAAATGAGTTTATCCTGAGTACAGGCGAGTCCTACATTCCCGTCGCTGAGGTAATGCTTCACTCTGAAGCCACTTACGTTTTATTCTCAGATATACAGGAGAATCTGTGACTGGGTGAGTTCTGGTTAGAATGCTACAGTGTGGTCCCTTCTGGGCCTTGAACCAGGAACCTCCAGGTCGCGTGTCTGTTCCCAGTTATCAGCTCTGCTGTGTGCTGGCTGTGGTCCCATAGACCAGACTCCGTGTGAGAATTTATTACGTCACTGGCTATGTTTGCCCCCCCCCCCGCCACCCTTTCTGGGCTTTGTGGTTTTCCCCTCCTCCTTTAATGGCCTCCCTTCCTGAGGATCTTAAGCTGTCAGGCGAGATATTGAATCAGAAGGAGAATACAACACGGAAAGCAGACAGTGCACAGGAAGTCTCTCCAGCAGCGCCCTGATTCGCTGTGATGCGCCGCGTCAGCGGGGCGGTGCGGCTGGTCTCTGCGAGGTCATTAGCAGCCCGACAGCGGGCTGCTTCAGTGCCCTTTTCGTGTCAAGTGCAGCCTGTCTGAAGGGAAGCAAAACGAATTTGTTGTTACGTTCATGCATCAGACCCCCAAAGAGCAGTCCTATGTATATACAGAGCAGAGCGTTTTATTCTCAAAATGAAATGTAAATATCCTGTAAATAACTCTCCAAATGATGCTTTAATGTCAGGAATGGGTGCAATAATGGACTTGTGTTAATTCCTGAGTCCTCCCGCTGTTCCCATTGAATCGGTGTTCTTGCAGCATGCCTATGGTGCAAACAGTCGAGTTAGTGATTCTGCAGCCAGTTTCAATTAGCACTATGACTCTCATTTTCTCTCTAATAGAGGCATTCATCTAACAGGCATCTTGCCGGGAAGGACCATAATGGCCCAGGGCTCTGGTTTGCAAAGCTCTCTGCTGCCACCCTGTGGCCATTGCCCTTCTTACTCAGGGAGGGCCAACCCTAGGTGGCTACCCCAAGTTAGATGCGCAAATGTAAGTGATGTCTTTCAGCTCAGAGGTTTGTTTTCATGTTACCTTGCCAAGAAGAAGGGTCCACTCTGTCATACAAAGAAATAACAAAGGCCGCGGTGTGAGTGTGTACCCCGAAGACGCTGCCACCATGGCAATAAAATGGCAGGAGGTACGAAACAGAGGCAAGATGCGTCGAGTTACCCGTCCCCCTGCAGATTGACTGTCTACATGCCGTCTGCCAGAGAGACAATATATCCTGTGTTTAACTTCACACACTCCGACTTGAGGTCCATTATCTGCCAATGATTCACTACGAGTGTCAGCACTCTACACGCTAACACATGGAAGAGTAGCTGTTTATAGACGAACAATAAACAGGCTGCTTCACTGCACTCCAAAGGAGCCTTTAAAATAAACCCTGACAGGGGCTCCGGGGCTTATTTCGTTTTTTTGGGAGCGCGGCTTTGGCCCTTTGTTACCATGACTCAGTTCTTCTGTACGAGTTGTGAAGTGCTGAATGTTTGACTCGCACATGGCCTACATGTTCTGTCTCAGTGGGGGTAGGCCTCCCCCTCCCTGGTTTCGGTATGACTGAGTGACCCTCGCTCATAAAGACACCGCTTGCTAATGTGTAATAACTAATGTGAACTCCCTCGGCCTGCATAGGAGGTTGACTCTCAGTCCATAAGGCAAGGCAATTCAGGGTGCTTTAAACATATAAATATATAATAGTATAGCTGGTTCCAGCTGTTATATACCTGCTAATGAAGGTACCAGGCCAGAAAACAGAGTATGCACACAGTTTGTGAATGAGAGACATATTTTGCCCCCCCCTCCCCCCGGTGAACAGCCACACAGTGATCAGCCAAACTGCACCAGGGGTCTCTGAGGGGCAGGCAGAGCCTGTGATGGTACCAGGCCAACAAAAGCGAGACCAGCTCACCTTCATTTTGTAGGTCAGTGCTTGCCCCCAGCAGCCCTTCATGGCTCTCGCAGGAAGCCATTTAGCACCTGCTCACATTTGCTCTCCGGTCTTGCCAATAAAGCCCATTGCATTTCAGGAGGGAATGTTGTCATATTCAAAGCGTGGGATCCTCGATGAGTTATAATTATGCGTCTGTCTGCCCATATACTTGGGAATTAATGTAATTATTGTGATTTAAGCTGTTTTAGGAGACAGAGGAAAGGCTCCACCACCTCAGGCACTTCAGACCAGCTCTTGAGTGTGGCGCCTGCCTTCCCAGCATCCCCTGCTGCCCACTTTCTCCCAGCAGCAGCTGGGCTCCTTCCTGACTCATGTTGGCGGTGTGTAATCCAGACGACACTTTGTTACGTGGCGTGTATGTTCACTACTCGAGTGCAAACCGATCATCTGAAAGCCACGGCGGGGTGGCCCCTCCAAAACGGATTCTTTTGGTCATTTTGTCCTTACACCTGGGTTTTTCTTGCCAGAACCAGCCTTCTCCCTGAGATTCCTCCTATGCTTTCGTCTGGGCGTCCTCCAGGGCTTCCTCTTGGGCTTCTTACTAGGTTTCCTCCTGGGCTTCTGTCTGGGCTTTTTCCAGGGCTTCTGTCTGGGCTTCCTCCAGGGCTTTTGTCTGAGCTTCTGTCTGGGCTTCCTCCAGGGCTTCCTCCAGGGCTTTTGTCTGGGCTTCCTCCAGGGCTTCCTCCAGGGCTTTTGTCTAAGCTTCTGTCTGGGCTTCCTCCAGGGCTTCCTCCAGGGCTTCTGTCTGGGCTTCCTCCAGGGCTTCTTACTTGGCTTCCTCCAGGGCTTCTGTCTGGGCTTCTGTCTGGGCTCCCTCCTGGACTTCTTTCCGAGCGTCCTCTTGGGCTTCTTACTCAGCTTCCACCTGGGCTTCTTTCTGGGCTTCCTCCAGGGCAGCTGTCTGGGCTTCCTCCAGGGCTTCTTTCTGAGCTTCTGTCTGGGCTTCCTCCAGGGCTTCTGTCTGGGCTTCCTCCAGGGCTTCTTTCTGAGCTTCTGTCTGGGCTTCCTCCAGGGCTTCCTCCAGGGCTTCTGTCTGGGCTTCCTCCTGGGCTTCTTACTCGGCTTCCTCCAGGGCTTCTTACTTGGCTTCCTCCAGGGCTTCTGTCTGGGCTTCCTCCAGGGCTTCCTCCACGGCTTCTTTCTGGGCTTCCCCCTGGGCTTCTTTCTGGGCTTCTTCCAGGGCTTCCTCCTGGACTTCTTTTCGAGCGTCCTCTTGGGCTTTTTTCTGGGCTTCCTCCAGGGCAGCTGTGTGGGCTTCCTCCAGGGCTTCTTTCTGAGCTTCTTTCTGGGCTTCCTCCAGGGCTTCTTTCTGGGCTTCCTCCTGGGCTTCTTTCTGGGCATCCTCTTGGGCTTCTTACTCAGCTTCCTCCTGGGTTTCTTACTGGGCTTCCTCCTGAGCTTCTTTCTGGGCTTCCTCCAGGGTTTCCTCCTGGGCTTCTTTCTAAGTTTCCAGAAACAACAACAGATGGTGCGACCCCAGGAGCATTACAACTCTCTCCCGTTTCTGCTCGCCTCACCTGGAGCACCTGACCATCATGTGCCGGCCATTTTATCTGCCCCACGAGTTCACAGCGATCATTGCTATGACCGTTTAGATTTCACCTGAAGCGGACACAGGTACAGCTTTGGCTAAGCTTCAGGACGTCCTCAGTAACTGCCAGAACAAACACCCGGACGCCGCTCTCATTGTAATGGCTGATTTCAACAAGGCGAGCCTCAGACAGGTCATGCCAAACTTCCATCAACACATCTCCTGCCCAACCAAGGGAAATACTGTAATTCACTGAATCATTGTTATACCCTCAAACATGGGTACAAGCCAGTTCTATAGCCAGGTCTCGGGAAAAGCGACCACGACGCCATATTCCTGATCCCAGAATACAAACAAAGTATTCCTGACGACACAGTAGTGCTCAGCCTCATCTCCAAAGATGATGAGTCGCCCTACTTGAAGGAAGTGGAGAACCTGGAAAGGTGGTGCCAGCATAACAGTCTCTGCTGAACGTCAGCAAAACAACGGAGCTGATTGTGGACTACAGGAGGCAGCAGGGCTCTTACACACCTGTCCACATCAAAAGTGCTACAGTGGAGAGGGTGAGCACCTTCAAATACCTTGGCATCCACCTGCAGGAGAACCTCACCTGGTCCACACACACACGCACTCTGGTCAGCAAGGTGATGCAGCTGCTCTACCATCTGAAGCAGCTGAGGAGGTTTAAGGTCTCTCCTGCTGTCCTTAAGACCTTCTACTCAGCTGCCATGGAGAGCGTCCTGACCATGAGCATCATATCGTGGTTTGGGAACTGCTCTGACCTGGACCGGAAAGCCCTGCAGAGGGTGGTTAGAGCTGCACCAGATCTGCCTTGCCCTCCCTACAAGAAATAGCCACTGCAGGACCAGAGCGACAAAAATCTTCAAAGACCCCTCCCACCCCAATAACTCTCTGTTTTACCTGCTGAATTGAGGCAAACGCTTCCGCAGCCTTATGACCAGAATGGAGAGGTCAAGAAGGAGCTTTTTCCCCCAGGTCATAAGGCTCCTAAATCAGGACAATACTCAATGCCTCTAGGTACTGCATCACACTGCCCAAATCGTTGGCACATACCTCAGGCTTCTTGCACATTGCACTTAAATTGCACAACAAAATACCTCCATCACTTATGTATAGACTATGTACAGCTGACCATTTCATATGTATATTTCTTTGTTTTGTTATCATGCACAGCTGCTCGGAGTGACCAGGGTTACATTTCACTACATGTTGTATGTGTACAACTGTGTATGTGACGAATTAACCTCTTGAATCTTGAATCTTCCTCCAGGGCTTCTGTCTGGGCATCCTCTTGGGCTTCAGTTTTAAGGTTTTTTTTTCCCTCCATATCTCATCTAAAACTGTGATGTTTTGGGAGACTCCTGGCAACGAGAGCACTTTTCAGAGATTCAGGGTCATTAGTGGTCTCATTAATCTCATATCACCATAGAAAAATGCTTCTGGGAAGGTCTGTAAAAAGTAGAACTCAACCAGTATTGGTCTGCAGATAAAATCAGTTGATTTATCGGTTCCACAGATGTATCGGCATCGACAGAAAACCTGCTGATGAAGCAGCGACGATGTCTCTGTAACATTAATGATGAGCAAAGGAGCTCTCTGACTGGAGAAAATGCTGAGAAGCTGGGCTAGCAGTCGCTGACACGTCACCCGCCTGGAGTCAATGCGTAGCTCCCATATCACGTTTTAGAAATCAGATCTGAGACAAAGTGAAATTGGCCAGACTGTCACCACCCCCTAGGTGATATTATCTTGCATTACATCAAACAAAATCCCAAGATTCTTTTCTTTGTAGATGTAGCTCTCACTGTAAATAAAGTAGGAGATACCTAAGCTATGCCAGCCCAGTGCTAGGTATTAATTTATTAGTAAGTTCTGTGGTTCAGGGTGGGGCTTAGTAGCAAGGCACAGTGCGGGGGGGCACCCTGGATGGGATGCCGGTCCATCACACTTATGAATCGTAGGAGGAAGCAAGTAAGTCCCCAACGGAAACAAAATGCAAACTTCTCACATAAGTAACAGGGGCAGGATTCAAGCCCGCAGCTGCGGAGGTGTGAGGCGCTGCCCCAACAAGGTGTTCCAGACCGTTCCGATCCAAACGGAGACCATTAGCCAACATCTCCAACAGCCACGGCCCTCATGGTTGACACAGCGTGACCAGAGGCGGAGTCCTAGGACCAGAGGCTGGCTCTGACTCCCCGGCCTCTCAGAGGGAGCCGGCGTGCTTCATCACCTTCAGCCCAGCACCGTTTGCTCTGATAAGATACTGTTTTCTGGCCTCTAATTGCATTACTTACATCTGAGTGGGTGCAGGAGGATCTGGCAAGTGATTTATGAAAGCAGTTTATCGGGGCCTTACGACAGGTCGCTCTGTACATGCCCGGAATGGGGCTCTTTGTTTCGCATCGCGGCTGTGTAAACACTTATTCATTATGCCAACGGATCCCATAAAGAGTTTAAAGTTTAACTGACACTCAAGGAGATGAAAAGATCATTCTTATTGAGGGAAACTCTTAGAAGAATAAAAGCTATCATTACATACAAGCTTTGTGTCTCAGTGGCCTGTACGGGTGTAGCTGCTTTTCCGACGGCCTTAAAGACCGTTCCTTTCTCTTTTTCTGTGGTCTTGACCTTGACCTCTGACCCAGGAGAGCAGGCCTTGTGATTGGCCTGTGACTGATCCCTGCTCTAGAAACAGGATTCCAAAGTTTTGAGCACACCGCAAAGATGACATTCTGACCAGCACGGTAGGCTTCATATTATTAATTCAGGATCATTTTAAGTTGGTCTTTTACTCTTTTTAACTGGCTTTGGAGTCAGGCAATCAAGCGTTTCACTGCAAACATGTTTTGGTATACAGAGTTATCTTACATAGGGATTGGATGTGTCCAATATACCGAACCCACAGGTGAATGGTGCCCTGACAGACATCACTCGACAGGCTGAATTCAGCATCAGCTGCTGGTAAGGAGTCCCTCAGCATGGATGCGTCTCTCGCTTTTATTGCAGTAAATCTATACTCTCGGTTTTCTTTTACCACTGGGTCCTGTACCTTGTCCTGATCTGGTCCTGCCCTGAAATGAAATCTGCATATCTTCTAAAAGAGGATGCCATGGTTTTAGCTGCTCTGGAGCTGGAGACATTAGAGCTTCTCTCAGACGCTGGGTGTGCCTGTAGGTATTTATAGCAATGATCGCCAATGCTCCCCCTCCCAGTTGACACGATGCATAGCTCCCTAGGTTACTCTCTTCGCAGAAGCAGCTCTCACTGTGCATGACGTTGAACCTCCTGATTTATATGCATCCAGGAAAAAGGAGAATCTACATGCTGTACTGGGTGGTGGGTCTGTGGGGGGTCTACCTGACTTTTCCCTGCTTATAATGTTATGTGTGCTTTTTTTTGTGCCGCTAATAAATCCTCAAATCATAAATGATTACTCTTCAGATTAGTGAGATCAAACATTCCACGAAAAATCAGGTAACATCTACGTTCAGTGTTCATGGATATTTAATGCAAAGACTGACCTTTATTTAATTTGTGCGACTTGAGATATTTATCATGGCGTATGTATGACGTCAAATCTGATAAATTAAGTGCAATTCTAGCAACATAATTGTCTAAGATGAGATTGTAGCAGTGCACTTCCGAGAGCAGCGCGCGCCTACCCAGCCAACGACCTGCAGGCGCTCATGGGCCAGTGCACTTCCGAGAGCAGCGCGCGCCTCCCCAGCCGACGACCTGCAGGCGCTCATGGGCCAGTGCACTTCCGAGAGCAGCGCGTGCCTCCCCAGCCGACGACCTGCAGGCGCTCATGGCCAGTGCCCTGCAGCTTTTGGATGTGTTCAGTTGCTTGTGATGTTTGTGCTGTGCGAAGCTTTTACTGCACCTCTGAGCTCCTGAATGAGGCTCTGAATGTCTTTCTGTCGGTCAACGATAAGCCACTATCATTTTCATTAGACCTGAATCCAATTAAGGAGAATGCTCAGTGATTCTCTAACTACCTTAGCCTTAGGGCCAATTAAAAGTCACACCTAAGTTAAGTAAAACTATGCCAGGCAGTTGATTGTTTAAAGCAGACACTGAATGGTACGCTTTAAATATTTATGCATATTTTCATTTTGCATAGAAATCAAAAGGAGTTTGCATGTTTTCATGGGGTCGTCATGGGGTTTCTTCCGGGGCTCCCGTTTCCACCCACAGTCCAAAGACATGCTGAAGTTAATTGGAGTTGCCATATTGCCCGTAGGTGTGTGTGTGAGTGAATGGTGTGTGAGTGTGTGTGTGTGTGAGTGGATGTGTGTGAGTGTGTGTGTGAGTGAGTGTGTGTGAGTGTGTGTGTGTGTGAGTGAGTGTGTGTGAGTGAATGGTGGGTGAGTGTGTGTGCGTGAGTGTGCCCCACAATGGGTTGGCGCCTCATCCTCCGTTGCTCCCTGCCTTGCCCCCATAGCCTCCAGGATAGGCTCCGGACCCAGCCTGAGTAGGATAAGTGGTTACAGTACAGGCAGCAGTGTCAGTGTTAGTGCAAACCACAGCCCCATCTTTCAGACCCTGCCTGACCTGAAGAGGTAACCTTCCCGCTCTCTCAGCTCCTTCTCCGCCATGATTCTGAATGCCTTCTCACATATAAAATCTGCTTTTGGATTCGCCTGATTTTTTGATCTCTTGCAGCACCTATATGTCATTTTCTGTGGGGCTTGGTAGCTTTTAAAGCTCTTTGGAAGTTTTGCCGTGATATTCAGTAATACTTTACATTAGATTTAGTGAGGTACTGTGCAATTTTCACCATTTTAGGGTATTTAACTGTGATGCATTTTTATAGAACAGACTTCGTCTGTTACTGTAATAGTACTGAGGTCAAATCTATAGAGAATTTTTACACAAATACACTGAGAGTGTGTCACTTTTCTGCAGTATAGGACTTGTTATAAAATCTCGAGCTATGCAATTTAGTATCCACTGAGTGGTAACTGATGATTATAGAGTATGTGTATTACGGAACGTTTCAGCAGAGTGGGTTTTAAGATCAATTTGGGTCCAGCATGGCCTTGCATTCGATCTGCTGTGAGTCGACATCATTCTGACCGTCACTGCAGGAGCTTCCATCGCCCCGCCTGAGCTGTGCTGGTGATTACTCTACACGCAGTGGGCAGTTTTAAAGCACTCGGCAGTCAAACTTAAAGGCGGAAGCATCCAGCTAATGTCACATGTCTTCTTATTCATCATGTAACACATTATACCATTATTTGACTAAGAGGCATTAAGCAGAGGCTATTAACACTGAATTAATGTAAATATATTCTGACTCAGGATCGACAAGGGAATCATAAAACTTTATAATTAATTTGAAGTGCTTGAACGTTGTCTCATATTAACAGGAAAAAGTGTAAAAATGGGTGCCGTGTATGTGCTTTTGGTTGTCTGATAAATCATTATATTGAAATGATAAGATTGCAGTAATGGATCTTGTTATAAACCTTAAAGTTAGGCCTTTGCTCAGAGCTGAGGGTTCTCCGGAATGCTGAGGATTCACAGTCGCAGCGCAAACGGCATCCTTCCTCCGTTCCTCAGATCAGGAGAACGGGCTGCCGGCCACCTCTGGCTGTCTTCCCGTTTGGGGTGGCCGGCTTCGCCTTCAGCCGCATCCGTCTATTTTAGAAAGGCTGTCATCTATCACAGAAAAGGATCCTCAGATGTCTGGGGGGTTTCTCATAGACTGTCAAAGCCGGCATCGCTCTCTGTAATATGATCGTGTTCCCGTTTGATCTCCTTAATGTATGCCAGAGTGCAGCTAGCTACTGTACCATAATAACTCCCGTGCTTATTTTTACAGCTTGATTCATGTGTTGTATTCCTTGAAATGTTTTTGTGTCTCAGACGCAAAGAATGGCCAAGTTTCACACTGTCTCGTGTGCCAGATGAAAACGGCAACGCCCCGCCCCCCCCTCCCCCCGCTGCTGCGTGTTGTCTGCCTGGGACTGCATCATGGGAAAAAACAAGACAGCAGAAGGAAAAGGGGGGAGCTGTAGTCAGGTTTTGATTTCTGATATCCACTGGTCTGTACCCCTATCCAACACCACAGCATCTAACCCTTGATGGAAAGTTCATAGACATTGACTATAAGATGTAAAATTCTTCCATACTTTACCACAATGCACATATCCTACACTCAGAATATCTGACCCCACAGTACAGACCCACACAGAACCTGACCCCACAGTACAGACCCACACAGAATCTGACCCCACAGTATAGACCCACACTCAGACCTGGTCGGTCTCTGCACCCCCTGAATCTCACAAACGTAGAAACAGAGCTGCAAAGGCTTTCAACTATGTCACTTAAATGTTTAGATTAAAGCCTGTTGAAAAAACAACATGATCACACAAATGTATACAGCAGAGATGAGTGACTGCCGCCCTCCCACTGTCCCCGTGGTCAGCAGGATTGGAGGAACATCAGCAGTAGCCTGTTCCTGGGGATGGAGAGGACCAGACCACACTGTCTGAGGTCAACATGAGGACCAGCACTGGGGGAGACACGGCGCGCAGGTCTGCCAGGAGCAGTAACTGCCCTAGTTCCCTCAGCCTCAGAAGGCCTTTATTCTCGTTGTCTTCATTAAACATGATAAATGGAAGCTTGCTGAGGCTGCTGACGCCGCGCAGGAGTCTGAGCTGCGAGCAGCCTTCCTGGCGAATCACCGTTCAGTGTTTTATATTAGCATTATGATGCCAATCAATATGTGAATGCACTGCTGTACTGTTTTCCCAGTGGTATCATTTGGAGACTAGAAATTGACTGTAATGTACAGAGCAATATTTATTTCAATAAGCCGTCTGTGGGTCGGAGGCAGTGTGGATCCCGTCTTTGTTTAACAGGTAATAAGCCATTTGTTTTCTGAGCACATCTCTGATTTGGGCCGCTTATTGTCTGCCTCTGCTTATTGCCGCTGTGAAGAAGGGACTCCGTTTTTAATGAACCTCTTTTTAATGCTTGTTTGCTTCACTCAGGATGTGGTGAAGCCCTCTGTTCCCGACGAGGCCTTCCCAGGGGAGCAGATGCTGGTGCCAATAGCTGGATAGCAGGTTAGTGAGATCGACGCCTCCGAGACCATCCTGGACTAGGCAGGTCCACCCAGCGTGCGGCCGAATCCACGCAGTACTTACTATCATCACACACTTACCTTTGCAATAGCGGAAGATAGCAGTTCTTCGTCTTATATAAAAACAAGGCATGATATGGTAAAGAACCATAATTTAAACTGTATGTGTGTCATGATCCATATCTGTCATGTCCCCAGTTGGCCAGCAGAGGGTGCTGGCCATCCTGTAACCACCTAATTGTTCTCAGTCTACTGTGATAATACCCCACACCCGCCTTTATTAGTTCCTCGTTAGTGCCCGCCCTCACTCCAGGTCCAGTCTTGTCATTCCTTCCTGTTCTTCACTTTTAACCCCTCGTGGTCCTATGTTTTCTGATTGCTGTATTCCACTTCAATAAATCACTTGTCAGTCCAGCCCAATGCTGCCTCTGAGTCGTGCCTCCCTCGTCAGATGTGACAAAGGGGAACGTTACATTAGCCGGTATCAAAAGGCAGTACCCACCCAGATTTAGCCACGCGACTGGCTATTTGTGGCCCCTAAGAGAAATGATGCAGCGCAGTAATGTGGTACGTGTGACACACTTACGTCTGGCCTCATTGTGACTGCAAGCTCACTGTGTGATGTGTCTGCATAAGAGCAGCGGTGCACACTCTTCCTGGGAGGCCACTGCGTAAACGGGTTTGTTCCATCAGAAATTAATTACATAATTAAGCTTAAGCTTTTGTGAATTCAGAATCTGAAGTGACCTTAGATTTTTATAATTATTACATATATTAATGATTTCTTAGTAATTTTTCTAAACTGTTTGTACTGATAAGAGAGGTGACACAAAACTTCTGGCCCTAGAAATTAATTTTCAGACATAATGGGAATCTAATTTTTATCATAACTGCTGAACCAATAAAATATGAATTACCAGTTGAGCCTGTATGAGCTGAATTTAGCAAATTGTTCTAGTAAGTTCTGCTGCTTTAGGGTTAGATAAGCAACAGATCAGCGTAAGGCAACATATTTACCCGATTGTTCACATTTCATTTCCATCCATCTTTCAACCACCACAAGCCAACTTACTTACCTGTCATACATTTCATCTGTTCCCTATAACTAGGTCTGCTATGCCACGTCCACATGAACAACCACGTTACTGATGGCTGGAACAAAAGCCAACTTTCACAGGGTTCATCTAGGAGCAGCTTGGCTGCCCAAAGCCACACCACAATGCCTCTGCCCTCCAGGAATCTCCATGCTCAAGTTGATTGGTTGGATGAATCTGCCCAGTTGGCAGACATCCTGAATTTCCCAAGTTCAACGTGTCCCTGGGTCAACAAGGTAAGGGTCTGTGTTTCACTTCTTTAACCAATCACAGTCTACATTGCATGACATCACCACATTGGTCCATGTTTTTTTCGTATTTTCAAACTCAAGACTTCCAGTCATCCGGCCTGGGATGGTGGCAGCAGGCTGAGCTTCCAGCTTCGCACTCAGAAGGTCGCCGGTTTGAACCCCGGCCTCAGTAGAATAACCACATGTCTGTGGGCCTTTGCGGAAGGCCTTCAAGATTATTGTTATTATTATTATTATCATGAAATAAAAATGTACCCTTACGTTGTTCTCTGTAGCCTTTGCAGGTAAGCATGGTCCTATGTTTGGTAATTAACATAAGGCATGCACAGTAAAATGGTACCTTTTTGGCACCTTGTCTTTTAAGAGAAAACACTGGTTTTAATTAAAGTGGTGATGTCATACACTGAAAAATGTGATTGGTTAACGAAGTGAAATGCAAGCCCCTCCCTTCTTGACCCAGGGACACATTAAACTCTTTAAAATCAGGACGTCCCCAATTAGCAGGGCCGGTCAATCCTTTAGGTGACACAGGCAGCCGCCACGGGTCTCAACTTCTGAGGGGCGCTAACTTATCTGACAGTTGTGTGTGTCAGACAAAGTGAAGTTGACTGGCTCGTGCCCATAGGCATATTTGCCTCCTCTGAAGTGCCGGCGCAGAACGGCTGCCTGATGTGGGGTGCCAGCTTCTCTGGGGGTACCAGCTTAGCCAATCGATTTCACTTTGTCTCAGACAATGAGCGCCATGCTGTCACATCACTCACAAGGTAAAATTAGCCGGTTATGTCCACACCCCTAGAAGCACTAGGACCCTCTGTGATGCCGGCATTGTGCTTTGCACAAATAGAATTTTTATTTAATTGGGTGAGTAACAATGGTTTCTTTTAAAATATCCAGCATCTGGTTGGGAGGGGGTGGGAGGTGTGGATGTCAGGGTGGGAGGCGTGTCCAGTGGGCGTGGGCATCGGCTGGCCCCGCCAGTCGGAATGTTCCACAGTGGCAGCTCCCCAGGGTCAGGGTCAGATCAGTGGGCTCTTCCCGGGGAAGACTGTGGTGGTTGCTCTGCAACTGCCTTTTAAATAGTCAGTATGATGTAAGCAGTCAGGTCATGGAATGGAGTTATGGGCTGATGCAGCTCGGTCCAAACCTGCAGCTGGGGAGCTCCTCCTCATTGGAAGGACAGCCCTGTGTGGCTCTCTGCCTAGAAAGCAAATGAGGAAGAGAAAATGGGTAGAAGTGACATGAGAAATGAAAACTGCAAAGCCCCAGTGGGAAGGACTGATGAGCCTGTTACCAAACGGTTTATCCACTTCCCTTGTTTGCCTTGTTGTTCTGAGTTTAGCCATTGACTGCTCCTATCGTACTGAATGGTCTATCTACCGCCCATGAGTTTCAAAGCCTCACCACTTGTGTGACTCCTGATCAAGCATGTCTTGTCTTTGCTTTGTTTATATGCACAAAGGACATCTGTTCTGGGTTTGGTTATATAATTAGCATTAACTGAATTTTAATTTGGTCTGTTTGGTATTTGCTCATGCAGGTAAAGACGTTTTTACGGGGTGGTGCTCCTGTTTATGTTTGTCCTCTTTATGTGTCTCACTGTTTCCCCCACAGTCAGACACAGGTCACTGCAGCACTGTGTCCCTTTCAGGTGAACTGGGCTGTAAATGGGTCTCGTCTCATTAGCATGTCAGAGCTGTCAACGTGGCTGCAGAACAGCACAGATCAAGGGAACATGACAAACCTGACATTTCAGTACCTGTCCTGAGGTTTCATCTAGCCTCATCTACTTATTTGTGTCCTTTTCAATCTCCAGGAGAAAAACATGTGTGATGTCATCCTGGAGACAGCAGCCAATGACTTTCCTCTGGAGTCCACCATGGTGATGAGCTGCATTACCAGCCGCATCTTGGCTTTGGACCCTTGTATCGCTCATGACCACATCCAGCCCAGGAGGGAACTGTGTATCCTGGATTTAGTCCAACTCACTTATCAGGCTTTCTGTTTATTAACATTATGACACTGAAAACAGGACACAAGTTTGAATTTTTGTTCTAACATCGTTAAAGATAACAGGTTATTGTCAAAGGCATTGGCTACACATTGCCTAAAGTAAAACAGGAACAAGGTTATTGTTAGGCAAGTGTGTCTGGATTCATTATACTGTGATGTTTAGAACCTAATCCTTTCCCACTTCTCAGTATGAAGCTCTCGGTATCCAGGCTGATATATGCCAACAATAAGCTCCAAACAGCAAGTGAATTTAATTCTCAGTTTGAAACGGTCGCTAAAGCATCGTTCATGCACGGCCTGCACTTTCTCAACCGTATAGTATAATTAGCACATCCCGTATTGCTGCCCGATCCTCATATCATATTACGTCTTTCTTATATATAACTATTTTTTATATTGCACAGTGTACTAATGAACGTTTTATCGCCCACCCATGTACCCCCCCTCCGCCACAATTACGGTGGTACAAGAATTTCATTATATTACCCGAATGTATGCGACAACAAAACTTGAAACATTAAAAAACGTAGTAACGTTCCTTATATCATAATACTCAAGTGATAGGGCAGTTACGGGCTTATCCTGTTCCTTTAGCCTTCGCATAGGCCTAATGGCAGAACCTGATTGCAATATAACATAATCAATATAATTTAAGGGGAATGCTATTTCTAAGCCTAATAGTAACACCGATTTAAGCAAATCCAATTCTAATTCGATTAATCTCATTATACTTCATCATAGTAAAATTGACTATTTTGTTAATACGATTTCGGCTAAACCTAGTTCATTTATGTTTCTTATTAAAGATTCAATGATATAATGCTTTAAGATGCGGATTAGTAGTATACCCAATAAATACTTTTCCATGACAAGAGCTTGTAGTTACAAAACGCAACTACACAATTTCATTGTTCAATGATTTTTAAAAAAGCTTTTTTCCCCTCTCACATCTCTTTCTAAAGCTTAAGAAAATTCATAACTGGAAATGTACTGATGGATGACGGGATACGTAGTCTTAAGCAGTTCGCTAATGAGTTGAAATATAGGTCTGTATGAACTACATTTCCCGGAGTACAACGTAAAAATGTGCCTGCCCACAATGCGGAAGAGTTGCCGGTTACAGTACATCTTAAAATAGTTGTACATTTATCTGTGTATGCAGTCATTTTAAACATTTTTGTTTTATTGCCAGATTCACTATATGTGCCTAACTGATGATTTCTGTACTGCAGTGACTGTGAATCTCATTTTGAGCTATCTAGGGACCGTTTATCGAAACACTTGAGGTGTGTTTCTTTACTTGTAGGGGAGAATATCCGTATTTGCACCAGCTCACAGGTGACTTAAACACTCAGGAATTAGGTCGGGTCTGCAGCCGTTCTGAGCTCCTGAAATAATACCATCCCTGTTTCATTTTAGGTTTTGCCTTCCACGCAGATCAAAGACAGAATAAGTCATTGGTGTGTAATTTAATTTGTATTTAATTAGTGTTTATAATTGCTAAAATAATAATAATAATAATAATAATAAAAGAAGAAGACGCGCTAGTGGCTTAGAAAATCCCTGAACATTGAGTTTAGCTTTAAAATGGATTACCAGCATATAGCAAATGCCGTGGCCGACAGCCTCGTCGCGTACTCCAAGGACGAGTCGGGATGGAAAGCCTGCAAGAAAACGGTAGGTTTACAACGCGCAATTAAGGATTTATTCACCTGTAAAATGGAAGATTTAATAGTCATGCAGCTGAAACGATCTGGGGAGCTATAGTAGTGATCAGGGGTATAATAATCATAGTGAGGCCAATAGTAATGTTAGAAGAAGTGCATTTAAGTGCCTTTAAATCTCAAGTCCACTGTCGGCTATGTGAGCTTTTCCTAAATTTTTATTATCACGCATGAATAGTAAGGGACACGTACGCTGACGTTTCGCCACCCGCATGTCGCTGGGTGTAACAGGTGTCATTTCTTTGCCTGCTGTGCTGTCACATTAGGGTCCCCCTGACATGCGCTTGTGCGGCTTCTTCATCCCCAGGACGCGGTTACCGTCTACTGGCGCCCGTCAGCCGAGTTCCCCGGCAATTTGTAAGTATTTCTCCGCACGATGTCCCTAATGATTTTCCATTTGGACCTCGCCTTAAAAATGACATCACCCTGTAATATATTAAAGATCATTTTTTTTACCTGAACTAAATGTCGTCTGTAAGGAATTCATATATGTCAGCTGTTGAAAAAAATGAGTGTATTGTTCGATTACGTTAGTTTATTCTGTTGTTAACCTCGTTGAAGGCACACGATTATTCTTTTCTGTGTTGTGTTTCTTTATGCTGCCTTAAAGTATCTCTGATTTCATGTCACCAGATACAAAGGTGATGGGGTTATCAGTGCGAGACCCGAGAGGGTGTGGGACTGTTTAAAGCCGCTGCCGGACGGGCTGCGAGTGAAATGGGACGACAACGTCAAGAAGTTTGAGCTGATTGAAGCGGTCAGCGACGTGAGTGTGCGATCACACTGGGCTCCCACAGCATCGCAACACATACAGTACTATGCAAAAGTCTGAGGCAGCCAAAGAAAATGTTTAGTGCTATTTATCGAGGTTAATACGTGTAGCGCAAGCTAAAACCCTGGGTTCCTTTAAATCTGAGCTAGATAAGATTTTAACAACTCTGAGCTATTAGTTA
>JAODLD010000021.1:16074523-16090150 GCA_026781065.1 Mormyrops boulengeri
AGATTCTCATGCAGGCTATAGCACCTCCACAATAGCTAAAGATAGCTCTTTTAAAATAAGTAAATCTATAGAGATGGTCAAATGACTGAAGGAAATTAGTTTGGCGTCTGACTTTCCAACATTCACCAGCATTTCACTCAGCCGTCAGTGTGAAGTAACATATCTGCATCAATTCTAACACACCTACCATCCTGTCTACTGTTGCTGTTTGTAGAATTATAACTGTATGTTTATTACTGCCTTGCATATAGTACATGTACATTAAGAAGGGCTTATCAGTGAACTTTTATATGTAGGTGTTAAAAAGGGATTTTATTTTTGTGTGTTGTACTTTCCATGTGACTAGAATGTGGGAATTCCACAGCTCATGAAGTGTGATGTCATGGTGTTTGCATGTGCTTGGTTATCAAATTTGTGTGCCGAACCTGCTTGATCCTGTGAGTTAACCTATACGGCTTTGGTGTGGACGGGGAAGACCTCCTTTACATCATGTGGAGTTGGGGAAATCAGAGAGCTTCATGGTGGCCAGCTTATTCTGTGTGTGATTACTTTTGTCTGTAAAGATTACTGTTAAGGCAACGCATGCTCCCAGTTCTTACATGCTAGATCTATTTTAATGATGGAAACCTCTTTTTTTTCCTGTGTCTTTTCCAAATTTAATGTTTTTTAACAGTTTTATTCTTTATAGGGCTGCACAATATAACGTCGCAATATAGCAGCCCTATTTGGACTGATGATGTGGACATCAGTCGACCAGATATGGTCTGTTTACTCCAGGGGATGTTTCTGGTTCAGTAAGTACTGTATTGAATTTTTTTATCTAAGTCTAAATTCTCATTTTTTCTCTTTGTCCTTGAGTGTCCTACATTTTCTGTCCACTCTTATGTAGTCTGGAAACGCACTGATGTTCCTAACCCAGAGGGTCATGTAATTAGGCTATTTATTATTGTGTGTTGATTTTATTGTGTAGGGTGTAGATTTCTGTGTATGTAATCAAAGTGCTGCTCTGGAAATGATCACTTTAATGAATGCTACTGGCTGGCAGGGAGGATAAATGCTGAAAATGGGACTTCGTGCCATTGTACACATTCAACTTGTACAAGTTTCTACATTCCACCAGCATCCTTATTAAAATGATTTGGGTCTATATCCTACCTTATGTTTCAGTGAAAACCTTTCCAGTTGGTAATAAACAGATAAGCGCAAACCCAGATTTTTAGTAACATGCGCTTTTACCTCACACAAGATTTGTGAAATATGGAAAATTGCACATTTTGTTTATGCTAAACAAAGACCATACTTGGACCAGTGACGAGTGTATGGTTTTTAAATAACCGATATCCTGCCTTCACCTGTATAACGCTGCGTGGGAATCGATGTGCAGAGGATGGGCGCTGAGATAGCAGGTGGGTGAGGTGGTGACATTACTTCAAAGTGGTAGAGCTCCGTGGTACTTGAAAGCTGCCTTTTCCCACAATACATCACATCTTTCACTCTGTATGGAAAAGCCTGTAAGTTTCCTGACAGTCATCTTAAACTTTGTTTCACATCGAGGCATTTCTTCTGACTGTTTTCTCACTGTCTTTGGTTAAATGCATTTTTTGCAGTACATTGTGAAAACAGCATAGACCCAGAACAGACGACTGTTGTTTTCTACTGACGAGCTCAGGTATCCCCACTTAAGTTCATGACTGATGTTCCTGAGCCGTTCCTCTGGTCTGCTGTTGGATGCAGGGCCGACTTCTGTGGTAACGGTTCTCCTGCTTTGTGCAGCACGGGCCGCGTCGCCGATCCAGAGGCGGCTTCCTCGTCGTGTGCAGATGTTACATCCTTCATCTTAACAGTGGCCTTTCCAAGGCCCGTTTGGTCTCGTGTGTGTGGCCCGAGTTCCGCAGCCTCAGCAGCTCAGGTCCAGAGACGATCTCGATCTGTTCTGCTCTGAAGTGTCATGTGTAACAAGACCTGCTCAGTTACAGAACCTCGGACACGTAGTGATCTCATGCACGCTCTGAGGAGCAACCAAACAGCTTGGGGCCTGGTTCTATAATTACTGTACTCGATTGTAGTCAAACCCTTTGGAGACGAGGTAAGAGCATAACAGGTGTTGTTTTTGTATCATTGTTCCTCACTCTTTAGCTTTGTTCTATAATCAGAAACAAGCAGCTTTACCTTCACAGGACCGGTTGCCCCCTTGTCCATGCAGGGATCCTTTGCCTCTGCTGTTCTCCAAATCTGTGGCAGGAGAGTCTGCATATCAGGAACAGAACTAGAATTAGACTCTGGTGGCCTCCAGAACTGTCCCCTTTGCAGCCCATAAATCATAACTGAGGGGTTTAGACTGAAGAACATCTCTCTGTGTACCTGAGGCGAGGCTTTCCGTGAGGTCGCCGGAGCCACGGGTCGTTCCTCCTGCTGCCCGCCGCTTACGCACCACAACTACGACGGCTGGGGCAGACTTTCTGGCCTCCTTTAGGCTGGCCGCAGGGTCCCCATGCGCCGAGCCGTTCAGCCACCGGCCATTAATGGACAGCACCTCGTCCCCCCTCTCTATAGTCACCTGTTCTTCCCAGAGAGGAAGAATGTGGTCCATGGTATATAAAGTTTCATTTCCACGTCCGGTTCCCTGCATTTATATTTAAAGGTTCCTGAAATACTATTTAACTACCAGTTTTGATCCGGGTTATTATTTCTTTTATCTTATTCTGTAATAATCAACAAAACATCTACTTTGTCCATCCATCCACCTACATGTAAGCGCTTGTTCAGCAGAAGGTGGTGCTGAATTTGGAGCCTATCCTAGGAAGCACAGAGCAGACAGTAGGGGATCTCGGTCAATCACAGGACACACACACACGATAGGGGTGTGTTCGGGGCACCAGTTCACGGCCATGTTTTTGGACTGGAAACCCGCGTGGCTACCGGAGAGCGTACAAACGTGCAGGCACACGGGGTGGATGTCAGGTGCGAGGCAGTATTACCATCCAAGTTTACATTGTGTGTAATATGTATATAATAAACAGGAAGTCCCGTTCAATCTGGATTATCGTCTAAGAGCGTTCAGTAAGGGCGTGTGTGGTGACATGGTGTCGGTTTGGTTGACATTAATGCGGTTTAACTCACAGCGGTCGCTCTGTTCTTGTGCTTTGTCCCTCTAGCTGGGCCCAGATCAGTTCCATCCTCTTTGGGTAGAACGATGATATGAAAGTCTTCAAACAGCTGGAGGGGGGGATGCAGAATAAGGCAGTATTTCACTCACCCTCCCCGAAATCGTTGCAGGATAAAATCAGCCATCGGTTCAAATGTGTGCGAAGATGTTTCTATTTTTCTCCAGTAATTTGCTGCATTTTTAGGAGGTATCTACATGGCACTTGGGGAGTAGTTCTGTTAAAAAATAACGTCTGATGGATGGGTGGGGGTCTGCACCATCAGGTCTACACTAATGCTTGGCAGGTGTGTCTCTCACTGTCACCTCTGGGGGTTAATCTGTCAGGGTGACACGTGAATCCAGGCGAGCCCAGGTGCATCGCATTGCACATAACCCATGGAGAGGTCCACAGATGTGAACCGGAGCCACAAGCCAAGGGCTCAGCTCCTTAGTGAGGGGAGATAGACCCTCAACCATAGCAGCAACCAGAAAGTAAGCAAACAGCAGGCAAGCAGTGCACTGTTCTGGGATCAGGGCTCAGGCCAGTCAGCTGTGGCTCCTTTTTGAAAGCTCTTAATACCACCGGCCAAGCTTGTGTTGGAGTATCCAGTTGTTCGGCAGGATGTCTTACTTTTTAGATTTACTTGTCCACAAGTCTTAGTATTCCTTGAAAAGCAGAGGTTGGACATGATAGACACCCTAGATGTTGCAGCTGCGTGGGATAAACATCATGCAGTAGACGGGCTGAGGAGGTGCGACAGGGTTACCTTGCGGGTTTCTCTGTCTAGAGAACGCTTGGCCTCTCGGCTCATCCTCTCCCTCCCATGGCTCAGAAGTGCTAAGATGGCACTCTGGGCTCGGATGGGGGAGCGGCTGGGATGCTGTGGCCCAGTTCCCTGGCCATCCAGGAGGTCTCCTGCCCTGCCGAGTTCATCCCTGAGGTCTACCAGGCTGGACAACACCACATTACAGGGCTTGCTTTGGAGGAACCAGGCAGGGATTCCATGTAAATCTGTTGCTAAATCTGCCATTTCTGGAGGAAGGTGGAGCTCTCCTAGGATGGCAACTGCTAAACGCCAACTGGCTGCAGCTCTTTATTAGATCTGCCAAATGTTGTCGCTTCTATTTAAAGCCTTACTCTTTATTGCAGTACCAGTATACGAGAGACTTGTGACAGTAATGCTGTTGCTAAATCATTCAAGCGCTCTAGGGCACGGAAGTGGACAAGGGCGTTTTATATTAAAATGAATTTCAGTGACTTGGAACAGTTTATTAGGGCTGACAAATTGGTGCAGTTTGCCTGTCACCAGTAAATAATCTACTGAATTACTCAATATTGAACTGTGTATGGGAAGTCTGTACACTCTTGTCTCCTGCTACTTACCTCACAGAGAATCCCTGTGTGCTGCTAATCTGGAGGGTCACTTCAGCCTTAGACAAAGGAGTCCCTGTAGGGGGCGCATGTCGATGCCTGAAGCACACATTGGGCTCCACTGGCCCAGCCTGCAGTGCGTTGAGTAGGGCGTGCACCACCTGCTGGCTGAAGGAGAGGGCCCGGTTCAGGCTCGCCTTATTACATGTGCTGTGGCCTGCCCGGGGGGGTTTGTCCTTTAGTGGTAGTGATGTGGAAGGCAGTAGCTTCCTCCTGGGAATCTCAGCTGGCTCTGTACCACCGTGGCCCTTTTGTCTTATAAATAGATTTGGAACTGTTGATGTATCTTGTGTGCATGATGTAACGTTCTTGCCAAAATCTGGGGGAGAGGGTTGTGTCCTCCTGCTCTGACTACCCCAAAGGCTCTGAGGAATCCAGACTGGCTTTGGTGGCACTGGTGGGCCTTTCTTTCCATTATGAAACTCCTCAGGCATTTTGTGGAGGGTGTTGACAGCAGTGGAGTTAGTGCCCATGGGCGGGTTGAGGTCAGAGGGTAAGGGAGCATAACATGGGGCCTCAGTGGAAGTGTGCCCATGTTCTGCACCCAAGCCGGCAGAACCTCCCTGACCATCAGGGCCATCACACAGATTGTCCTGCCCCAGGGGCAGCAGTATGTGAGCCTGCCTCATCAGGGCTGACCTCCTGTCCTGGCAGCAGACGAGGCTGGGAGCTTCAGCGCCTGAAACGGAAAACAAAGTCGAGCTTCATGATGCTCCAGATGTGAAAACATGTGACTCACGATTTTCCATTATTTTTGTTTTTAAAGCGAACTCTCAGCAGTCCAGCCTATAGTTCAGCCTTTTTTTTAATGCAATGAGCTGCAGATGAATGACCATCAAAGGAGTGAAATTTACTTTAAATTTAGATTCAAATGAAATGGAAAGAAATGCAGATAATCCAGATTCCAGTTAGATTTCAGATTTAAAGAGTTAATTTCTCACGCCCATACCTGGTGTAATGTCCCCTTGGGTTAAAAGCTGCTTTGAGGGTGCTGTTGGAAGACATATGTGTGCCATGCAAGAATGCCTGCCTTCTGCTTCCTGGGACACGAAAAGAGAGGCGGATCTCACCGGGTGCAGTTACGAACCCTCGTGTAGATCCGGACCAGTATTCCCAGGACCTCTTAAAGGCACGTGCACTCTGATCAGAAGTCAATAGAACTGATTGAATATGTCTATTGTCATTACACATGTGCAACGGAATTGGATGAGAAAGGAAGAGTACCGAGCCACTGCGTCTACGTGCTGCCATACCTGCTGGATAGCGTGAGCAGCAGGCCAGGCTCCTGGTTTAGCAGGGACCATGTCTGTGCACTCTCCAGTCTCACTCACAGAGTTGTCACTGGGCTTCTCTGTTAGTCTGCTGTGTCTCTGGGGAGGGGTTGCCTGTTTGGGTCCATTTCTGCTCTGGAAAACCAGGCCTGCAGAAAGCTGGGCGCACTCGTTGTCCCTGTGCCCAGTATTAAAGTCATCTGCACAGTCACCCTGAGCTTCATGCGCCTTGTGTTCAGGCTCACTCTGCACTTGGGTGGTGAGCGGCTGATGTTTGCAGGTGTGAATGGCTCCTTCAGCTCCTCGGTTGACGTTGGTGTGGTTGTAGGAGCTGCCACTAAAAGGTTCATAGGATTGCTGGCTGTAGGTGTGGCTTTTAAAGCTGCGGTGGCTGTTGGTCTTCATGTCACTGCAGGCATGGTTGTAGGAGCTGTCGCTGAAGGAACGCTGGCTGAGGATGCGGCTGTTGCAGCGATGGTGGTAGGTCCTGTCACTGGCAGACTGGGTAGTCTCGCTGGCACGGCAGTGGTCACTGGTGCTGTCGCTACATGTCTTATCATTGGACATGCTGTCAGTGCAGGGGTGGTTGTTGTGGGTGCAGTGTGAATGATGCTCATGCACACTGTCACTGTGGAAGCAGTGGTTGTAAGTGCTTTCACTGCTGGAGCGGGTCATGACCTGCTGAGTCCGTGAGTTTAGCTGACTGAAAGTCCTCTCCTCGCAGCGCTCACACTTCTGCTTCCTCTGGGAGGACGAATCCAACCTTCTCAGGCCTGTTACCAAACACAGGAAGCTGTTTTTATGTCTGCAAATTATTCTGCTGTATATCTGATGGACCAAGTCACAGCTAATAATCTTCAGTTCCAAATAATACACTGACCTTAACTTTTCTGTGTATTGGGAATCCTATAATATATGTTTGAAAGAGCTTAAGGATAATTCATATGTAATTGAAATTCTTAGTAATGGTCTGACTGCTGGTTTTTGGTTCTAGCAATGGATGTCACAATAGCAAGCTTCGGTATCGCTTTCAATGAATGCCGTGTGTATAAGAATCCATGAACACATTCATAACACATTATAATGCATTCATAAAGCATTATAAACATGCCTATAAATATGTATAAAATGGCATAACACATTATAGCCATGTCTATAATGCTTTCTGGATGTTTTATGAAGCTCATCTATAATGCACTGTAGATACCTATTAATAATGCAGTACAAAGCATCCTTAACTCTCATACCAACCATTATAATGCATCATGAAGGTATCTGTTATTGCATTATAGATGAGTACATTATAGCTGAGAGCTTCATTGGAGATTATGAAGCATTATAATCAACACTATAATGTCTTATGACTGTCAACAGAAAATGCTGTAATGTTTTATTAATTCTTATACTGACCATTCTAATACATTCTGAAGGTTTATAGTGCATTATAGATGTGAGCGTCATTGGAGCTTATGAAGTATTATTAGCAACATTATAATGCCTTATGACTGTCAATTTAAGATGATGCAATGTTTTTTTAATTCTTATACTGACCATTCTAATGCATAATGACGGTATCTATATGGCATTATAGATGATAACTTTAAGAAAAATTTTACCCTGGCTTCTCCTGAGCAGTTTTCCCATCTGAGCGGCAGAGAACACTGACATTGGACCTGCTTATATCAGGAACCCGGCGGATCACTGGCATGCCGTCAGACTGATCCCTACCTTCCACGCTCCACGGGCTGCTGTCCTTCTTTAGTTCGCTGCTCTCTATGGCTTGAGCTATAGCCTCATTTAGCTGCTGCTCAGAGACCTGGAGACAGACGAGGCATCTCAGGCTGTTACTGGACTTCACTACGACAGCACAGAAAGTCAGCGAGTGGGTATGGAGCTGCGAGCAAGCGGCCTATGCGAACGTACGTTTGGGTCCGGGTGACGACTGATAATGATCTGTACAGGTCCTGGGTTGCACTGACTCAGGACACTGTAGACTTCATTCAGCATCAGGTTGTGGACCACAGTATCGTTGATCTCAATGACCTCATCACCAAACCTGAGATACACAGTAGTTTAAATATTAAGTAAAGCAATGGTCGTCAACCAGTCCATTGTGTTCGACAGGTCGATTGGCAAGACATTTCCAGCCGATTGCAACACGACTTCTATTCCCCCTGAGGGCACCGTCATGACTTGGTCATGACTCTCCAGATTATTTTCTTTGTAAAAGTAGCTCTCACTGAAAAATACGATGGAGGTCACCGGTTTAGAGGTTTAAGGACTAACAGAGAGGTTACGGAGTTGTCTGAGATATCTACCCAACATTTGTTGATTCATTGGCTATGAAGCTATGAAAATCTGAGATGTATTAATTGGTAGGGACGTTAAAGAAACTAGGGGTTGTAGTTGGCCATGCACCAAATATATGGGTGGTGGAACTAGATAACGGGAACATGGCTGTTTTTAAGTAGCTTAAAGATGGAGGACCATGGTTTTAGAGAGCTGCTGAACAGACAGTATTGCAGGAGCAGTGATAAGGGCCTGACCTGAGCCGGCCATCCATGTGGGCCACTGAGCCTGGGGACAGGGTGTGGATATAGATGGCAGGGCAGCCCTCATGAGACGGCACGCAGCAAAGGCCGATGCCTAGGCCCACTCCAGCCTCTGCAGACACACAGATGGGTCTCAAGCATGCCGCTAATGCTACAGAGCTTCGTGAGAAACTCACAAACGATGCAAATGAAAATATGAAATAACAGGAAGTGGTACGACTCAATGTTCTCTATGCGTGAGGCCCATCCCAGCCTGACCTCTCTGCAGAGTGATCTCGATCATGACACGGTCCTTGGGCTTGGTCGGGCTGGCTTGGTCGGCGGAGACCCCGTAGTCGCCCAGGTCCACGCTCCCCCTGCTAATGCTGGTGCCAGAGCTGAGAGAACGGGAGCGACACAGCTTGGAGGCCTGGGCTTGGCTCCACAGCGCCCCATGGCGCAGGCTGGTCCGTACCACAAGGGTCAGCAGGCCTTTTTTGATTTGCTGTAGACATGAGAGAAACTTGACAGCCCACCCCTGACAGTGTGATGACCATTGTAGCAAAGAAGTCTTGTGGCATCTTACTTTCTTACGAGTCACACAGGATTAAATAAGAACAAAACCTGTGGTCAGATCACAGGTTCAGCCATTTATCTGGTAGCCCTTTTTTGGGGTTTTTGGGGTTGAGGGCCTTGCCTACGGGGCCGAGTGTGATGTGATTACTCTGCCAGCTATGGGATTTGAACCAGCGACCTTCAAGACACCAAAACAGATTCCTAATCTGCAGAGCTGCATGTCATGCACTGTGAATCACTTACAAAGCTGATCCATTTCTTATTGGCTCCCACTTAAGCTCACGATTCAGTAAATACCAGTCAGTCACTGGCGTGTACCATAATTTCATCACTCTGGCTTCTGAAATCTTGCCTCTCCCATCACAAGCAGTTGTGTCTTTAAGTCATTAGCTGCTTGTTTGAATGCCTGAGATTCATTGGAAACAGTCACCACCGAACATGCGCTATTTGAAATCAATTCCAATTAGGCATAACATAGCTGAAGCCATAGAGGAGACTTTGTAAACTTACTTTGAACTGCTTCAGGGCACCTTCGTGGGTCAGGCCGTGCAGGGCCTCTCCATTCAGTTCCAGGATCTCGTCTCCTAAGCGACAGAGAAGGTGTGAGGGATCATTAAGTGACACGCTATCAGGAAAGAAGCAGCTGACCAAAAATAGCCCACCTTCCTGTAGCCGACCGTCGGAGGCTGCAGCTCCTCCAGCGTAGATGGTCTTAACATAGATTCCCATTGGTCCATTGCGACTGTCTCTTCCACCTACGATGCTGAAGCCCAGTCCCTGGGAGCAGAAGAGCGATGGAACGTCAGCGCCCCCATGTGGTATCCCCTGCACTGTTTTTCACCCCAAGTAGCATCCTTACCTTCCCCTGACCCTTCATCAGGACAATGCTGCAGATGACATAGGCCTGCATGTTGCTGTTGCAGTGGGGCAGGAGGGCGGAGCTTAGAGAGCGCAGTGGTCTGGGGCTGTCCTGCTGGGACAGGAAGCCTTAGTCAGACAGGGAAGACATGCTGAATGTGGTGTCTCTGGAACAGGTCCGATCCAGTCAACTCAAAAATCAAATATACGTGTTAGAAGCATTGCTTGGTCTATAGCAGTGTTTCCCAACCCGGTCCTCTGGAACCTACAGATGGTTCATGTTTTTGATCCGTACCAACTCCCTGCCAGGCAGTCCACATTTTTACTGTGGGTCCCCAAGGACCGGATTGGGAAGCACTGGTCTGTAGGTTAAACTAGTTATGAAATTTCAATATATTTAAACTCAGGTCAAACTCGGATCATTTTTGTGTGCATGTAAAAATATCCTACAAGTTTATACTACCGTTTTAAGTTTTCCTTCTACCCCTTCAAGAAAAGCCACTCTTCTCACATGTGACACTTGTGATGGGACCCATGTATTTTGTACTACACCTGCTGTATTCCTCTGGGAAGGTCCAGCTGCTGAGAGAGACACTTCCTGTTTCCGTAGAAGCCAGTATTGCCATGGTTGTGAAGGCAGTAGACCTCTGGTTTCATCAGGATGTGGCTATCAAAGTCTTCAGCACAGTAGGACTCGATATCTGACAGCGACAGATAATCTGGATGTTCTGCAGTCGAATCCGTGGCTTTATAAATAAGACTTGATCTGCTGAACCAGGGCAGGTGTAGTGATGTATGCAAGCCGACCTTCACAGGGGCACAAATGGCTCTTTTACCCTGGTCGCTGTGTGGCGGCTCACCGGCGGGGCTGGATCTAGTCCTTTTACAGGAAGAAGAGTTCTCAGCACGCTCTTCTGACACTTTCCAGCGTGCTCCATTCTGACCATTCACATCAACACTTGGTTTCTTGAAGACAGACGTCAGCACAGAGACCAGCTGTTGTAGTAAGCATTCAGAAAAGGACAAGTTAATGAAAGGAAGAATGCTGACTGAGGATGATCTAGTGGTTGGGATGGGGGGGTGGAGGTTACTTCAGGACATGTATACATGTAGGTTTTCACTTGAAGGCAACATATGCAGTATATACTGAGAATAATTGGTAAGGAATACCAATTTTTTTTTTTTTGCTTATTGATATGTTTGTGGAATTTATAGAGCAGTGTTTCTCAATCCAGTCCTTGGGGACCCCCAGACAGTCCTTGTTTTTGTTCCCACCCAACTCCCAGGCAATTGGGAGAGAGCAAAAATATGGACCGTCTGTGGGTCCCCGAGGACTGGTTTGAAAAACAGTGGTGTAGAGAATTTGGGGGATTGTAAAGCTTATCATGATTTCATGGTATATTATCAGAGTGAAGTGGTATTTGAATTCTTGGCGACCTTGAGTAGTCTGCTCTGAATTACCAAGATTTTTTTTTGTTTTGGTTTTAGTCTTCTTAACGACTGTCCCTCCTCAAGCAGCCAGAACCTGAGCCAATAGCTAAGACATTGAAACGAATGAATCCTCCAACTGCCACTGCAGCAACAGCTCCAAAAAACTTTTGGAACGTAGTTAAAAGTAGAAGGGAAATTGATCTAGACTAGTCACCCATACGGGCTGCCTTTCCCGCACGATTCATTTCTATATCAGAAGTTCTGCAGATGTTGGTTTGGCTGACATGTTGCGATGTCACCCTGCCAAATCTTTCAGCATACGGGAATGTGGGGCTCGACCAATCAGATCGGCCTGCACTAGCTGTCATGGCAGGGACAGGGCTGTGAGCTGAGGACACGGAACACTCCGCTGCCTCGTGTACAGACGGGGCGTGGTTCTTCGCGTCTCTCTCGCTCCCGTGAGGGGAAGCGAGGATAAGCATAGCAGCGTTCTGCTGAGAATCAGAGTAAGGGTCTCTAGTAGCTATTCACGTAGGAAGACACTGAATGTGTGAGCAATTTTTTATGGGGACTCATGTTAGCATAGAACTTTGCCGGTGATTTTGTATTACTGTCTGTTCAGAAGTAGAAGAACTTTGCTATCTGATTGTATTAAGATAGATGTAATGGAAGCGGACAGGTCGGTCAATGCCTTACCTCACCGAAGGTCTCCTGAGGTGTAGTCCGTGAGCTTGAGCATGCCAGGGGTTTGTCCTCCGAAAAGCCATCAGCAGGCTGTCTGCTGAGTAGGAGTGGTTTGTTATCTGTGAAGATAACTATCCATGGATACCCAAAGACACAGATGAACAGGACAAACACTGCCGTGGTTTCCAGTGACAGGCAAACATCAGTTGTTTCTGCAAGGCCCAGATGCATTGACCAGGCTTGGTCTCAGTGTAACCGTGTGTGAGAAACAGCCGTCTGTCAGGTGACCACTGTTGTTCCCACTGATTGGTTCATTTGCGCAGAGGAAACAGCCTTACAGGCCCTTACCTGTGTGCAGCTCCACCGCTGCTCCTTTGGCAAGCAGGTGACCTTGTGTCCTCGGAGTGGACCATGCCTTCTGAACCATCTCCTCCAGCTGCCATGCACATTTTCCAGAAGCTGCTCTCCTGGTTGAACAAATACATCCGTGTGGTTTTCAAGGGCCTCTTTATGAATAAAGACTTTAAGGTATATGGTCACTGTATTTGAGACAGTCTATGCTAACGGATGTAGTGTTATATGTACATGAATGAAGCTCAAATTCCTTATTGTCCCAAAATGTGACTTTATGAACTTTTTTTTATGAATGAGTTGCATCATCGTGGATTAAACCCCTAATGAGGGTCTTGACTTCTCAGAAAGACGGCTACTCATTCACACACTTGATTTATGGCTTTACTAAAATCATTCCTTCTGCTTTGAAATTGGGCAAAATGACTTCAGTGCGGGACTGAGTTCAGCTGCATTTCCAAATGACAACCTTTGTTATATTTTGACGGTTTTTCCCCATTCTCTGCCTGGCTGACTGTGAGTGGCCTTTCAAAGCATTTCTAAGCTAACACATCATGCTTCAGACACGCCGCCACAGTTGGCTGTTGAGTGGCCAGAAGCATTTGGGGGGGTGCTCTGCGATGACATCACTAGAATGTTGCAGGAGTCTCGCAGCTTCCTCGCTTGCCAGGGCCTGGAACAGAAGGCCTTTTGTGTGGGTCAGGTGGGCAGTGAAACGCGTTAGCATTACTGCGGGCGGCCCTTCAGCGAACCGGCGCCCCAACGCAAACGCAATTGCTTCAAACCTCTGTGAAGAAAAATTTGTCTTCACAATATTTCTTAAAGTTAAAGTAGTTTTAAAATGAATGGCTTCTGGAGTGATCAAGTAAGGATAACCTGATCTCTCAGTCTTATAAAGCTTGAATTTTGTGCTGAGATTTTTCAGTGCACCTTCTGGTTCTTCTTTTCTGTGCTCTGTCTTTGAACACTTTGTTGGGGGAGACAAACACATTTTCACGTTGCTGACAAATGGCTGAAAGAGCTTGGAGGCCTGGTATCTCTGAAGCTACCTGGAGGATCTAAAGGGGCGTTGGCAAGGCGCCCGACATTCCTGGGGGACAGGATCTGATGCTATTTGGTCAGCTATAGGCGATACTTAAGTCATGCAAATTTATTATATAGCGCAGTTTTAGGATTTCGTTAAACATTTAAAGCATTCAGATTAATACTGTTCTATGCTGCTGTACTGCAGGGTTCCCTGATTCTGGTCCTGGAGGGCCAGTCTGCAACGCACCTACTAAATCTGGCAATTAGCTGGGTAGCTGAATAGACTGTGGTGCAGACTGGCCATCCAGGACCGGAATCGGGGAACCCTCCTGGAGTGGCATCCCATCCAGGACCGGAGTCGGGAACCCTCCTGGAGTGGCATCCCATCCAGGACCGGAGTCGGGAACCCTCCTGGAGTGGCATTCCATCCAGGACACGGCCCTGCCTTGTGCCCGGAGCTTCCTCTGATGGGCTCCAGGCTCACACCGCTGTGTTGGAGAAGCCGTGATGGAAGGATGGACAGACGATTTTTGTTGCATTTGAAATTAGATTAAATAAGATTCTATGACTGTAGATTAATTTCCTACAGAAAAAACATGGTTTTGTTTAAGTTCAGTAAATGTAGACATAAACCATATTAAATGCTTTTTTTATTTAACTAGATGGTGCTAGTGAGGTAGTCTACAGCCTTCTGGACGTAAAATGAGTTCTGCATGCTCACGATTTTTATCTGCTATTGGGTGTAGCCACGAATGCAGGCTCTCAATGACACAGAGACAGAGAGACCTTCCCATCATGGACCTAATGACCTGTATCACCTTTATGGAAAATCTCCTCCTTAGGCTGCCCTTTTGCTGCCCCGGGGCCCCATGCTGCTGGCTCTTCTGAGGGAATTCCATATGGGCCACCTCTTCTGTACAGGAAAGGTTTTCCTCGGGGGACATCCAGTGGCCGGTGGGCTTTTCGTCCTGGTTGGAGCCATCATCGTTGGGCACGGTCTTACACAGGATCAGAGACCTGGAGATGAGTGCCAGTTTCTTTGATCTCTGGCTCTCCCTCAGCTCTACACCCCGGGCCGTCATGCCGTTCGCTTTCCCCTGCCGCCTGATGCACCTCCGCATCTCGATGGTGGGTGGTTGCCGACCGACCTGCCCGGCTTGTGAAATGGGACACTCTGTTGAGGTGACAAAAATCAATTTGGTCTCCTATATCGGAAACTCTCTGCCAGACTCTTGGCTAGACAGAAAATCTTTTCATTCCCTGACCAAGAGTCTATCACAACATGATTCATGTTTAACTCTTGTCTCGGGGATTACCCACGGCCCGAAATTAACCTTCCAGGCCCTGCCTCCTTTGGGGAGGACAGTACAGTGAATCATGCGACCACAGTTTCCACAGTGATCCAGAGATATTTCTAAATGACGCTGATGTATTATGGGTGGTGACCTAACCAGCCCAGCCAGTCAAGCCACACACAGTTCTTGCAGACTGTGACTTCACGTTCACCATTGGAAGTTACTTGAAGTCACTATATAAATTTATGATATATAACACTGAAAAGAGAACATAGTTAACTAGTAAGTACAGTAAGATAGTGTAACTGTCCAAGAGTACATACCAGTCAGATTATAATGGTGTGCGACCATTTCTGCAGTTTCCATATGGAATCCCAATGTCTCTGCCTAATACATTCTCATTTGAATTTCTCTTCAGTCATGTACATATTAGCTCAGATAGGAGTTAAAGTTAGTGCATTGTCTAAACTCACCCTTACCCAGTTTGCTGAGTGCAGCTTTGACTTGCTAGACCTTTCAGACTCATTTGAGCTTCTTGGCTTGTTTCAGTAGGACCTGACGAAGACAAGCCTCACCCACAGGTTCCCGTTTCCACACTGGGAGATCCCTCATGTCACATAGCACTCAGCTCATACCCCCATCCCTGTGCTCAGGCATGATGGTCTTCCAGATGGTCTTCATGGCTGATTCAGTCTGACTCCAGGTCATAGTCACAGTGCAGGTGTAAGCCAAGGCGTTTCAGCGGTGGGGCTTTTCTGTGACTGACAGTGACCCCACCCTGGTGTCAAAGCCAGATGTGTAAAGACTAGCCAATACACAGAAGAAGTTTGATATACTAACTGATCTGCCATCCATCTAAATGCAGGTTACAGTAAGACTGTCCCGTAGGTTAACACTGTCCCACAGGTTACAGTAACACTGTCTCGCAGGTTACAGTAACACTATCCCACAGGTTAACACTGTCCCACAGGTTACAGTAACACTGTCCCATAGATTAACACTGTCCCACAGGTAACTTACACTGTCC
>JAODLD010000021.1:16095182-16116483 GCA_026781065.1 Mormyrops boulengeri
CTAATTAAGTCAAGATCCTGTTGAAGCCTCTCTGCTGCTAGATCAGTATCAGCTACACCACCCACCTTGGTGTCGTCCGCAAATTTAACTAGTTTACTGTATGTATTGGTGTCAATATCATTTATGTAAATTAGGAACAATAATGGTCCTACATGGACATGACATAGAAAATGGATGGATTTTTTTTATAAGGGAGAAAAATAGGAGACAGGGTATATAAGAAACTCACTAAGCAGTTTAGACTGTTAACAGCTCAATAGCTGCATGACAGAACACATTTTATCACCTTGGTAATGTTACAGACAGGTCTACAGCTACATAAAGTAAGCTTCTCTCGCCCTCTGTTGGAAAAGGACGTACATTACTACACATTTTCAGCACAGCAATCTTATGAAGTATGCTATTAGATGTTACAGCATCTAGTGTGCAGAATATAGCTAATGCAATTTGAAATTCCTTTATTTAACTAAATGATATTTTATTGATTAAAGAACAGAGAAATAAATTCCAAAGGTGACTTTAATATACTACATGTTTTGTTGTCCCTCAGTGGCTGACAAGGCAGCCACTGGATGGGGTCTGTCTGTCATGGCCTGGCCCTGCACAGCGGGGTTGGCAGTGACCAGTAGCCAGTGGTTCATCTCTCGCTCAGCCTTGTGGGAGTCCAGGAAGCTCTGGGCCACCACCTCGTACTCCTTTCCATAGGCTGTCCTGTGAATTACATTGTGATTGGTTTTGAATCATTTTTTGCATTTACAAATTCTACAAACAAGCAGAATCTTGTACAGTATCTGGTTAATTAAAAGTTAAACAGGTTAATAAAAATATACCTCATGGCCAAAAGTATGTGGACACCATCTTATTCAATATCTCTGAAAACCAAGGGAAGTAATATGGAGCTGGTCCAGCCTTTGTCAATATAACAGCCTGTACTCCTCTGGGAAGGCTTCCCATTAGATGCTGGGACCCTGCTGGTGGGATTTGCTGCCTTTCTGTGCGCTTGTGTGGCCCCCACCTCACACCTGGACTTGCTCCCAGACATTTGCACTTCTCTGTCACTTCACTTGAAGTTGAGCAGGGACACTCTTACAAGGGAAAAAATTGGCAAAACTGACTTATGAGAATGTATCATCATAGGGTGCCACCAAAGATGAAAGTCACTAATCACTTCTGGATAACCTTGGATACTGGTTATCCTTAACACTGCGCCCAGTGCTTGTTGCTGGAGACTGTGTGACTGTGCTTAAATTATACACGTGTCAGTAATGGGTGTGGCTTTTTTTTAAAAATTCCTCTAATAAGGGTGTCCATATAGTTTGGGCTATATAGCGTGAGTAACAGTAAATTCTTCTATTTTAAAAACGCTTACCACAACACATAATTTCCAAGTACAGCTAAGCACTGGTTTGTCTTGCAGTGAGTGATGAGGACCTTTGAATTTACCTGCAGAGAAGGCAGTGAGAATAAAAGCTTAACAAGCAGAGTTTGATGCAGCAATATTGATGGAAAAAAAATAAGGTGGGGGGGGAGCTCACCGGGACAGGAAGGCCCTCGTTCTCCATACGTTCCTGCGGGTCCAGGTACACCACCTGCCAGCAGGTGAGGAAGGACGTGTGGCTGGTCAGGCTGACCTCCTGTAGGCAGGACCTCCTGGCACATTTCAGGAACGTCCGTTGATCACTCGCTAGGTACAGCTGCGAGTGGCAGCAGAACCCGAAAATATTAAGCGAAAGCAATGCTCTGTTCAGACTTATTTTGTACCTTTCCCTAAAAATCATAACTTCATAAATGTGTACTATAGGTGAGAGAGGACATTTCAGAAATTCAGATTGGACTTTTTTAATATCTACATTGTTTCAGATTGAACTCACCTCACCAGCAAACGCATCTTTTAAACGAAAGGCGAAACTCTGATTATATTTCACGGTTTCCCCTTCTGGAGTTCCATCAACGCTGGTCCATGAAAACATAAATGTTTCTTTAAAAATATGCAAAATTGGCTGGTGTAACAAAACAATCAGCTGGTCAACGACGGCTACCTGGTGATGATGAAGGCAGTCCTGCCACAGGATTCCACGGCTCTGGTCGCGGTGACCTCACGGGGCGTCTGGGTAAGTGAGCTCATTGCAGCGGAGCTAGGGTCCAAATGCATGCTAATGGCTGCTGCATCTCGCTTCGTCTGCCAGCCTAGCGAACGCTCGCCCTGGTCGCCCCCAGGGTTAACCAGCATCACCACGTCCCCAAAGTGTAACCATCCATCAGTTGTTACTGTCAAATCGATCTAGGGAACAATATTCAAAGTGAAATTCTTTTGTTTCACTAAGCAAGTAATTATTATGTTCATATACACACAGAGAGCCGTTTGCAGCCCAAAAACTCATATGAAACCAGTTAGACATTCAGCTGAAATTCTCACTACATTAAACACACCCTGTAAAGCGTTGTGAAAGGCGCTATATAAAAATAAATTGAATTGAATTGAACTGAATTGACCGTTAAACTACCTTTTTCAGCATGTTCTGTTTTACAAAGTTTGTCTTCTGGATAAGCAGCTCTCCTTTCTCCTTCTTCTCCAGGAAGTCCTTCAGCATTTCCTAGGATTAGAACAGTAACACTGTGTTAATATCAGATAAATAATGGATGCATGTCTATTGCACTATATCTGAGTTACACAACACAGTGGCTAAGTGCAGGCAGTTGAGGGCCTGTGCACCTGGCCCTTCTGGGGTTTACCAAGGGGGAACCCCCCTCCCCCATCAACAAATCAGATCGGAATTTGCTGGAGGTATTCCCCACCCCTCCATCTGAGCCCCTGTCCCTCGAAAAAAATCTCTGCATGGCACTGGCTAAGTGGGTATCACACCTCCAGGGGGCGTGAGGTTAACATGTTCTTCTGGTACTCTAGATTCCAACCATGTTCAAAGCGCATTTTGTTTAGGTCAGGGGTCTCAAACTGCAGTCCTGGGGGGCCGGAACCCTGCAAAGTTTTGGGTTTATCCGCATTTAACATGCCTGATTAAACTCCTTGTTTTAAATACCACACAGCTCTTGAGCTAAATCATTAGTGGTGGAACAGGGAAAGAACACAGGGCTACGGCCCCCCAGGACTGGAGTTTGATACCCCTGGTTTAGGTGATTTTGGTGTATCTAAATTCCCCATAGGATAAGCTTATTGCATAAAACAGAATGTGATTGGCTAAACATTTCAGTTCTTGTACTTTGACTGGTTTGTTTCCTTGATTGAAAGACTCCCCCAGCTGATTCTCATTAATATTAGTGACACATGCATGATTATAGGAGACTGACCAATCAGCATGCAGCAAGAACTCAGTGTTTAAGTGAAATCCGGGTCATTTTGATTGATTGATTTACCTCCTTGACGTGGATAAGGCGGTAATCCTAACTACAACATCACAGTAGATAAGACGGTTGGACTTTTCCATTAGGTGTGTTTCACCCGTACATCTTCGTGTGAAAATGTGTTTGTTGAGTGGAGATAACTCTTTCTTAGCATCCAAACACGGCTCATCGTCCACGTTATAATGTTAAACTTAAAACGTCACACCCCGCGTCCGTGACCAGAATATGGGGTTAAACTGTTAATGCAATGTCTCAGTCATAATATCTGAAAACAGTGAAAATAAAAATGTTGGAAGAGATATTAGAGATTCTTAATACCAAAAACGTATTTGCAGGAATATTGTGTTTATTTTAAATATCGTATGACACGGCTACATGAAGAGCCACGGCTCTTAGCTACAGTAAAAAGAGAAATTCCCAATTTACTCCAACCCGAAAGAGCTTCCACAAAGATTGGAGGTTCTATTTTACCTCGTCGAGAACGACATCCTCACTCCAGTTTCCGACGCGTACATGCCGGCCATACGTCCTGATACCGGCCATCGTAAGGCGATCAGCTGGCTCCAGGGATTCCCCGCGGTGTCTCCCCGAGGCGGGTTGTTTACACTCCGTCACTATGGTAACGGCCTTTGGAGCGTGGGGTCGTGTTTCTTTTTGCCCTGTAGGGGTCCCCATTCGTCCTCTTCTAAGGGACACGTCGGTGTCGCTCATGGTGCCTCATCTGCGTGCTGTCTGCCTGGAGTAATATATGTATATAAAGTATTGGTTTCGCTTTTTAAATCATTTATGTGTTTTTAATTATTTACAATAAAAAAAACGAACACAGCACAAGACAGTGCTTAAATAACATGGTTAGTACAGGTGATAAACTGAATCAGTGTTCCTTGAATTACTCGTGTACTTAATCTGATATGGAAATTTGTATGTTTTGCGGAGTGTTAATGACGTTGATTTGTATATATCTTTGTGTTTTGAATTTTCAGTGGAAACAGCACCTGCTGTTAGTTGGGTGGTTAAAGAAATGTATGGCAAGAACTGAGTGATGCTTTTGGGGCATTTCCAGGCAAAAAGCTGCCAAAATACTGCCTGCCTATGACTAACTACTAATTTAACGTAAATTAAACTTGTCAAAAATCACAGAACAATTAAGAAACTCTTATATAAATGTTGATTGGGTTGAGTACTAATTTATATTAAAAAATGAGACTCGTCTTCAACATCAGTGTTAGACTTTTATAAGAATCTATTCAAGCCAAATTATGAAATACATTGGAGCAAAAGACATTTGATTTTGGCTTATTAAAGTTAATTTGGATTGAACATACCTGAAAGCACAAGACTGACATTGACTGAACCTAGTCCATATACACACTGTATGGCCACTTAAGTTGGCACGGGGCAGGAGCCCTTCTGGATCACGTGTGTTGTGTTCAGGAGCCTTCCAAAGCACCGCTGTGTACTGGGCTGTTCTTATCCATATAAATGCTGCTGGGTGGGTTTTATCATTTTTTGTGAACTTTAGACACTGTGGTGTGTGAAAATTCTAGGGTGGCGGCTCTTTTTGGATGCTGGAACCACCACGCCTAGCGCCAGCAATCATATCGCATTCAGAATTGCTTTGATCTGGTCTTTTAGCCATTCTAATGTAAGTGAACCTCAGTCTGCATGCTCTGTTCAGTTGTAGCGACGCGATTGGCTGTTCGGAGGAGCAGGCTGCTGTCATTGGCAAGCAGGTGTATCTAATAAAGTGGCCACTGAGTCCCCCCCGCCCCCCTCCCAAGTGTACTAATCTAAGTGGAGCTGAATGGTCGCCCTGCTGATCTGAGGCCGCCCTTCCCGGCCAGCTGGATCTTGGAGGCAGCGGCGCTGTGATCCTGTGACGTTGCAGTGGTCGCTGTGAGCATGCTCCGAGCTGACAGGATGCTGGAGAGACCGCCGCTCAGTGCCGCGTCTGCGGAGGAAGTGGGCCACACCCCCGTGAAAAACAGACCACCCGGAGCCAGTAAACAGGCCCGGCCACAGGGCAGGGAGGGGGTGCTTGGCAGGCTCCCGCCTCGTCCAGCCCCTCCCCCGAGCCCCTTCCCCATTGATGAGCGCTCTTCAGGCTGCTGCTCTGAGCCTGTATTATTTTTATATAACAGCAGGCTCCGGTGCTGAGCCCCCCCGGGCAGCCAGGCCAAGCCAGCAGCAAGGCCGTCTCCTCTGTCCGCCCTACTGGGATTTCCCGGCCGCCCCGCTGCACTCTATGGCCCTGTCTGTTACAACTCGTCCAATGGGAGCCAGCTGCAGTTGTTTTACATCACTTTTAAGTGAGCAGGGAATCTATCACATCCTTTTTTTTTCTTTTGTAACCAGGGCCCCTCTGTTCCTCTTCAGACATGTCGAATCTGCAAACACCCAGACTAGCCAGTGTAGTTCAAAATAGTGCCACTCCACAGGAATAAAACTGCCAGGTCCTAAAAGGCCTTTAAATATAACACTCGGCAGTTTCTAGGAACTATTGAACTGGCATTCACTGGCTATAGATCTATGCATGATTTGTGTTTATAGGTATTTTTAAAAAGGCAGAAGGAGGCCTTGGGCTGGCGTGAAGGGATGACGTCACACAAAGGGAATGTTCCCAGGGGAGAGGGTTAGTGTGCTAGAGCTGGTTCATATTAGCCTTCAAAGGGACGGAAGGTATATGGAAAAATCTTCAGCCATAATAGTAAGCAGATCCTTAGGTTCCCCCTAAGAGAATTTCACACTTCTGGGTCTTTGCAGAGCTGATCTATTCACAACAGGCTTCTTTACGTGGATCATGTGCTTTTCTGGTAATAGTCAGAAGCAGGATTTATCAAAGGGGTTAATGTACCTTCAAGTGTTGCTCTAGAAATTTGTACTGGATGTTTTAAACAGTTCTATATGAGCTTGTATTTCTGGACTGCCCATTCTCTACATTTTCATTATTTTTATTCTTTGTCAAACACAGTCATCAAAAATAACTTTTATCTGACTGTTTATTTTATTTCTGTGTAGAGCTAGAAGCTTCATTGTCTGTGAATGTGGCTTAAGAGCTCATACCTCATGCAGCACCACCACTATATGGAGTAAAGCTACCATCGATTAGCCCATATTTAGTAAACAGTTTAGATGTTTTCTGAGGTTAAAGTTGAACATTCGAAAATCTGTGGTTCTCGGGTCAAAATGCAGTACTGCACTGCCAAGTCACTGAAGCCAAAGTTACATTTCACATGTTTCTGGAACATTCTGGATGACATCTCACACACTGTGAATCTGACACCTGGGGTTCAAAGGTGAGAACTCCCATGCCATCCCCCCCCCCCGAAGCCAAGGCACAATGACAAGGTGGGTGGAGCCATCCTCTAATGGAACCAGGAGTGGGTGGAAAGTGGGAGGTGGGGCCCGGATTCGCTTGGTGCAGAATGCCGCCGAAAGTTCTGTCCAAACAGACGTAGCGGGCGGCCAGCGGGTGGGGTTAGAAACATACAAAGATGGCCACTGTTTCGCATTTGTAGGCGCAGCCTTGGGAAGCTAAAACATCCAAGGAAGGTGTGAGAGGGCCCCACGCACGCCAGCGGCATTCCATCAGGGCACATCGGAGGGGAGATGCTGCCTGTCATCTCCTCACCGCTTTTTGTCTGGGAATTCAATGCTGGGGGTGTTTCCAAGGAAACAGGACTCCAGAGTGAAGAGGAGAATCACTGCGAAATGAGCTGATCATATTGACGAAGGCAACAAATGCCTCATCCCCCCCCGGTTGAGTCCAAGGTTTACTTGGCTCCCCTGTCTGCCTGTCCTATGACTTTTTGCTTTCTTGTTGCACTGGGAGCGCCAAAGTCGTGTGGCTGTCACGGGACAGCGATCACATGACAGGGGTCCATTCTTCTCATTGCCTGTTCACAGCTGTAGGAGCTTTTGTGGCACCATGCTTGAGTAATGAGAGGGCATACTGTTACACAGCGATTTTATCAGGCCTATTTTCGCTGAGTTTGGTGGTGTGGATGCGTTTGGCTTTATGGTCTGAGCTTAGAGATGAAGTAAAGGAGAAATCCAAAGCCTTTGTGTGTCAGTTAAGTCGAATGAGCACTGCAGCCGACACGCCCCCAAAGCGGGGAGTCTCCATTTCAAGAGAGGGATGGAGAAGCTTACAGGGACTGGGATAGGCCACCCATCTCCCTCCTGTGGCAGGAAATGGGCGAACCCTTGTTCCAAATTATTACTCAGTCATTCTCTGCTCTGAAGGAAACTCCCCCCCCCGATAGCACAGCCTATTGGCTTCCTGTTGTGAAGCAACAGTTTCAGTTTTTCAGGAAAGGCAAACGATCCTGGAGCACGTGAAGGTTTCTGGCAGAACCGCATAAGCTCTGTCTGTCGCCAGACAGCACCAGGCCATTTCCACGGGGCCGGGGCCTCTGCAGCCCATAAGAGACGCCGATCACACCTGCTTCTGCCATCACTTCGGCTGCAGGATTTCGTTGAAGTCAGTGCTATTTCTGTCCGTCGCAATCCCGAAAGAGTTTCGATGAGGGAGCCGGTGTCTCCAGATAACATGTAATTTAAAAAGGATTAGGGTGGTCTGTGGCAAGCAGAGAGCCGGCCATCCGTTCATTGTTTCAGTAAGCCTCTGATGGTAGGCCGTGGGCCTGGAAAACATACTTCTGGAATGGGGCTGTGAAACTTCAAACAGGCAAATGGGAGGGTCTGGTATTGGTTCAAAACTTATCATGGTGCCATGATAGCAAACGGAACAGGTCAGTATACAGGCAGATCATGTGAGCCCGCTTCAAAGACACCATCTAGGCCTAGTGGTATGGGCTCGGTGTCGGCAGCAAGGTCCCAATGCTGCCGGTTCCACGGTGAATGGATCAGGTGAGCTGGGCATCATGAGCCTAAAGTATGGACCAAATCCTGTGTGATTTACAGGCTCCATCATCTTAGCCAAGTGGGTTGTCAGACAGGTCCGTGCCAAAGGGTGAAATGTTCGTCACACGATAGGGAGATGGCAGCCAAGGAATAGGGCTTATTTGACGTTATACTGGAGAATGTTTTTCTCAGATGTGCATGATTATATTCTGATTATATATTATACCAGGGCTATAATCTGATAATATATTACACCAGATTATATATATTATAATCTGTGCACATGCAAGAACTTTAATACCATCAACTCTAAGATAACTGCCTTTGCTGTTTGCGTGGCTCGTCCCACCAATCTGACATCATGGATCAGGTGAGCTGGGCATCTTGAGCCCAATATATGAACAAAATCCTGTGTGATTTACAGGCTCTATCATCTTAATAGGTACCTTAGCCAAGCAGATTCTCAGGAAGGTCCACACCTACAACCCCATGGGTGGAATGTTCCCGTGGTTTCATACCACCAACTTTGTCTAAGATGACGGCCCTTGCTGACTGCCATCGTGGCTGTGAGACGGTGACACTTTCGGGGTGAAAAATGTCTGGTTTTGGTTGGTGTTCTGCTCATGCATGAGTTCCAGCCCATTAGCATTAGCCTGCAGGCGGCGCCGCATGTGGAGGATTAACCGCAAAAAGCTCGAGCGACGCTCCGAAGATGCCGCCAACTCATCTCACGTGATGACATGTCATGGTTTTGCCATGACAACATCTTCTTTGTCAGTTTGGTGTGAATAATACTTTACACCTTTACCGCCAATTGTATGATTAAGCATGTGTGGCGTAATTCCTGTTCCTAACACATTCGGCATGAGCTGGAGCAGAGATGGAGATGAGCAGATCAGCACGGCTCAGGAAGCTCATTCATCACTGTTTCAGGGAGCACCTGGGCCGGTCCACTGTCCCTATACAGGCAGGGGGCAGTTTGCTCCTTGTCAGTACATTTCGAATGTTTTATGTTAAAATACTGCCCCTTTCTCAGGCACTGTGGAAATTCCCATCATTTACATACCCTTTAGTGTCTTTTAATAATATCCCCAGATACCAAACAAAACTACAGGTAGGAGAGCTGGTCGTTTACTTCTAGAGAAATTAAATAGCTGACAAAATTAGCCTACGTCTGCGTTCGAGTCTCACATCAGCCCTGCAGCAAGGAAATTCACAGAAATTGTTTCATTAAAAAATTCAACAGTGCAAATCAATGAAACCTTAATTGTTAAATCATGACCTCATTAAATTTAATGTGATAAAAGGGTCTAATAAGCAGGCGTTAAATTATTAAAGTATGTGTTAGACTGGCAGATCAATAAGAGAAATTCAGTTGCAGTCAACAAGAGACCAATGTTTTAATAGTACAAATAAATAGCCCACACATGCTGACCAAAACACATTACAAATATGTGTAAGTCTGGTAAATAGTGTAACAATTCAGAGAATGCAATCACAGCAGCTTTAATCCTTGCGAACGTACACATGGACACGGACACGCTGTCCTTCCGGAGATCGCCTGGATGTGCTCCAGGAGTCTGTCATCTTTTAAATGGCAGAAAACTGAGGTAAACGTTCCTGGTCCCGACTGACCTCAAACGTGACGAGGAAGGGGCTCGACAGGGTGCGGTGAGCCAGATCTCGGGTCTGGAGAAGCTTCAGTTGTATGCATTGTGGGGGCAGCCCCTTCCGAACCCTAAAACCGCCCCCCCCCCACCAGACTTTCTGGCAGTCACTCTCATCGTCAGGGGTGAGACACATCCATTTGCCCATGGTTTAATTCACAGAATGAGAGTTAACTGGAGGCAAGGTCCTGGGGGACACGCGCTCCCGCAAAGCCTGTGAGAGCAGGGTGCAGCCTTCGCACACTGCGCAGGCAGAGCTGCGCAGCCGCTCCCGGCACTCTGCCGTCTTGCCGCTGTTCTCCGGCAGCTGGGCCAGCTCCTTGAAACCCTGTGTGAGGGGGACGCAGGCGGCGACCACGCTCATGGCGCCTCCCAGGATAGCTGTCTGCACTGCCTTCCCCTCAGCGCTGACGGAGGCTGCCTTGCCCAGGAACTGGGGCTCGGTGGCGAAGCCCACCAGGGCGTGGACGGCCTGCAGCAGCGGCCCGCTGAAGAGGACGCAGCGCGCCCGCGCCGTCTCACTGGGGCTGCTCTTCAACTCCCGGACGCAGGCCAGCAGGGCCGAGGCGCTGGTACTCATGCTCTTCACGCCCAGCTTGAATTGCTCCTTGGCAAACCGCTCCTTGGATCTCTCACTGGCTAGGACAGAGACGTCGGTCAGCATCTTCAGGTTCCTGGAGATGCTCTGGGAGACCTCCAGGAGGCGCTGCGGAGTCAGGTCAGCCAGGGCGGCGGTCCTGAGCACGCCGCAGCTCTGTTCCACCTCCTGCCGGCACCGCGTCACCTTGTAGCGGTCCACCAAGCCCTGTAGGGCGGCAAGGGAGCCCGGCGCCTCGGTGGCGGCGAGATACGCAGCATGCGCAGACCACTCGGTCAGCGAGACCACCAAGTCTGCCATTTCCAGCAGCCGGTCGCCCGCCTCCACGAAGCGGCCCATGTTGAGATGGCTCTGGATGTCGTGCGTCAAGATGGACAGCTCTTTGGTCCTGGCGATGACAGTGTCCCGGCACTGCTCGAACGTCTCAGCCACCGGCAGTCCCTCGGCACTTGCCACCGGACGTGTCTCGCTGGACAGCAGGAGCAGGTCAGCCACCAGCTGCATCCGGCCCTTACAGCTGTCGCAGATGGAGGACAGCCGCCTCCGGTGTGGAAGGCTGCTGCTTGGACTGGGCGCCGATCCCTCGCTACATGGCTTCCCCGAGGCCCCACTAGCCATAACAGGGTGATCAAACTGATTTACTGTGTTTTTTTAATTTATAAAAAAAAAAACAATTAAACCTCACATTCCTTCGCGACAACTAGTACTTTAAGACATTTCTACTCCTAAAAGGCAGCACTTTTGCTCAACTACCTCAAAAAATAGTTTACCAGGAAATTTCCGTTGCAGTCTTTCAGAGTACATACGCTGCGCTGTAACGTAGAGCTGAAAAAGACATCAACTTTCAGTGCCAGTAGGTGACTGTAATCGCCAGTTTTCCGTTACTGTCTCTGGTAATAAACGGCAAAAGGGAGTCTATCATCCTTAGCACCCCCCGTTTTTTCTTGATAGATGTCTACACCGGAAAGGCAGCTTTCGGCATATTTAAGCTCGGTTTCCAACACTTTTTTCTATATATTAAAATGGCAACATCTATCGCATTTTTAGCTACGGTTAGTTACATACTAAATGTTATATCTACAGATATCGATCTGTTTGCAAAACAGAAATATTCACAGATTAAAATTTGCTAAATACAAGGAATTACACTGGCCTGTTGGATATCACTGTGAATCCCAGTGCCATCTCAGTTTATGCGAAGACTGCCTTTATAACTTAAGAGAGTATATCCGACTTAAATCCGGCGTTTAACTTATTGGTCTTCTCGACTCCCGTCTACCTAACCGGAATACCTGTCTGTACAGTGTTCTCTTCACTGGCGCGTACTGATGTGCCTGGGGTGGGTCTCGACCACCCTGCCGTTAGAGTCACCGGGACGCAGCTTCATGCCGCTAAGGACGCGACTTCCCCCCGCTATACCCCTCAACGCCGCCCCATCAATCCACCGAAAGGAGAGCCACCGGCAGCGGCTCAGACGCGGCGGTCCCCGCTTGACTTCCAGCCTCCTCTCTTTCATGCACAGTCCCGTAAGCAGAAATGGGTCTGTTTGCAGGCGCAGTTCCATGTGCATGTCTTATCTCCGCATGAGCATGCTGCCCGCAGCCGCAGACTTTCGCTTTTGGTATCCATTACTTGGGTTCGGCTACCCCGTGGAACCGGTGCCAGCTCGGAAAGCAGAACCACCCCCTTCCCTCGGCAACTTTCACCCGGATCGCCGAGCCGAGAAAGACTCGCAGCGCCGCGATCCCCAGTCACGCTGCTGGGCTCCCGCTACATCTTATATGTCAGGAAGCGGCGGAGGGTGTGGCCGCCGCTCGCCTTTAACGCCAAGAGGAAGCCGGCGGCGCGCTCCGGCCGTCCCCGCGTCCCCGTTACCCGCGGGCCGAACGCGTCTCCGGCCGCGCCGCGGCGTAGCGAGTAGTCTGCGGGTCTCGGAGGTCGCCGCTCTTCCTGCCAGCATTTATGCCGGCCCGAGGGCCCGCCGTGGGAACATCCTACTAGTTACCGGCATGGGAGTTCAGGGCTTTTTACGGCTTACACTCAGCAACTGAGTCACCCTCACCCAGGGTCAGGGCTGCCATCTCTCACGCAAGAAATCTTACGGTCAATCTATGTTATTCCATTATAAACCTAAAATTAGCTGCATCGAAAGCACTGGGGTAGTTTGCAAACCCTACTGATTATTTGCAGGGTAATAATACTGTTACATGCACGTAAATGTCTGTATAGACTTATCTAGATTCGAAAATCTCACGCCAGTCAGCTGACCGAAGCTGGACCCCCCTGCCCAGGATTTACTTCCTCGCTTATTTTTTTTTTTTTGCGAAAACACATATAGGTTTTTTGAACATCAGGGCACTTGATGTTCAAACAGCTGCAGTTTGTGTATTAGTAAGCACTGGTTTTTGCAGTAACCTCGTATGAGCTTTAATTTTTGGTGCACGTTCTCACTTTCGCTTGTGCTTAGTCTACCGTGCTGGAAATAAATTATATTAATACTTGTGTAGAAATGATTCGTGTAGTTTTTTTCATAAGAAATTAAATCTTGTCAACTTCGTTTATTTTCAGAATGTGCATATATATAGTTTCAATATTAGTGGTGTTTAATAATTAGCAGTTATGAGAAAAGGTTGCGTACAAATTGTGTGTTTTCATCTGGATTTCTGCACGAATGACTCATAATATGTGATATAATCATAATCTGTTATTTTAAATTACCGTGTTTTTCTTAAACACACGCATATTTAGGGGCACGTCCTTGCTTACATCGCTGTCCGTCGCTGCTGCTCAGACCTGTACTGTGTGTTTTTAGCTTAAACTGCCTGCTTTAAATCACCCCTCTGCATTTCAATGTAATTGAGGTCAGAATTTCAACTTCTCCATTCTAAAGAGTGATTTTTTGTTTGTTTATTTTGAGCCACTCATTGATTTATCTCTGTGGTTTTGATCATTTTCATATCGGATAACCCAGTTTCTGAGATTTTGGTTTTGCAATGGAGTGTTTAGTTTTGCCTGAGTACCTTTACCAGAAAGTTCTTCTAATCTGGTCCAGTGCTTTGGACCATCCAGGTGGTCTTGAGTAAACTGAGAAATAAGTGGCAACATTTATTTTTTGAGAGCAATGGTAGTGATGGTTTCCTCCATGGGAAATTGCTTTGGACACAATTGCTGTTTGGTAGTTTTCTTACGGTTCACTCATCAAGTGCAAGAGATGCTTATGAATCATTAGCTGTCATGCTGAGACTCCTTGTTGCTTGCTTGAGGGTTCCAGGACATGTCCTTGCACTGGACTTTGTAGGACCCCCATTCCTAGGAAGAATCAAAAGTGCGGATTCTCCGCCATTTCTAAGCTTTCTGCTAGACTGCAGAGGCCCAAGTCTTTAGAAATGTCAGGGTCAGCCCCTGTTGTCCCGCTATCTGTCCCTTCCCCATTTGGCCAGCAGGCGTCGCTGGTCATCCCGTCCCACGTGTTGTCAGTCTTTGTGTTTCCCCCTGCTCCCTGTCTGTGAACTCCTCTGTCTTGTGTCCGAATCCCGTTCGAATCTATTTTATTCCCTAGTGTTTCATTTGTATGAGTTTTTCTAGTTCTGCTGATTTTTGTATTCTGTTTTGGTTTCTTGTTTTGAGCCTTAGTCATGTTTTATTGGGTTTTGTTACTCCCAGTGTTAGATTCTGTTTTTCCTATTCTCTTGGTTAGTTCTTAGTTTCCCTGTTTCAGTTCCTTTGAATTAATTAGTTTCATCTGTGCCCTGTTTTCCCAGTCTTTGTTAATTAGCCTCACCTGTCCTGTGTTTGTCTCATTGCCTCTTAGTATTTAAGTCCCTGCTTCTGTTAAGCTCCCCAGTGGTTCATTGTTTGTGATTATTTGTGATTCCCAGTGTTAGATGTATATTCTGCTTACCTGCCCTGTTTTTGTTATTAGTCTTGTTTATTCCCATTTACTTTTGACCCCTCGTGGTCCTTTGTTTTCTTGTGTTTTTAGTTCATTTAATAACCCCTGTTTTCTATTGTGAGCCGCGAATGGGTCGTCCACCATTTCTCCCTGCACCATGTCACACTCTCGCCATCGCACCAAGTCCACCCCGATCCTTGACAAGAAATCCTTTAGTAAGTCTTTACTTTATTATGCAGTTAAACAATGTTTTTTCTGAGGTCCTCTGAAATGACTTTTGATCAGACTGGATCAGGATCATTACATTAGAACAGAACTATACTGCTAACCAACAGGCAGCTAACCGACCTCAGGCACAGAGTGGCCGTTGGGAAGTTTGGTCATTCTCCCAGTGTGTTGGCCTGGTGAGGGGCAACCGGTTGATTTGGCAAACACCCCCGACTCCAGTCAGCAGCATTATATACCAAGGGACCCCCCTGGCAAATTCCCGTGTTGCTTTTTGTTACCAGTCTGCCCCTGACCAATATTGTGTGTTTTTGTTTTTTTTTTTTTTTTTTTTTTTTTTTTCTCTCTAGAGCATAGCAGGTCAAGCCACACTCGAATTTGCACACTTGCACACATAACTCCAGTTACCCTGTTTTCAAGATGTAATTTTTCTTAGAGATTGATATATTATTTTCCATCAATAATCTGGATTGTTTAAACCATTTGTTTAATAAAGATGTGGTAAAATGTGTGTGTGAGATAAGGCCCGAGAGGATCATGTTACTACTTTGCAGCCATTTCTGGAGACATACAAGTAAGTTGAAAAATACATTTTTTTTACAATTATAGTACAATATAATTTTCAATAACTGTTCTCATAAGCAAGTCACAATAAAGAGTATATTCTCTATTTAATGGTGTGTTTATGCCCTGAAACTATCTCCATATTCTGTATTTTAGCTGTGCTCAACCTCTCCTTGGGGAAGACTATGTATTGTAGTGACTGGGCTGGGACAAGGATAATCCCAGTGCAGCTTACTCACAAGAAGGTTATTCACAAAGGGGACCATGAGGGGTCTAACAAAGGCAGGTGACTAACTAAGGCTAGAATTAGAACACAGAGAGAGTCACACTCAGGTAATGCATGCAACCCAAAATGCATATCAAATGTACACCCATAAACAAACAGTAGACCTACTGCTAACACAAGCATCACAACAATGACCAACAAAGGAACATGGCAAGGGCAGGTACATATATCCACAAGTGAGATGGGTATAACAAAGAAACATGCAGTTGGGCAAACCGAACAGGCCAGTGGCTGAAACGTGTGGTACTTTACTGTTTGTCCACAAGTGCCTTTGGCAGCGACCGTGAGAGCGAGTCAAACTTCTGTGCTAAGCTGCACAGCCGTAGAGAGCGCTGTGCCCGTGGGTGGAGGCTCCTGAAAGGAAGCCACGCTGTTTCTGTTGAGCGGGCCGCTTGCTATGCTGCTCCCTGGGCGCGCAGATGAATGGATATTTATAGTCAGAGTCACAGATGATGAGGCTCACGTGTAAATGGGGGATCACCGTGCCATGCAGTACCATGCCGCATCAGTCCAGTTCACGTGCTGCAGGAGCATTCAGTGACTCCGCCGGCATGGTGTCTTGCTAAATTTAGCATCGTTGATCTGATGTTTTGAACATCAGCACAATGGAGAAGTGAGGCTCTGACGGTCACTCCTTTTTGGTCATTTAAGTTTTCTAAGGTAATTGGTTCACCTTTCCCTCCTTGGTGATTTACGGAGATCATCCAGAACAGAAAAAGCTAATTACAATGGGAAGGACAGGTTATTGCAGCAGTGTGGCAACGGGACACGAGACTCCCGGAAGCATAAATGAAAGGACTGTGAAAAGAGAAGTGAACATCAGCGAAACTTCTTGTTAAGGGTCACAGTTTAATCGCCCCCACATCCCGTACTCCCACGCCAACCGCAAGAATGCCCAGCATCCGGCCCCCCTCAGACATTCCAGGGAGAGGCAGGAAACCCTCCAACACGTACAGTAACAGCAGCTGAGCCAAATGTCTCCGCAGGATCACTGCGGTATAATAGCATGAGCCGTGTGGATGCTAGGCTATCCATTCATTCTCATTGCCTGTTCATTGAGTCTCAGGGTACAGTGAGCCCTGTGCATCTCCTAGGGTGTCAGCATGTGCATTTCCTTGGACTGTGGAAGGAAACCCACGCAGACATAGAGTGAGCTTATAAATCCCCTCCACACAGAGAGAGAGAGAGAGAGAGAGAGAGAGAGAGAATCAGGTGCTGGTACTGAACCTGCCATCTCTGGCATCTAGTATTTTATCTAAATCATTTTCATGTATTTATATTTCACATTTTAAAAAGTTAATTTCTTTAAGCTAAAGCCTGATGATCTTCTCCAACTATCCAGCACGGTGACCTACGTCCGTCTGCATCTCATCTGTGACGGTGCGGACGCAGCAGCGCCTCCGAGACACGCCCCACGTGATCTGACGCGAGAAAAGCCGATCAGCCAATCAGCGCCGTACAGCTGGAAAAGATGGCGGCTTCCTCATGGAGGTGTTTTTGTGTGCTGCTGTGTTTTACTTTAATTTGTGTTCTGGCACTTGAGGATGACAAAAGTAAAAAGCCTAAAAAGAAGAAAGATATCCGCGACTACAATGACGCGGATATGGCCAGACTTTTGGAGGAATGGGAGGTAAGTTTTCTGTCTTGTTTTTGCAAGCTAGGATCTTTGCAGTTTGTCGCTTGCGGCTTAAATAGCAGATTTTGTATCTGTGTTAAATATATGTTTAATTATTTTTCAATTTCAATTTGTGTCTTAATATGTTTGTCCTAATACGCCATTACTACTGACAATGAAATCCTGATAGGGGTTGGAGATTTCGCATTGCTACCTTTATCCGAACTGCATAAACTAAAAGATGGAGTGAAGCCTCTCTTTTGCTTGTCTATTCCATGGACAACCGTTATCTAATTTTTTAAAAATGTAATTGAATGTTCGGATCACATTCACTTTCCAATTTGTGCGATGTTTGCTGAAATTTTTAAGGCTTTACTTTAGTATATAAAGCCCAATTTTCTGTCTGAATGTTTTTATGTTTGGTTTATTCTATTCGCTATCCTCCCCCCAACCATAGTTAAGTCGGTATAGTTTTCCCCCTCCTCATTCCAGGTGTATTCTATATCCCATTTGTCTTTAAAAAAACTTTCTCTGTGTTGCATGGTCTGCAGAAAGATGATGACATCGAAGAGGGGGACCTTCCAGAGCACAAAAGACAGCCTCCAAAAATTGACTTCTCAAAAATGGACCCTTCAAAGCCTGAGGAGCTCCTTAAACTGAGCAAGAAAGGAAAGACGTTGATGGTGTTTGCTACCATATCTGGAGATCCCACCGAGAAGGAGACTGAAGAAATTTCAAGCCTCTGGCAGGGTAGCCTTTTCAATGCCAACTTCGATGTTCAGAGGTGTGACAGAACCCCGCTCTCTGAGTGATGAGATGCTGTTTTTTAGGGGGTGTGCAGGAAGATGGCTAGAAAGAATGTTATATTTATATTTCAAGACACACTTTACAGAAGCAATGGGGAGCCCCTTAAGCCACCACCATGTAGCACCCACCTGGATGATGTGACTGCAGCCATTCTGCACCAGTACGCTCACCACACAGAATTCACCAGTTAGATGTAGGCGATGATCAGATTTGATTGGGCCACAGTGGGCAATTTTAGCCAGGATGTCTTTTGGAAGATGCCCAGGGATCTTTAATGACCTGATAGAGTCAGGGCCTCAGTTTTTTCATCCCATCCCCAGTGCAGCACCATTTTTATAGCACTGCATGGGGATCCACACCAACCACAGGATGGGCTCCCCTGTTGGCCACACCTACACCTTTCCCATCATCAACCCAGCTGGTCTCCCATCCAAGTCCTGGCCAGGTCCAGACCTACTTAGCTTCAGATGGATTAGCTAGTCTGACCTGCAGGTGGTACGTCTGCTGGCACAAAGTACAGTAATGAGCATAGGGTGTTAAGCCTTTTTCCTCACCGCTTAATTTTTTGTTGGTTAAATAGTTTAGAACAAAATTTAACTGTTTCGAATGTGGCTTTTTTTTAAATGGTCCCCATGGGGAAATTCTCTGTACACCTCCCCCAGCTTTCTCTCTGTAGGTGAGAGGAAGCTGGCTGTGAGGGACAGCCACCCACAGCAGCCCCCAGGGAGCTGAGGGTTCAGGGCCCTGATCAGGCTCAAACCAGCAACTTTCTGATCATAGGGACAGAGGCTTTGCCCACTGAGCCACACACTGCCCCCATATGCTTTGTTACACTTTCAGGTTTATTAAATCCTTAAAATGGTGAGAGAAATGACCACCCAGTCATGAGTTATGCAATGATGTTGGCAATTCTCAACACATACCATAAATGTTCCTGGCGTTCCATTCTAATAAGCTGCATTGAAAATGTAATGAAGTGTTGATTCAGTCAGTGAGCGATCTTGCGTTTTCCCCCAGGTTTGTGGTGGGTTCTAACAGAGTCATCTTCATGCTACGTGATGGAGGTTATGCCTGGGAGGTGAAGGACTTCCTGGTGGCGCAGGATCGCTGCGCAGATGTGACCGTGGAGGGTCAGGTGTACCCTGGGAAGGCAGCGAAAAAAGAGGACAAGGCAAAGGGGAAGGCTAGCAATGATATTAAACCGAAAAACACGAGCAAAAACAAGGACAAGACCGGGAACAAAGAGAGCAATAAGGCCAACAAACAGAGAGAGGAGCTCTGACACCGCAGTGTTTGATTGTTCAGAGGACTTCGGGGATAGTGTGAAGCTCACGCTTACAAACATCCAAGACCGCTGTAAACGTTGCGAAGTTCACCTCCTTCCATACTTGAATGACTCACCAATGTTGCCGCGGTCTAGATCAAGTTCAGCTTTTTGTTTGATTTCCTGTATTTGGATAAGCTTTTGTTTCAGTTTTTTTCATAACCTAGAACAGAAACTTTCCGCTACGTGAGTAAGTACGTCACGCATTTATGGAACCTGAAGAGGATCTGAATTCACGTTTCAGCTTACCTTCCTGTGGTATAGGTCTAAAATCGGTTTGTATATGTGAAGCGATTGGTCTCCGAATCTGTCATGACTGTATCAATCTCTGCATACTGAATGTTTCCGTCTTTGGCAGCAGTGCTACACGGTACAATTGGGTTTCGAAATAAAGATTCAAAAAAATTTAAAAAAAAATAAGCCGTTGATGCGAAACCCATTTTGCTTTTTAAAGGAGAGTAAAAGGAACATCATTTTAAAAAGAATTTATTTTAACAAAGTCATTTGTACATTTGTGGTCTGAACAGAAACCACACTGACATGGTCCGGTTGATCGTGGTCCGCCAACCCACTGACTTTAGTCCTTGTCGAACGAAAGGTTGAGCATGCTCAAGTCTTGTGGTTTCTGATCATCCTACCAGATTACGGTTAAATTTAAGGGAATGCAATGTACAAAGACATGATGATGTTTAGAGCACCAGCCGATCCCCCAGGTTCACATTTAGACAGGGTGTGACATAGATACAGATTTATTCTCAAACACTTTATTCACGTTACTAAATACACATTACATGGTTTCTTTTTAAACAAAACCCCACAAATCCGATATACAGCTTGAGGATGTTTATGCTTGTTGCATTTCACACTAATTCCTCTCCATTAATGTGTCTTAGGAATTAAGCTCTGGTGATTTTCAGATGGCACACAGCTTAAAGAATGTTCCCAGTGAGCAGTTACAGGCTTGTGTCTGTACAATAAATAAGTATAAAAAGTTCTTTTCTGATATATATTCTGAAGTGTTTCGAAACACAGAAAAACGTACAAAACAGTCACGTTGAGGTCAATTTCCGAAAAAAGGCCAGCTATTTCGGCAAGAGGGGGCCGGAATGGCAATTCCTGTTAAACTGAGAACATCACTTCTCATATTCTGACGAAGGTGCCCCCTAAATGCTGTCCTTTCGAAGAGAGCCATCCGTACAAATTCCATTTCCCGGTTTAGATCACCCTGAAGCCTCCATTTAATGTTTGCTGGTTTACAACATTTACATAAGAATCACACTTCGAGAATCCTGGAAAAAAACACCACATATTACATATTAAAAGCATGAAACCTTTAACAGTATAAGGAAACTCTCCACTGGAACTGGGGACAGAAGACAACATCACTGAGACAAAAACAGGGAATGTTTTCCTAATGAATACCATTCACATCCACACTTGTTAGAAACATGGCTCCTATGTAGGAAGTCACCCCTGTGAGCTTGCTGGCCTGAGGATGTCCTGCCCGCAGGCCTCTTACAGTCCTCACTTCTCTCATTGTGCACTTGGACAGCGGCGATCGTGGAGGTGCATCCTCCTCCTGGCCCAGGCCTCATAACTTCCTCTTCCTCACCACTGGAATGGGCAGCACCTGATGGATCTCGGCCTCTTCCTCGTCTGTCACCAGCCTCACCCAGTCAGGCTGGAAATCGCCCTTGAAGCCCACGAACGTCAGCTTCTCTGAAAGGGCCGAGGATAAAGCACGTCACAGGCTGCCCTGCCTGAATGGGGCCATTCTACGGCAGCTGACACATCCCATAACTGTAAACAAGATACTGCTTCAGTTGGAACTTTCCACAGTGGGATGAACTTTCCATCCTGCCCTTGAACACCCCCAGGATGTTTTGCAACCATTAGCGTCACTAAGGTTGCATAATTTTTATTATTTTTTTGTCCGATTAAAGCTTTATTTCTGCATGGTGAATCACACAGATAGTCATTTCAGGAATGGCACACAAACATCTAGGGTATAAAATGTTTATTTTTCATAAGAACATAAGAAATTTACAAACGAGAGGAGGCCATTCGGCCCATCAAGCTCGTTTGGGGAGAACCTAA
>JAODLD010000021.1:16133284-16158697 GCA_026781065.1 Mormyrops boulengeri
GTCCTTCTTAAGGTATGGTGACCAAACCTGCACACAATATTCTAGGTGGGGTCTTACCAAGGAGTTATATAATCGTAATGTTAATGACAAATACTTTTAAATTAGGTTTTTTAATTTAAGCCCATTTTCCCTTTAGGCATCTGAGGAATTTGAATCCTTGAAAAAAATGTATTATACTGCCTATATTTAAGGACAATTCTAATCCTACAAAATACACACTCCTTTTATTCCTCATGAAGCCGGGACATTTTTTAAACTTTTTTATTTCCTTGACAGGTGAGGGTATGGTGGATCCTAGTTCAACCTTGTGTCCCTTGCCGACAAGAGCTGCTCTGCTTAATAGCGATTGATTTAATAGCGATTGATTTATTTTGGGTATGCTCAGAAGCTGACAGGCACTCTACCTCCAGGTTGGGCACATCAGTAAGGACCAGTGGGTGGATCCTTATCCATCTGGACTCACATGAGGAGAAGAGAAAAAAAAACGGAAACTGAAAATCCCAAACAACTTACGCAATAATGGGATGAAATACTTTTAGCTGGGACGATTTAGGTCCACTCTGGTCCACTTGGACTCCTTTGGGCAGCCGACGTGGCCATGAGCAGGAGGGGGAAAGGGCAGCTGAATGGAGCGCTGTCAGAGGCCCCTTCCAGGGCTGATGACACCCTCAAAGACGGTGGATGGGGAGTCACACGGCAGCGAAATGACTCAGCCTCTTTTAAGACTGTCATGGTGCATTATGACAGAGCCACGCGCTCCTGAAAACGTGTCCGTTTGTAGCTACCGCACCACTGCCGTCACGGCGGCTCAAGACGCATCATCAAATCCCTCTGGATCCCTACCCACTCATGTACCAGCAAGTACTGGTAAAAACACTGCAATGGTGCAGTGGGATAAAGAACTGCAGCCACAACTTAGGAAGACAAGGGTGTAGGTTATGAAGAGGGTCACCGGCCTTATGGTGAGTTCCATGTCTTTCAAGCTCATGGAGGAATAGTTTGCTAAAGTATATTTTGTGAAAACCATGTTGTTGAAATTCATTATGCACTCCTACACTATGGTTACATAAAAGCAGGGTTCCCCAATTCCAGTCCTGGAGGGCCAAATCTGTAACACAGTTTGCAGATTTCCCTGTAAAAACACACCTACGAAAGCTGGTAATTGGCTGGTGAGCTGAATAAGTGTTTGAGCCGAGAAATCTTCAAAGTGTGTTGTAGACTGGCCTCAGGGACTGGAATTGGGGAGCGCTGCATTAAACTATAACCTTAATTTAAAAACCAAATTACAAATTGGAATTTCTAAGGATGACGATCCAGCTCCTATTGGCAGAAACCTTCCAAATGAAAACATGCGTAAGCAGACATCCCGGGTATATGAACTTGCTCCCAGCCAGAGACCTGGACTGACCTTGCACTTTGACCTGGTTGTTGGCACATGCTGGGCAGGGCAGGATGAGGAACTCTTCGGCCTGGTGCATGGAGTAGTCTGTGCTGGCCACCACCACCATGTCTCCTGGCTTCCAGCTGCTGCTGTCATCAACCAGGTCCAGTATGCTGGTGTTGGAGTGGCTTTCAATGGTGACAGATGCATGTGGCCTCACTGCGGACAAGGGACAGTGTCTTTCAGTCCACACAGACACACACCTGCAGCGTCTCAAATGCACCTCTTCCTGTTGTCACCTGGCATTTTAATCTCTTAACGTTGTCCGATTAAAAATCTCGTGCATCTTCTGCGTGGTCCTGATGACCCTCTAAATTAGCATGACCTCCTGGTGAACAATATGGTTTACAAAGGAACCATTCTAAGCACGTTTCAGGTGTAACCTTGCAAGGGTAAAACATGAATTTCTAGCTTGTCTTGGGCTTATAAGTCATTGGTCTCCCCATCCTGATCTCAGTAGATTCAGAAACCTGAAAGATCAATGGGTATAACGTTTCAGGTCAGGCTTCCCATAAGCTTGATATCCCCGTATGACTTCTCAGAAAAATAAGTGTTGCATGGAAGCAGACTTTGTCTGTTGGATGGACTTCCCACTGCTGGGCCCAGAATTGTGTGTGTGTGTATGTGTGTGTGTGTGCGTGCGTGTGTGCTTACAAAAGCAAAGTTTCCCCGACAGCATGTCATGCTTTGGCCCAGCAGATCTTGTGCTGTCTCGCAGTTTACAATGTATTTCAGCTGGTATGGAGTTTCCCAGCTCAGCAGCAGAATGCCAAGGGTCTCCCGGCCCAACTTGGCAGTTCGGAACATTCTAAACATACCAAGTTTTCCACAAAGAAAGCGAACTCTGTAGTTGTGGCAGATCCCATCTGGCTGCTCTCTATTGAGACACACCAAGCCGTAATCTTTGTCGTGCTTGCGAAACACATCCTGAGTTAAATTCGAAGGGATTCCATCGTGAGTCTCGGCCTGAGTGGGAAACATTAAAGAGGACTCATTAATAATGTGTGCTAAACAACACAGGAAACAGCAGATCTACAGTGGGTATCTGTCTTTAGTCATTAACTTCAATAAGGTTGCAAAAGCAGTGACTGACCAAGAAAGTTGTTATACATTATTATTATTATTTTTCCATCAGTTATTAAATATGTTTAGGATACCCAAAATCCCAAAAGACTGACTGCTAGAGAATGATATTCGTTTTAACAGGTTCTATTTCAGGAAGCTGTCCCATGATCCTTTACTGCCATGGTATCTGCACGCTATGCAAACATCATTTTGACTTGAACTGGCTTACCTGCATGTCCAAGGGGCTGCCGCAGACACGGTCCGGAAAGACCCTACGCAGCTCTGCCAGCTTCTCCCAGTCCCCCGAGCCGCGCTCATCGTCCCTGTCAAACCACTCGGTCCACTCTGCCTCTGGAGGAAAGAGCCATGTGCTTGTGTGGGCGCCGGAAAAGTAAGCGCCTACTGAAGAACACACAGGGCTTCACTGGCATGTTAAAGCCGCCACTGACTACGGGCTGCTGCAGAAGAGGGCAGAATGACCTCATGCAAGGGTAGAGACGACAGGTAGTAGAAGTAAAGGTGGTGTTTATTATTGGTCAGATGGAACCAAAGGCTGGTCAGTCTGTATCTTGAGGGTGTTAGCAGGTGGAGCCGCAGAGGGAGAAGTCGTGGCCTAGCTACCTTGTACCCACTGGCTCCTGCCCGTGATGGTAAAGTATTCCCCGTATCCCAGCTGAAAAAGCCGAGAGCTCCTCGCCTCTGATGAGGCCTTGGTTCCTGGAGGAATTCACAGAGGTTCATGTTGAAGTAGCTGGAGATCCCTGGCTCAGGCGAGCAGAATCAGAGCTAGCCTTACCTTGGTAGACGGCGTGATCTTCTACAGAGGACGATGGATCCCCTTTTACCGTGATGAAACTCCAAGGATGACTAAGGGTAAGAGGAATAGAATTGGGTCAAAAAAGGTGAAATGAGAAGGAAAGCATCGAAAACGAGAAGGATGGAGGTTCTCAAAGTCCAGACCACATGTTATACAGCCCTGCCAATAAAAAGCCTTAACGTGGTTTGAAGTATAAAAATTAAATATAGAACCACCAAACTTTACACACCCATAACTCGTCACAGTCCCCCCCAAATGACTGAGAGTTCACATGATCAGCGAGTATTAAACCAGTCTTTACATTAAGTTCCCGTTATTGTTATGCAGTATATTGATGTCTAATATAGAAAGTTATTAATTAATTAAATTTCATGAAATGCTGTTTTGGTATTGAAAATTGTTCAGACCTATGAATTTGAACAAAAATCTGATGCAGACCTTTGGTCAAAAAGTTTGAGATCCCCTGGACTAGGATATTGAAAGTGTTAGACCCAGAGCCGGGAATTACATTACGGGGTCCTCTGGGTCTTTGTGAGGAGGGCCAGACACCACAGAGAAGACACAGATCAATAGCCAGGACACTAAGCTTCTGGTAGCCACAGGAGACCAATGCTGCAACTGGACCACTTTGATTAAGATGCAGAATGTTGATGAGTCTCCTAATGGATGTAAATAGGCATATACATTCGGGGGAGTCAGGCTTCCTTTGCTTGGCATTTCTAGCAATGACCACTCTTCGCTTCAAAAATCTTCATGGAAGGAAGCAGATAACAGCTATAAACATCTTAATGAGCTGGCCAGCAGGCAGAGGACAGGAGACAGAGCAGTGAGCAACATCTCCTGACAGTCCCGCCATGAGTTAAGCTCACGCGGAAATGCTCATATGCAAATGTTCATGGGTCTCAACCAAGACGCTAGAAAGCACCAGTAATGAAATCAGCTGAAGTGCTTTCAGAACATTCAAACTATGCCATGACAGTAAGTTTCCTACAGCTGCAAAGCAAAAGCCTTTCATAGCAAAGCATGTGGTTTCTGTCACACTTCTGGTAAGGAAGGAGATCTTAACAGCAATAACAAAACACTTAGAGGCGGGAATATTTTCGATGGCAAAAAACCTGCAGTAGTCGCACAAATGAAGGGTTTTCATTCTAGATGTATGGGTCTCACAAATCAAAACATAAGAAAGGGAATTCTTGAAATCTGGACTGTTGGGCCAGATATTTTTATTGAAATAATCCTGATATGGAAGCAAATACTATTAGTTTTCCAGCTGCAGACAGATTCTCACCGGAATCCCAGGCTGTGGAAGTGCTGGCTGCCAAGTGTGGCCAGGGCCTTCTTAGCCGAGTCCTCCAGGTTGTTGGAGCCTTCATCATTCACCACCATGGCCAGTATCAGGCCCTCCTGTACCAGATCCACATACTGGGCCAGACGTTGGCTCTCGTTCTTGCTCCTGTATGTATCAAACCTGCAAAAGACACAGCTCTTTGAGCAACACCAAGTTGAATGGACTAGGTCAGTATTTCCCAATCTGGTCCTCGGAGAGCCGCAAACAGTCCAGGTCCACAATACTGATGGTATTATCAGCGAAATGGGTGGTTTGTTGTACAGGGGAGGTTAGTGACTTTCCACTTTGCACCATGATAGGAGGCCAACTTTCCAACAAGTTAGGAGGGAGCAAAAATGCAGACTGTCTGGCAGAGAGTTAGGAGGGAGCAAAAACGTGGACTGTCTGCAGGTTCCCCAAGGACCAGGTTGGGAAAGACTGAACTAGCTGATAAGTTCTGACATATAAAATGTTAATCAGGCAAATATTTAGATGCCATAGATAATACAATCCTGTTTAGTTATTAACTAGTGTAATAAATTTGCTTTGTGACTGGATCACAAAGTTGATTTCAAGTTATTGTATAGTCGCTTAAACATGTAATCAGACAATACAGCAGGGCTGGGCAGTCTTATCCACAGAGGGCTGGTCTGTATGCAGGTGTTTGGGATAACCTTTAGGTCAGCTGTTCAAACACAGGTGGGAGGACTCTTCTAATTGCAGTGAAAACCTGCATACACACCAGCCCTTTGCAGATAAGATTGCCCACCCCTGCGATATAGGGTCTGGTAAAAAGGCAGAAAAGGGCAGTTAATAGGCCAACTCCTATGTAAGACTTCTTCTTAACCAATCAGAAAGCCTCAGTGCCCAGTCAGCATGTCCAGGATACCAAGAAACTGACCTATCAGTGTGCAGTACCCCCCCCGTTTTGGGGTCCACTATGTGCACGATGATCCCCCGGTTGCCCCATCCCTTCTCAAAGTGACAGGTTTCCTCGTTGGCCTCTCCAGGCCGTAGGGTTTTGTTTAGGAAAGTCCACGACAGCTTCTTCTCCCCATGAATTTCCAGGGTACCGCCTGTGCCGACCCCAACATACTTTCGTCCAAAGTAGCTGTGATCTACGTCAGTGTCATCAGACCTGTCAAAAACAATGCAAAGAGGAGAAGGAAGTGAAAATAATGACCCATCTACTGTCAAACTGGACTCGGAACTAGTACCAACCCCCAGCTGAGCCTTGACTTCCACACACCTGCCGTACAGAATTATGGTGAGGTTGCCCTTGTAAGGACAGTTCTGGCTGCCGATGTGGAACTCGCCCTGCTTCCCAATAAGAATGTGCTTTGTCCGTAGAATGATTGGCTGGCTGGTGTCCGCTATCACAAGCTTCCCTGGAAAAAGCAACGTATTCACACTGCAGTATCCTCTGGGCAGCAAATGGCACAGAGATGCAACATCTGCCGCCGAAACTGTACAGAACTCACAAGACTCAAGAGGCGCAGCCAGAAGGAATGTGAAACCTGAAATCTGATGAATCACCAATGCCATTTTGTAAGAGACCCCCATAACCTTAATCCGGGTGAGAAAATCTCTCCAACTGATCTGTTATTTTGGCGTTAAAAAGGCTTTCTGAATGGAGATGAATGGAGATGGCGGGACATTCCTACCTCCGTCGAGTATCTCGATGGAGTGGACTGTGGCTGAGGATGCAAGGACGACTTTTTGGCCGTAGCCAATGGTGACCCGGTGCGCTTCGTTATGTCCAGGATTCCATGGATTCAGGCCGGACTCGTGATCCGGACAAGCTGCCACGACACACCCTCCCATTAATGCTCCACAAAGAGTGACCGACAAACCGGTGGTTCAAAATAAACAAACACATCATTAATTCATCTGCTCTCCAGTGGCATATACTTCACGAGGAAGTCGGAGATGCGTGGGATCGAGAAAGGCACTAGAGCCCTCTCCCGATGTTAGACAAAGCCCCGGTACCAGCACAAACCTCTCTGCTGGAAAAAGGGGACCAAAAGTGTTAGAAGATACCGAAAAAAACCACGTCAATGTATCAATTAACACACACAAACACATACTTGACATATATTTGACTTACTAAAGCACTCATACACTACATGGCCAAAAGTTAGCAGACACCCCAATTAATCAGAAGAATTTCCTATTAAATCCACACCCACTGCTAATACAGATTAATGGTTAAGCACAATGTTATGCAAAGTCAGCAGAATGGGTGGTTGTTGTTCAGGGCAGGTTAGCGACTTTCCACCATGATGGGACACCATCTTTCCAACTAACCAGTTCGCTACATTTCTGCCCAACTAGAGCTGCCCTGCCAACCACAAGTGAAGTGATTGTGAAGAACAAAACATCTGGGAACAAGTTCAGTTGGTGAAGTGGTCGGTCATGCAAGCTCACAGAAAGGGACCTGATCACCCAGCACCAACTGCCAACCTGAAGGGCAGCAGATCCCACCAGCAAGGTTCCAGCATCTGATGGAAGGTTTCTCAGAAAAGTAGAGGCTTTGATAGTTAGAATGAACTGAGCCACATCATATTAATAGCCTTGGTTTCGTAGTGAGATGTTGAACAATCTGGTGTCCACATACTTTTGGTCATATAGTGTATATGGCCCTGGATGAAGATTCAAATTTTTGGCCAATAATGTTCCAGATTAGATTCATGGTCCTTCTGTGTGGAAGCACTGCTCTTCACTCCTCACTCCCCGCGTCAGGCGGCTGAGCACAGCCGGGCTCAGAACCCAGCGTTGCCAGAGGAAATACCCAAATGCACAAAAGGGCAATCTATAAATATACATGAGGTCCATTCGGTGCGAAGGCGACTATTAATACAGAAAGTGTGATTAGGAGCAGGCTTTAAGCCCACGGAGCCACACATGCTGACTTTCGAGCACCAACCTTGGACACAAACAACAGCCCCCACAGCATTCTGCTCTGGAGATAAAAGGGCATGCGAGGGAAAGTGCTGCCTTAATTTAAGGTTTGTCTGTTTTCCCTTCCCCTCTCTCACAGTCTTCACTGCCAAGGGTGCACACAGAACATGAGTCCGCCCATGTATGTCACCTTTTTTCCTGTTTTGACTGAATTTGCCATATAGACTGGAAAAGCATCAAGAGAGGGCTATTTAACCAGAGCAGAGCAGTCACTCTGGAACAGTAGGGCTGCCGGAAACCTGACAATGACAACCATACGGGATCAAAGATGTGTTGTCAGTGTACGCTACTGTCAAAAAGACATGGTGACAAGACTGAGCCAAGTGTGTGCAGGGCAGGGACGATAGGGCTCTCCCGCGTTCTGAAACCTACCAGCTTGCATCACGGGTAGGAGAGTCACAAGCAGGGCTGCCAAAGGTCTCATTTTCATCAAAGTGTGACGGTGGCACGATTCAACTCTTGGGACACCTGCAAGAGAAATAACAACTGGGTTAAACACAAAACCCCCCCTGGAATCATCTAACGTGTGTGGTGGACAAACCCATAACTTATGCGGTGCTACTTAGTGCCCCAAAAGGCAACAGAAAACCACATAATCTCTTCATTTCGATTCCAAACGTGTGACCAGGTTAATCTTTAGAAGGATTATATGAGAATTTCTGGTTTAACGGCTTAAAGAAAAGTAGGTACAATGTTACGAATATCTTAGAAGTTTAACAACCATTATATAAGGGCTATGCATAGAGAAACCCGGCACATACTTCCTGCTATTCACCTCTGGAGTTTCCTTCAGGGCCAGAGCTTTGCAGAAGTGCTCTGTCAGTTTGCCTCAATGCCCTCCAGCTAGGAGCTCTCAGCGCTCTGGGCTTATGTGACCCATCTCCTTAAGCTAGACACTCCACCCACAGCCCTGCCCGGCTCGCCCCCGGCCCCCCCGACGCTCTGGGTATGTCCACGAACTGACAGGTGATGGTGATGCCGAACAGCACTGAGGGCACCCGCCACCCCGTTAGCCCACCCCTTCTCCTGTGCTGGTATGCTCTTTAACTATTATCATTGCAGACAAAACCTCTTCTTAGACTCATGAAAATGGCTCAAAAAGATCCGTTTTGTTCCTTAAACACGTCACAAAGACACACCTTACAGGCAAATAGGACAGATGTGTTTTTATTAGGAAAGCTCAGACAAGTATACAACACGGAACTAAAAAACGCAGGAGAAATGTAATGGGACCAAATCACAAGAACTTAGCCGTTCTCTTCAGAAGTCCTCCTCCGCTTGCTGGTACTTGAAGCACTTCAGACCAGTTGGTGGTACTACTGGGACGACCGGTTTTTATATATTAAGTTGCTTTAGATCCATTCTCTATACCCCAAGGAGGATGAGGCTCCCTGAAAAAAAGAGGATTTACAGGTAGTGACACAGCAGATCCGCATCTTCAGAGACTCCAAACGCACGCGGCCGAGGAGCCTTCCCGCGACTTGCTGTGGCGGGATACTCATGTACGGAGAATGTGGCGGGAACCCACAGACACTCTCGGGCCGCCGAGCGATTAGAGTCTACACCAAGCTCATGGGCGGGATAATGGAACGATAAAACTCTGGCTTTTTCAATTCCCTCCTGGTCAAATGAAAAGTATCAGCCATTGTGTCCATTCTTCCACTACAGTAGATGCTGAGTAGAGGATCCCCTCAGGCACAAAAAAAAAATCAGTTTTCCCGAGTCATTGTACTTCTGAGCAAACCACTGGCTACGCTATTGGCCGGCCTCCGGATAATTAATGTGTCTGTCCTCACTGTAAACCCAACAACCTTTCCCAGGAAGCACAGGGCACCAGGCAGGGAGTTCCCATAAGAAACCTGTGAGAGCATACACACACCCAGAGCTGGGGATGGGAACCAAAACCCCAATCCTGCCTAAACCACTGGGTCACCCCCCAAGCCACCAAAGTGCTGCTGAAAGTCAAAAAGAATAAGAATCTATGAACACATTATAATGCATTCATAAAGCATTAAACATGGCTATAAATATGTATAAAATGGCATAACACATTACACCCATGTTTGTAATGCTTTATATAGCTCTCATGTGTAATGCACTGTAGATACTTTCATAATGCAGTACAAACATCCTTAACTCTTATACCGATGATTGTAATGCATTATGAAGGTATCTATAGTGCATTATAGATGAGAGTCATTGGAGCTTATGAAGTATTATGATCAACTCTATAATGCCTTATGACTGTCAGTAGAACATGGTGTAATGCTTTAATAATTCTAATACCAATTATTATAATGCATTATGAAGGTATCTGTAATGCATTATAGATGGGAGCTTAAATTAAAGTGTTACCGAGACACTAACTTCATTCAGATCTTTATATCCTATGTAAGGACAACAGGTTTACCCAATGCAACCCTGAACAAACTGCAAGACCATTAAGCACATGCAAATTCTACACGCAAAGAGCAGGCAATCAAACCCATAACCCTGGAAGAACAAGGTCATGATGCCCCCCATTAAGGCAAATATCGGTGAGTCAGACACCAGCATTTCTTATAAATGCCAGGACCGCTGATTTATAGGTTGGGAACACCATATATTACTGGGTGCGATAAATTCAACTGACTTGTGTCTTATTTGGCGACTTGCTGACAACCTAAAAGGGCATGACTTGAGACATTTTCTGACCTTAGACCAATACTTACTATATAGGCATATATGTCTGAAGGACCCCTGAGAGGTTCTCCTGGGCTTGGCCACTACATAACCAGTTTTAGACAGCGTTCCTTGCTGGAACTTGCTCAGCTGGAAAGTATAGACTGACTGTCCAATCCATAATCTGGGCAAACATCACTACATTCTGTCCCCACAACTTCTGGCAATCCACTGTGGTAAGAGTGAACCGTCCGGATCAGCGTCCACCAAAACATGAGATTCTCACTAGCAGCTGGTACCACACACCCCACCCTTATACACACTGTGTGAATAATGCTTATGTAAATGCTTTGTTCCAAAAGAGTAAATCACTTGCTCTAGAACCTTTGCTCAGTACTGGGTGGTGGTTCAGGTTCTCTTGTGATCCCTGACACGTTCCTAGCAATTAATTTGACAGAACAGCAATCCCAGCAATCGGTGGAGCAGAACCAATGTCGTAATTGGAGGATGGAGTTTCTCTGCTGGCCTGTCGCAGACTGGCTCCAATGCTGCCCCAAGCTTGAGATGACCTTTAAAAAAGCATTCTGCTTCTTTGCAAAGATAAGCTATTTACAATGACTGGAGGAAACGCGGACGTCTCGCCCCTGCTGCTACAATCTGTCTCCATTAAAGTAAGGGTTCCTCACCATCCCCAGCGCATACACAATGACTTCCTCTCCCCATTTCCCCAAAAAGTCCACATGGCGTGGAACAGATACAATGATCTGTTTGGTTCTGCACACAGGAACATTTACCTGAGCCGTTCTGCATCTCACAGCAGATTCAAGGGATACAGCACTTTACTCTCTCAAGGTGGCAATTTTAGCAGATCTATGGAAGAGCCATATTCACAATGCACAGAAAAAGATCTGAATCACATTTGTGAAGCCCACGTTTGTCACCCTGGTTTGTGTGCAAGGTCCAGTCAATTTTAAATTGGAATAGATGGTAGGGCTGGGATTCTCAGAAAATGAACCAGCAGTCTGTGTTACGGTGATTTCATTGTTCCCCTGAACCACTCAGCATGACATCCAGGAAAAGAACATGTTTCAGAACCTTCAAGAGAAATTAAACCACAGAACAGCAAAGTATAGCTGTGATGAAAACAGGGCACTGCCCCCCAAGGCCTAATTTGTTGACAGGACAGAAGGCTTTATTAGTGGTGCCCCGTCCATAATCAAACCCGTGAAGGACCAAGCAGAACTGCTCAATTTTGTGGATTTCACTTGCCACCCAGCTCTTCCTTGTTGTAAGGGGACTGATTTATTCTATTCTCAGGACCTTGTAGGAAAAAGGTTTGGCTTTCCAGCACTCACTGGCTTCTCCTGAAATGGCAACAAGCAGAAGCCAGAATAACAGAAGCTTCTTCTGAAAGGAATGTGTCAGGGTGCAAAGCCCCGGCAAGCCCACTTCCCTCACTGTGTGTCTCCCTTAAACACTAATCGCTGTCCATCCAAGAACTTAACGACATCAGAATCAATGAGTCTGGTGACGGAATTAAATGTTGAAAAGACTGAGGGGCCAGAAAGACAATCGAGGCTAATCCTTTAAATAACACCTGCTGTCAGCTGGTCTATTTTGGTCTGGATCCACAGCCAAATTGCTGACTTAAGTCATATATACACCCAGTTTTGAAAGCCCTTTCAGAGGTGAACAATTTAAAAAAAAAAAAAACTGAGAACTAGTGTTAGCAATATGCCGTCACTTGCTTGGATGACTAAGCCTGTCCATTTGAAGGGCAGAATGTACTGTCAGGCGCTAGTGGCCAGCAGATACTGGCCCAGGGCCAAAAATATAAACGCCATTTTGCTTGAGAGTTTCTGAAAATAGCATTGTAGGGGAGAGCAGATGCTGTATGTAACTGAAAACTGTTCAGTAAGACGAAACTTCAGTAACGCTTTAGTAATATGAAACGGCTTTGTTTCTGTACACGGTATCTGTCTATCTGTGCTCCTCAAAATACCGCAGATCACAGAATTAGACATGGTGAAGAGTGGCAAGGTTTCAGGTATTATGGAATAGGCCGTTGCAGGCAAGCGGGATGTTCTGGGGCAAAAAAATCTATCCTTTGTGAAAGTGCAAGGTTAAATGCAGCTTTTCTTCAAAACAGGGGTCACGCGGCTCTTGATATGTTACAGGTGTAATCGTCAGTCAATAGCTTAGACAAAAAAAGATGAGCAAAGAAGGGAAGGATATGGTCATGTCTGGCTGAGGCCTAACACCCAAGATGTTTTTAATGTTCGTCTTAATTCTCAGCTGAAACAGGAGAAAAAAAAAAACATTTTTAAAAATCGAAGGTTCTCAATGTTACAAAGACTGTTCACTGATGCAGTTTGCATTTTAGTGGCAATGATTACTGTTAGACTTTACAGCATCAATAAATCAATGAGTGATGAGGAAGGAGTCGGCACTTGCAGGAGCCTGGAGGCCGGACGCACCAGCAAACTCAGCGAGCCCATGTCTCTTTTACTTAGTGTGTTCTTTTAACAAGGAGGACCGACAGGACCTCAGGAAGAGCTGCCTGACTGCGCCTGGCCCTGCTTGGAGGGCTCACTGTTCCCTGGGAATCTCCTGTCATTGCTCAGGTGCATGGTGCCGTCCATGTGGCCCTAAAGCCACACTTGTCAGGGGCTGTAATTGCTCAGGTAGGATGGGGACCCACTACTACAGCACGCTGGGACACAGCGGTGGGGTTTGACCATGTGCATGTGTGTACACACACACGCGCGCGCACACACACACACAGCTTGTATTCTTACTGTATCTTTGTGGGGACTGCCCATTCACTTCTATGAATGGGTCCGCACAATGTAATATAAACATAATCCACCAACACAGACACATACACAGACACATGCACACATACACAGGAAAGCTCACTTAAAAATGAGCTTCTGAGAACATAACAGAATATTCTGGATATGTGTGGAAACTAACGGTGTGAACTGTGGTCACCTCGAGCGAACATTGTAGGAGACATCATAGAGGGCTGGCAAATAACTGGGGGGGGGGGACATCACATCCTGTCACTTCTCACTGATCCTGAAGACGCTGACATTGCTCTTGGGGCACCACCTGCGTCCCCCTCCCTCTTATTCACGATTATTTATCGTCGCCTCACCGTATTAGATGGTAATTCATATCCATGTAAGGATTCAAAAGGACACATCAGCCGCACAATGTTCTCTCCACTAAAGCACCCTTCAGTAGCCTGGCAGACATGCCGTCGGGAGAATTAAATGGAATGAAATCGCAGGAGCATAAACAGCATACACCCAGACCTCATTTTTAAGCAAGTGGAAAAACCTAAAAGAATCCCTCCCAAAGGAAGACTTCAGTTTTAATGCCATGACCCGAAGAGGGCACGACAGACTGATGCCATTTTGATAAAAACCGAACCAAATGAAAAAAAATTGAACTTAATTGAAAACATCCACATGGAAACAGAGGCAGAGTTCATTTGGTACCTTAATATCAAGAACAGGGCAGTAGATAAGGAACCTGCACAGCTAACCAGATCAGAGGGGGACCGTCCTGTCGTTGAGTTTACTCATGGGGTACTGAAGTATCGATTAGACCAAAAAAGGCATTTGTGAGGCTTGAGATGTCTGTCTTGACAGCTATGCGTGTAGATAACATTTGTGGGCATTTTAGGGAACACATGGCCTGAGCTGTTTATCGAGCAGGTCAGCTTGCCGCCGTAGCCTATGGGATGTCCTCCACACGGCTGCACGTGCCCACTGACAAACACCGTGCGCTGCAGCGATGTTAGCAGGCGGCCCATACCTAATGCTGACAGCCACAAACACGGGGGGCGGGGGAGAGTGACAAAGCTACAGCCCAGGACATCAAACAGAGATCCGGAAAGCAGCTCCTGGGGCCCGGCACCAGCACTTCTCCTCACGCCCAGCTACATTAATCTCTTGCCTCTTTCTCAGCGCCCGCCACTTTTGCTTCTGGAAAGGAAACAATCCACTAAATGATCCGGTTCATTAGCAGTCCCGGGGACAGCGGAGAGCCGCTGAAGGACGGCAGACGGGGGCCCTGGTGTCACTGCTGCCCGCGGCCTGTGATCTGATGGTGTTGCAGAGGAGTGCTGAGCATTACTAAGACGCCACACACTATACATGCTCCTCGCTTTAGTACAGAGACGCTTCCTGCGATGAAGGTAAACTGGACGTGAATCTGGCGACAGACACTGCAAAGGGGCAACTGTCTGCATCAGGGTGGATCAGACAGTGAACCCGGGTCAGCATGGATCTCAGGCCAAACTAGGCATGTAACAAAAACGGTTCACATTAGAGCAGTGTTTCCCAATCTGGTTCTCGGGTCCATGGTTTTGCTCCCTCCCAGCTCCCTGCCAAACAGTACACATTTTTGCTCCCTCCCAGCTCCCTGCCAGACAGTACACATTTTTGCTCCCTCCCAGCTCCTGGACTGGAGCAAAAATGTGGACTGGCTGTGGGTCCCCAAGGACCAGATTGGGAAACACTGCATTAGAGAGACGGGACCCAGAATCCCGAGGACAGTGCTGCCAATTGAGGCCTGCGGAGCAGGTGCAGCAGACAGCCCAACTTTGCTTTTATTCCTTGGCCACTCTTTCGTTACAAAGAAAGGAAAAATAACTTCTTTCCAGATGTTTCTACCAAAACAATTCCCACTGACTGGGAACTTGCTGACCTCACCGATATTCCAGCAGAACTGAAATTCCGCTGTTCGCTGTGAAAATTCCAGAGTGAGTGCAGGAGCTCGAACCGAGCACTGCAAAACAAACCCGGTCTGAGCGGTGTTATTTTCAACTCTGTGTCTGCTCAGCTTCCTGTGGCAGGAGCAGGTGAACCCGCAAGATAACTGACGACTCACAAAAATTTGAGGCGCCGCAAAAAAAAAGTGAATCTTCCACAAACACCTTCCCACACCTCAGCCATCCAGCAGACACTGCAGATGCATCGTGTCAAATTATGATGTCCGGACGGGTCTTTTAGGACACCGGTGGCACTACAGGGAGAGAGGTACAGAAGAACCCAAAACCAATGTGGGAAACAGCCCTTGGAATATGGTTGAAGAGTACGTTTTATAAGACTGCTTCCCCCCAGTGCTCATGGGAGTTTTACTTATACAAAAATGTTCTGAGGGCAGAAGGAACAATGATTGGTTCAGGGAAATGACCAGATTGTAGAGGAGGGGAGTCCAAGCAACTAGAAGAGGCGGAACTAATCAATCAGATGTCTTGGTCCTGCCTCCACTAGTTCATTTGACCCACCTCTTCTACAATGTGATTGGTTCAGAGGGATAACCAATCATTGTTTCTTCTGCCCTCAGAACATTTTCTTGTAAGTAAAACCCCCATGAGCCCCCCCAACATGGGAGACAAGGACAGCTTCTGTCTTTCGAAGATTAAACAAGAGGAATAACTAGCAGAGGAAGCCAAGGAGACATTGTTTTGGTGCAGAACTAACAAGCACCCAGTAGACCCTCAATCGTTTATGTGAAGTGAATGGCCATGTTTATTTGGCTCCAGTGTTTAGGGCGTCTGTGCAGAGGAGCCGTTACTCCATTTATGGGAGGGGGCACTGCGTGCTAATAAAGCAGAAGATACCCCCAACGGGACAGGAGGCTTTGTCATGGTCGGCTGCTCAGCCAGTGCTGTCAGCTGCTTCTCTCGGCATACCGCTAACTCAAGTGCATGCTGGGATATGCAAGGTGGAAATAGCAAAGTAAGAGTCCCTGGTTAAACTAAACCCATAGCCTCAGCCTTGCCAGAGAAGCAGCATGACTAACATTCCTGTGACTCAGTGGAGAGAGACACTATTGCCTTGCGCGCCTCTTTGCAGATCGTGCGACGGTTCTCACATTAGCTCACCAAATCGTAACCCAGTTGGCCAGGTCACATCAAATAACTGCTCTGCTCATTCCTATTCTCATCCCGTTTTCATGACATTGCATCCTCAGTGGATTTTTTTTTGCTTCAAATACATGACTCACAGTTCGTGTTGCAGTGTATGACACAACTATGAACTTTCACTTGCCCTACAACTCCTCTCCTCCAACAATACCCCACTGTGTGGGGCGAGGTGGTGAGGACCCCCAAATGACCTGATGCGGCAGTCCTACCCTAACCCTACCGTACTCAAAGGCCCAGACCGAAAGTTTGAAGCAAGGACTGTTTCCCAGAAAAGCAAACAGGAAGAATGCCTCTTTTGACCAGTAGACCACCCATGTGCACACCAGGTAGGTGACATCTGCACTGGGATTCTACCTGCACATCACAGGACCATTGGGCGAAATCATGCATCAACCAAAAACTTTCTGGAAGCTCGATTTACCTTACTCTGTGGGCAAGAAGGAGTCTCCGTAAGACAACATCAGTCCCTCCAGTCCAAAGCAGACAGAGGTTCCATCTCAAATTCATACTAGGAATGACCAAAGCCTACAACAATTTGAGGTTAAATACAAACAGACATGAGTCAGGGTGACCGCAGCTCTCACTGCAGATTTCTGACCAAAGGTTTTCTAAAAGTAACTCTTATAACCACAGGTAGTGTTAGGCACAGTGCTAATTACAACATTGTAAGGAACTCTAAGTCTGCTGAAAGAATAAAAAACACTTCTTCAAATTACAGGTGTCTGGGGAAATTTACCAAAATGCATGGAATGAGACAAACACCTATTAGCGGACACCTGTGCCAAAGCTGGATTCCGCCATTCTTGGACAGTTACATCTTATTATATACAAACAATGAAATTACACAGTGTTCTCCTTATCAGATGAACATTCTCCCATAATGCAACACCCCGGTAACCGAGCCCCCTGTGTTTTACATGTGACCCACGCCTCTTGAACAATAAGCTTTAGAAGTCTGTCTGTTGGCGGTTATCATCTGAAACTTAAGCAATGCAGAAAATATGCAGACGGCCGACCCACAACAGCATGTTTCGAACTGACACGGGTCTGAAGCTGAGGAGAAGGGCCGCTTCTATCCCCACCCGGAGTGACCGCTTCACAACTCCATAAACATGTTAGGGGCTCCTTGCAGAACGACCTAGTGGTCCGTCGCGTGCGGTTTTTGGAGGTAATTTTCAGAGTGAGTCATCCCTCCCTATGTTTCACATCAAAATAAACAAAATAGTGCTAAAATAGCTCAAAATGCAGTGGTGTGTCAGCACAGTCTTTTATTAATGAATACCTGAGACCTGTAGTCAGAGTGGCTCATATAGGGCAGCGTGTGCTTTGGATGCGTAACCTGCGCTGTGGGACTTTACTAAAAGCGCTTACCTTGAATGAGAACCCAAAACATCCAGGTATACGAAGTGGTAAAAATATGTGAATGGACGGTAAACTTAAAAGCATCAGGTAAGCAAAAATCGACACAGAACCACCTCACAGCTTTACCCCGAAGAGGCCATACCGACTATAAACATTTTCCAGCCAATATTCAGATAGCCAGTAACGCTTTACATTAACTCCACCTTCAACAGGCATTCATCATGCATTCATAGAACATAAGCAGCATATACCTTAACATGTCTTAAAGCAATGCATTCATAACACCTTCAAATCAACAAGATACAACAGCTTCAATATATATAAACAACAGACATTATAATCGTATAGCAGGGCTATTCAACTCACGGTCCTCAAGGTTTGAGCCCTGCTGATTTTCCAGCCTTCCTTTACCTGTGAGCCAGGTGTGAAGCCTGTGGCCAATCAGAATCAGTAATTATTTAACTAACTACCTGGGAGAACTGAAAACAAGGCCTGGATTTGGAATTAAGGTCCAGATTTGAAAAGACCTGTCATATATTGTTTGTTATTGATGTATATTAAAGCTGTCTATGCATTATGAAGGTGCACTGAATGTTATATGAATGCATTATAAAGGCATTATGAAGGTGCAGTTAATGTAAAGCAGTCAAACTGAGGCATAATCCAAAAAAATCAACTCTAAGGGGCTCGGAAAGGAGACGAACCCAAAATCTGCAGCCAGCTCTCTTTGCCTGTAGCTGCTTTCACAGACCACCATGAGGTCCATCACCGCATCCTCTGAGCCACGCTGAGAGAGCAGTCTGACCTCCTTTGGTCTCAGTCGGCTCTGCAAACCCGCAACCACCTTTTGTAGCGTGTCTATGAAATGCACAATAATACCAGCATGTGCTATTTTCTCCCCCGGATTTTCCTGGCTCAGACAACACACCTCCCTTTTCCGACGTTCTCTCCACAGAGAACAGAGTGTGACCCTCTGACTCGGGGCACCGTAGGGCGTGCCAATATCCCCTTCGCATTTAGGCTAATTCCACGGCTGACAAATAGTACTCACAGCACGTCGCACTTTTACCCTCTAGCGGAAGATTTGCAGATTAAGCTACCAATTATTTCCAGAGATGGCATCATCCATCTGAGGGACGTGCATCTACTCTGTCATCCCTCCATCTGAGCTATTTCCCTTGAATAGCCCCTGCTAATGAAGCTTCTTTTAATTGGTTGCTTTTTGCAGGTCCGCATGCGCCTGCCCATTACGCTAACTGCTAATCTGCTTCAGCTGCCTGAGGTGTTCCTCCAGTCATCCAAAGTGGTGCTTAGTAGCGTCACGCTCGTTGGTCATCTCTTCTAGGGCTACTTGGCCCTCTAGTGTTACTCACTACAGAGAAAAGCCTCACGTGGATTAAAACAAATCTGACATTTCTGGGATCCTCAGCAAGAGCTGCTCAGCAGAATGACGCTTGATCTGAAACTCTTTAATTTGAAACGAAATACTGTAAAGGCACCGCATGGCCTGCTTTTGCCTGTTTAGCAATGACAGAAAGCATCATAATTTGGTCTGAAACAGTTTTCTGAAGTACCTGGGCCTTGGAAGCTATAGGGCCAGATGTGCCCATCTAACAAAGCTTTACGTGAAGCTGGTGGTTGTACCTTTTTTCTGAAAAAGGCAGAACAAAAAATACTTTAAAAAACTAAAAAAAAAAAATTTACGAAGTCATGCAGGAGGCCTGGTATCCTGAGCATAGGGGCCGAACCAGCACAGCACAGCCTAATATTGCTCTGTCTCCTCATCCTGGCCACAGCTTCCTATTCTGAGCGGTAATTTTTGCATGATGGTCTTTTTCCTCTCATAAGGAGCTTTGCAGGCATTCTCAAATCCCTCTCCTTTGACTTAGAGGTTTGATTTGAAAAAAAAAAGATCTTTAAGTTGATTGTCGGTATTGTTTATTTAGTTATTTGTTTGCTTGTTTATTTTCGCTGAAATGGCAGAGAAGGGTTCCAAGGTAATTGGGAGTGTCTGAGTGTCAGGACATGGCCTCGTAGAAACTTCCTGAGCATGACCTACACTATGATCACCACGGAAACGCAGAATGGGCCAGCATCCAGACAGTTTTCTTCCTGGTCTTTACCAACGCTCAGCAGGAACACAGGACTGAAGGCCATCCTTAGTGGTAAATATCACAGGGAGCGCTGTGCTCAGCCACCTGCCCCGCGGCCATGCGATTCGGACGCTCCCAAAGTCCTAAAGGCTCCCGTTCTTGAAAGGTCACTCCTTTGCACCCTTCAGCTTTTTTTTTTTTGTCTAACTTTCGGTATAAAAAGCACAGTTTAGTAAAACATCACATTGTGGATTAATTGTGCATGTATGTGGGGGGGGCGGGGGGCTTTGAAAGCCTGACCCAAAACTAATAAGGCATGCTGCACCCCTGGGGCGTGCAGATGTTGCTTACAGCTCGTTTCTCTCAAACACATCCTCGCTGCATCCCATGGGGCCTTGAATGATCCTGGCGGTGGGCAAGAGAGTAGATGTAGGTACCTGAGCTAAACAGCAAGGCGTGCACCTCACTCCACTCAGAGACTCTAGGTGCGTCTTTAAAAGGCATTTCAGACAGAGGCACAGCAGGATGGATCCTCAATTCGGAAATGGCAATTAGCGCTATGAGCGGATGATGTAAAACCCTAGCGAGGGCTGTTAAATCTCACTAATGCATTTCTGTGCAGGGCCTCCTGTTGATTGGTCCCCCAGACACAGCGGTCTGGCATGCCGTAAATCCATCTTATTGGCCGATTTATTACGGAGAGGAGGCGCCTCTAATGGTACAATTGCACCAGTCAAAATTAACGAGCACTTATAAATAAGGACAAATGCGTCGCGTTACATGCTAAATAAGATTTCGATGGCTGGGATCTCATAGGGCCAAACTCTCCTGGTCTCTGTGGCTCCACCCCTTTCAGCTGCATCCTTCACCTTGCCTATATTTCAGATGTTCAGCCTTTAAGTTACAAGTGAACACTACTCCATTAACCGCCACTATACCTGCCACACATACAGTGTTCCTGAGGTGCTGCTGGATATAGATGGGTGGGGGGGGGGCATCTGCATTACTGTTCCCATGGAGATTTCAGTCTGCAGAGCAATTGGTCAGGGGGCAAAACACTAACAACACACCATAAGTGGTGAAGAGGCTTGCTCCAACGGCGATGGTTTTCAGTATCTCTCGGTGGACATGATCACGAACGACGGCTCACTCAGCCTGGGGCAAGAGACCTGTATAACAATGTCTTGTTAAAACTTTAACTTTGCCCAAAAGAGTGGATGTTTTTTGCCTGAATACAGCCCTAGACTTACCTACTTCCTGTATTTAGCCTCCACACATCTTCTGACAACAAGAAGCACTTTTAGCCGTTTAAAATATATAATAGTCTGTACTGGTCTGATTGTTTCACCGGTATGCCCAGTCATTCCTGACGTCTGTATGGGAAAGCTGAAATTTATAAATAATTTTTAAAAACTGCAAACTTCTGGACTGAAAAAAACTGAAGGCACATAAAAGGGTGAGATAAAGAGCCGCCTTGATAGAGTGTCGAACTGAAAAGGCTATGAAGGGTTGGGGAAAAAAAAAAACTCAACCCTAAATTCCAAGAAAACTGTGAGGTCTGAAGTTGCTGGCAAAAAGGACAGACAGAATTCACACAACATTCACTTCACAACAAAAAAAAATGTATCTCCTGACAGCATTTCATCAAGAAGGATTTCCTGGGGAAAGTCTACAGATTTGAAGAGGCGGATGTGTGACTTTTTGATTCTTTGTTTTTGAGATGAGAGAAAGGTTCCGTTTCTTCTCGGTAATTACACAGCGTCTGACCTTTTTTTAAACAGAGCATGCAAAATCAGGGACACATTCCGGAAGGTTTGAGCAGAATGCCACGATGTCAGCGAGTAAGTGAGACACATTAAAATCAGAGCACAATGGCAGCAGCCGGCCCTCGGGCCACAATCAATGAGAGAGTCTGGCTGGGGGGGGGATGAGAAAAAAAATGACCCACGGTGCAACAACTCACTGAAAGGACAGGGGAGCTGCAGAGGGAATTCTGAGTAAGCTAAGGACCACTGTCCTTTTTGGAGATAACAGCCTAACTAAAGCAAGATTACTGTGAACTAGCAACTGAAGGGATTCGGGAAGGAGAGAAACGTGTCATTTCAACCATGGGTCATGTTTCAAAATGGATTCTCATCCACTGGAGAGGATTCTGCCAAATAAAATCAGAAAATTGAACTGACACAGTTACCAAAATAAGTCTAAAAGCCCCCCCCAGCTAGGCTCCTTCCAGAGTGTGTGGATTACATTATTACTGGCATTACTGACCTTAACACTGCGAATTCTGTGAAAAGCAAGAGAACGGTCGGAATATCATCTCACTGCCCCCTCTCAAGCACAATCCACTTGGCCCATCCACTCAGCACCTTGGAAAAAGTGCTTCACGTTGGCAGCTGAATTCAGCTCCACGTATCTGTACTTCAGGGCCGGAACGGAGGTGCATGACCTGAGCTCCAGGCTGGCTTCTCATACCTGCTACCTGCGCAGGAAGGCCTCACCGTTATGTCAAGGCCCGGTCACTGGACCTCAACATCACTGCATAGCTCAAAGCGTCTTCCTACAGACAGTATTCCGTCAGTAGAAAGAGAGGAACAAGAAACGACAAGTCCCAACATAACAACTATGGAACGCTGAAAAAAAATCACTGATAAATTCTACATCACCCCAATATATAAGCAACAGAACAGCAGCTTCACCATACATATGTAGAACAGAACCCAAGACTGAATAAATGGTTGCTATTGAAACTGCACTAGTCATTTACCCTGAAGTCCTATTCTGTACAGAGCTGAAAGCTGCAGCGTCACATTCCTCGCAACCTGTGGTTCTCAACCCAGTTGAGCTCCTATTCAATTGACCTTTCAGCATTGGTGGAGCTGTTGATGGCATGAAAGACTTTATTAATTTAAGCTGAACATATTGCTTGAGAAGTTGAGAGCATTGTCTTTATTTAGTATGTATCAAATGAAGGTTTTCAGGTATTTTGGTTAGTAACTAGTCTTTTACTGTCAGTTATTATGGTGGCAGGTATTAATGAAAATGTATTACAACCACACACACACACACACACACACACACACGGTTTGGGGGTTTGGGAACTGAAGTAGTGTTCTTCTAGACATCAAACTAGATATCAGTAACTTTTTGGCAAACCTAAAAAATTCTTATTTTTTATTGTGTCACTTACTTTGAATATGTTATAATGTGAACTCGTTTTTTATGAGCAAATACACACTTTCTTCCCAGATAAATAGTTTTAAATATTTTGCTTGACAGCCTAAAACTTTTTGCACAATAAATACACTGTACGCAGCCTGAGCGTTCTGTTAATACTTTATATGGCACCTAGGGGGCACTATACAAAAACACAATGACACATGCATGTGTGTGTGTGTGTGTGTGTGTGTGGAATCTCCTCCAATAAAAAATGCGAATAACGATTACTCCTTCTTGTTTTTTTGTCAAAGATTCAGCCACCACATACATTTTTCGCTATTATTATGTGTAAAAACATGAATGCATTACAGAACCTCACAATAATTCCATTTATTGCAGCAGAGGTACAGCTAGCCCTTTTTCATAAGCAGTTTGCATTGTGCAATTAATTCAAATCAACAAGTCAATCAACAGAAGCCTAACGCAACAGGAGCTCAGCTGGAACGAAAACTAACAAATCGAACAGCCTGCAAGGACATGAGGGCAGCACAGTTAGATTAAAGCAGTGGTGCAAAATGCCTTGATAAGGAAACAGCTGCAATGCAAATAGACATCATAATGTAGGAGGTGGAATCCTCAGAGGACTCAGTGAAGCATCTTATTTTTCTAAATCGTGGTGCTGAAAAGCCGGTCATCCACAGAGCAGCTCTCCTTTCCAGGTATGTCATCAAGGCTGACGCCCCCCAGAGCCATCTGCCCTGCTCTCCAGGGGGGTTTCCAAAAAAGAGACAGTTCCAGACAGACCCCATGAGACTAATGCAAATGAAAGTGTGTTTATCACTGTGGTCCACATCGATCAGTGCTAGTGTCTGTCTCCGGAGCCCCGCAGCTCGTCATTGGATCACGCTTAATCATTCCAAGCCTGTAGGACCATGGAAGCTGTGCCATCTTGCTGAAATGGGAGCTCCGAGCTCATCCAATGGGACATTAAAAGGAGAACAAATAATCTGGTAAAAAGACAACACGATTCTGATGTGAGCATTAAAATGCAACAGGCTACAGGGCTTCAGCAGAGCCAGGGAGTGCCGTCGATATTCTCGCGTCGAGAACATCTGATGGACATGATCCTGAGCTCTTGGGGCTCCTAGGAGCAGGAGGATAACTACGGCCTTGACAGGTGTCAGGCCGGCTAACGTGTTCTTAGCTCTTGTATGTGCAGCGTGGACATTCCATTATATACGGGTTCCATTTTTATCTATATATTCACAATGATTTTTGTGAATATATAAATATGTCAATAACGCATTCTAAAAATAAATCTCACTATCATATTTTCAGACACAAAGACCACCCACTGTGACAAGAACTGCCAGACCATTATGATATGGAGTACACGGACATACCTATCCTTCATCTGAATGCAGTCTTAGGTAATCATAGCAACTACTGCTACAGAAAGACCCGTTTCATTTCTCATGATTACACTCCTATGGAGAAGCCCCAGTCTGGCTCCCATAATGACACTGTGACTGACACATCACTTGCTGCCTTAGAGGCAAGCCTGAACAGCCAGGGGACCTGCAGAGCTTTTTGCGCTGACCCAGAATGGTTTTCACATCATTCCTAGCACATGCAGTCACCTCAGAAGGTGCCACTTAAGCTTAGCTGGTGGAAACTTTGCTGAGTCAAAGTTGAGTACTGCTTCGGTGAAAACGGCACACGAGTAATAAGAGAGAAAGCGGAATGAGACACACATCGCGAGTGGTTCTGCTTGTGATCGTTTAGTTATGGGAGCAGAGAACTACACAAGAGATCCTGGATAACAAATCACAGAGAAGTTCACATCCAAACAAACAATGGATGTACCAGTAATCCATGGGACACAGAGAGCCCATCTTTTGAGACCTCCGCCAGAACCTCCAGAATTCTATCCAAAGAGATAAAAACAAATTAGCCTCTGCTTGCTTACTATCAGTTTCGATCAAGTATCTTCGGTCCTCTGGGTTAGGAGAGAAGGATGGGTTGGTGCCCCAAGGAGTCAGGAACAGCTTACTTTTGTTCAATTAATTCGAATTTGGCATCTTTTCCAAATGACCTTAGCCAAGTGCGTAGAGAAGCTCCTCAAAGACCCCAGTGTATTGCAAGTTGGCGTCACTGGACAGGAGGAAGAGACATCAAACACGGGGGACTAAAAACAGATTCAACGAGTATGAGCGGTTAATTTCAGCACCGATTTCCCGTCACACTTTTCATTTCTGACGTTAATTACAACGCAATGTCCGCCGTATTTCAAACACCTTGAGCATCTCTTAGGTGAGGATTTTTCATTTTGTTTTTTTCATTGTTAGTTTCACATTTAAATAATTAAATTGGTTTTTACAAGAACTGACAAATTGGATACGGGAGGTGGGACAACAGACAATGGCATAGCGGCAAGAGATTTACACACGCATTCAAGTCGACAATCTCAGACAGACAAACCAACCAGAGAATTTACCCATTTACTCTAGGTGTCAAACTCCAGTCCTGGAGGGCCGGAGCCCTGCACAGTTTTTGGTTTACCCTCATTTAACACACCTGATTCAA
>JAODLD010000021.1:16178184-16195141 GCA_026781065.1 Mormyrops boulengeri
CTAATATTGAAATTTAGCTCAACAGCATCCTGACCTGTTAGAATCTTATATACCTGGATCATGTCCCCCCTTAGTCTGCTTTGCTCGAGACTAAACAGATTCAGCTCAGCTAACCTCTCCTCATACGACATTCCTCTAAGACCAGGAATCATTCTCGTATCGTGTTGGGCTAAATATTTAATTTTAAGTCAAAGCCATATGTGAGATGTCACACTTATTAAAAACAGTGCATGCAAAATGAAATGCAAATTCAGGGTTTCTTTCCCTGTTTGCAAACATACATAGATATTTTCATTATTGCAAACAGAAGCCTCAAAATAAAGACAAAAATTATGCCTACCCAGGCCTACATCCATGTTGCAGAGGTTCAATAAAGCAGCCTTGACATCATTCTTAAAACAGAAGGTGAATGTTTAGGAAAAAATTTAAATCTAAAAGCTATATTTTAAAGTATGCTTAACTGGAAAGAAAGTCACTTAAAATAAAACAAATGTTGCATGTTACAATATGAGCCTTTTGTCAATCTTTTAAAACAAAATGATTTTAGTTGTGGATTCTGAGAGTCTGTGCAACGTCACGGCTGAAGCTCTCACGTTGGTTATAACCAGGACGGAATACTATTGCTATTAAAAATCTTTAAGAGCCCTAATTTTAACATACAAAAGTATATTGCTATAAAGGTCCTATATTTCATTTTGAAAGTATATCAATATACTGTTTAAATTCCATGTACAGCCCAGCCCTAGTTGAAAGACAAATGGTAAGGATGGTAGAGATTACGTGGAAATGTAGGAACACAGAGAATTCAAATTAGCAGACTGCACCAATACAAAGCATAAGGCTCAAAGCCATACACACTGGCAAAACTGAATAGGGAAAAAAATAAATCACTCCCTGGTCTTCTTTACAGCCCTAACAAAGAATCTGAAATAGCTTACTCATGCAATTCAAAGCTTAACTATCAGACACTTACAATCCTGCAGGGGCAGTCGCCGCGATCACAGCACCGACAGCTCAGCAGATATCGTACTGTCCTCTAGATCCATGCAAGGCCTGAACACCACCACCAGGCGTGGGTAGTGGCTCCCCTTGGTGATACCTCTGAACAAAGCTTGATCAATGGGAACTCGTGGGTGGAGTGTGACACTCTGAAGACCCTTCCAGTGCTCAGCTGGCGCACTCTCCAGGAATGTTAAGACTTCTGGATAAGAATTTGGGATCAAAGCCCATCCAGCCGCACACGTTAACACCCCACATGGGCTATTAGCGTCTAATTAATTCAAATACACTTCAAAGGCTTTGGCCCCGTTGGTTGCAGGTGATGACTGATTATTTTAAGGCTTTCAAGTGCCTCTGACAAAGGAATGGTGCACTTGGCAAGATACTGGATTTACCTTGGTTGCAGAAACAATAAAAAAAAAAAAAAAAAGAGGAAAATATTTCCAATTCATCAAGGGGTTTTCAACAAGAAAAAAAAACCTGAAAGCATCAAGGGCCAGCTGTTATTGGTCACAATTACATTTACAGGGCTTCGCTGTTTAAAGTCACCAACATCCCTAAAGTAGCACACAGGTGCAGGAGATGTTGATGACCCAGCCGCCATAAGCTAACAGAACAACAAATGCCATGAAGTTAACGAGGGGGCTGTGGCACCCTGTCACCCTAAGCAGGCCTGGATGATACACGAGAAAATGACACGTGGTTAACGATTCATCTGAAAAAGAACAGTAAAGTGATATAGTAATAACATAGTAATATAGGTCTAAAAACCAAACCAAAGAGCAGAGACACAGATGAGAAGCACATAAATGCAACCCATTAGTGTGATATATTAGGAGTTCATAAACATTATCTGACATTGATTTGGAGCTACACACACTCCGCGGGGACAGGTACAGGGATTAAGGCATTAAGGGACTGCGGAGGGGCACCTAGGGGATAATGAAAACCCTATCCTCCCGGGCTGCGGGTACCACGATGGGGCCCCCGCCAGCCGGCACAGGGCGTCGTGTCCGTTAAGACGCTGCAGTCCGCATGGTCATTTTCCAGGACACACCGGGGTCTCACGAGAGTAACCCGACATGGCTGTTAGTGAATACTGACGGATTATCCGAGCCTGCTTCGGGGCGGGTTAACGCGATCGAGGATCATGTCCGCCACACAAGAGAGGTACTACAACACCGACTTAAATCGTTTCACGGGTGAAGACGTCGGATCCGGACGAGTGAATGTCAAAGGATGACCACGGGAAGTGTTTAACAAAGGAGGACGCGGCCCAACATGGAAAACGCCACCAATCGGAGCTTCGCATCTGTGGGTTACCACCGGTTAGAGAGACCAAAGGAATATAAACGATCTGAGGCACTTACTTCGTCCTCAGGACCTGCCAGGCGGCCTCGATGTCGGCATACAGGTTCTTTTCGGAGGGCTTCCCGCTGCTAACGCCGTACCCAGAGTAATCGTACGAAAAGATATTGCAGTTGATCCGCGACCCTAGGCCGATGTAGAAACCGCACATCTGGCCGAGGTCCACAGCGTTGCCGTGGGAAAACAGCAGGGTGTAGCGGCTGTTGGGGGCGCAGCGCACGAACATGCAGCCCACACGGTTACCCCGACTCGTCCTGGTATCGAACACCTCGACGGCGTCCAGTTCTCGCTGGGAGTACTGCCAGTCCGCCCGCTCCGTTAAATGGAGGGTGGTGGTGCCGTTGGCGTCCGTCTGTACCGAGTACGTGGGCTCCGGTGGCAGAAAGGCGAGCTTCGCCGCGATGCGGCTCGGACACGGGGGGCAGCAGAAGAGCCAGCACAGTTCGCCGATGGAGAAACCATTCATCCTAGGGCCTTGATCAGGCATCGAATCACGGTCTACCTAAATCGGTCGATATAATCCCGGTACTCAAGAGCAGCAAACCGGTGTGAAAAGCGACCTGGCAACGCGGCTAGCTCAGGCGACTGCTATAAAATGCTGGCTTGTCGGCTGCGCCTTTGTCTGCTTTTTTTTTCTTAATCGCGTTTCTGTATCGAATAGTCGCCTATCTGATGTTAAGTACGGCGCCTATTTCCAAGCGTAAATGTGCCGCGAAACGCAGGCGACATCACATCCTAATGTGCCGACTAAGTGCAGCAGCGCCCGGAGCCCGACTTCCGGGTTAGTGCCGCGGATATCCTGTTCACGCGCCGCCGCGCGGCGGGATGCTCGGGAATGACCTTTCCCGGGCGTCACGTTACGTCCGTCGCGTAGCAACCGGCTCCAGTCATTCTCGCGCACACCTTGGCAGACTGTACTTTAGCTGCAGGCGCAGGAAAGGGGCTGGTTTGGCGAGTTTAAGTCCGTCGTTGTCGGTAAATTAGGGGTGGATAGTTAAAAGATATGATAAGGTAAGATATGATGCAACTACATGTTGGCGATATAGCTTTTGAAATCTTTGTATCTGACCGGGGTTACATACAGTCGACGTTGACCGTGTATATCATGATCAGCAGTAAGAAAAGCAATAACAGATTAGCAAACAAAGAGATAGGAACTCATCGTCTCGCCCGTGTCGTGTCTGCCATTGGCTTCATGAAGGACAAGTTTTTGTTTTACTCGGATAACAATGCATATATTATTTAAATATTCGTAAATACTGATATAACTGTTGAAATTGTACCCATCTTCTAATATAAATTAAACGTTACGCTGCTAACCCATAGGTAGCTAACTAAAGTAAACAAACAAGAATAGTATGGCCACGTATAATTTATTGTACTGACACCAACATTCTTAAAATAGCACGTATTTAAATACATAACACAAGCGCGTGTACATTATTTCGAAAGGACCAACCCCGTTTCATTGTTTTAACTTTCAACAGTGTAGTTTAAACTACGTTTACTTGCCAACTAATAATACATTTTGGGAAACATAAAGGACAAATGTGTACATTAGTAAAAAAAAAATGGTAACTTCGGTAACGTGTAAGCCGCTACACGAGCAAATTTAGTTATATGATGTCTGTAACACTTTCGGCAATGTAACATCAGTGGGATAATTTATCACGAGATAAATAAAACGCTACTTTTTTCAACAAAAAGACTAATGAGAATACAGTAAATCATATGACATTAAAAATCGGTGGTCAGCGTCAACAGGCATGACTGTTCCACTGCTAATAAAGTTATTGGGCAGTCCTAAGGTATTTTGGAGGATTTATTGCATCCATAGAAGAAGGGCGTTGGAACGACTTGGTTTATTAGAGGAAAATGACGTGATTCAGCTTGAGATCCCCAGTTCTACTGAGACTATCTGGGAATTTTATTACCTTTGTTAGAGACCACTGGTGCATCCAAAAGGACATGCTTCATAGAATCAGTGCTACTGAGAGACTCCCCTGCCAAAACTGACAAGACTTCAAAGGGTGTCAGAATTTAATCTTGGCTCGCAGCCTAAGGAACGTCACACTTCACAGAAGTTCAGATGAGTGTCACCTTCACGTCGGTCAGTGTGTGTGCATATCTTCGAGTAAGACGAATCGCCTTCCCTCTGAAAGCACTGACATTTAAAACCAAAACACTTGTTAACTTAAAGAATGAATTTAGTGTCCAGCAGCTCATTTGAAATAGTATTCCAACAGTCAGTGATTTTAAGCACCTCTCTCAATCTCATATTGAGCAAACACAACTAGAAAATATTGTTAATCTTATCACAGATCAAACAGTATAATTTTAATCACCCTGAAAATATATTAGAAGCTCCTATATCCATTGAGCCTCACACTTCCAGAATTGTGAGTTCAAATTCCACCTTGGCTTTGTGTATGTGGAGTTTGCTCTCCCTCCCTGTGTTATACAGGTTCTCTGGGTCCTCTGGGCTCCTATCAATCCCTCCATCTTCACTTATCCACTACAGGGTTGGGAGAAGCCTGTCTTTGGAAGCATATGGCACAAGGCAGGGGACCACGGGATGTCACTCCATAGACGGGCACATACACGCACTCCCACCTTACGTATAATATAGACATCAGGCAAATGTGTCTTTAGACTGCAGGAGGAAACCTGCAGAAAACATCCAAAAGTCTGGATTCAGACCCTTAGATGCATGAAGCTGGCCGATGAGCCAACTGTCATATATTAATACCAACTTTATTGATTCCGGGGTATGATCTTCAAATTAGTAATAACTCCAAAGAAATACTCTTCATAAACAGAGATCCAAATAAGGCGTGCACTCTTACTGAGAAAGAAGACAGTCCAGAGTAACAGAACTTGTGACCAAAGCAGATCCAGTCAGGTTGGCTTTGCCATGTTTACGGTTCTCCACCTTCCAGGGAACAGGAGGCCTGACAGGTCCTGCTGGAAAGACTGCTGCTGCAAAGCAACATCTGGCCACTTCACAGCCAGCAGAGTGACACCGTCCTGTCACAGGCATCACTGCTTTGCATAAGACAATGAACTACATCAAAACCAGGAACACTTTGTGCTGGGTAAGCTTTGCAAGTGCCAGTGGCAAGTGCTAGGGCAGGATAGACCGGCAAGCCATCAAACCACAACAGGGCAGGACAGAATCTAAAGTTTCTGCTGCGAGGCACCTCTGCTGATCTGACTTTATGGTTTCAAATGTATGCAGCAGTAATCTTTCAACATTATCTTTTTTGCTTTGTATGTTTTTGCTAACTACCAATCCACCATCCACTTATCAAGTACAGGGTGACAGGTGTTTCTGCTAAATGACACAAATAAAAAATAAAATGGTAGTTAAAGGGAATGAACAGTGTTGAATAAAAATTATTCAACATACCAGTGTTTGTAGTCTGGTTACTTCTGTGGATTGTGGCCATTGCTGATTTCTTGTGGTCGACGTCTCCTCCACGTCATGGATGTGGACTCTCAGACATGGTCTCCTTGTGTATGACGAAGTGCCCTCCAAAGAACAAGGCCAATCGGTGATGCCACACCATAAATTAAATAAATAATTTTAAGGGGACGTTTAGCAGCCCAATGGAATGTTGTATGTCGATCTCCTCATGGTCAGGACCAGGCTGTCACCTGCTATGACATTGACTCTGCTCTCTCCATTACCATCAGCCATGCACATGAAACACGGCTATATAGTTTCATGCACATTTAAGACAATAAAACATTTCCAGCTCCCCTTGTTCCCCATCTCCTCTCACAGAGGACAAAGCTGTCATGGAGGCCAGTGGGCTTATTTAAAAAAAACTGTCTTCACAGAGACGGATGGAGACATAACTGGAGGCTGCGTTCTGAATCAATATATTCGTGTTTCTGTTTAGTATTACTGATGGAAAGGTCAGACCATGCTTTATAGTGACGGGGGCCAAAACCACTGTTCCGTCAGCAGGCAGGGATACCGGAATCATTTATTCTGGGAGCAACAGTTACCCTTGAATCACTCGCAATATAAATAACGTGTTTCATTAACAGATCTCATTTCTTCTTCTCAAGAGACTGAGACTCATCTCCCCGTCGACCCTTTAAAGAATCTGTGGACTTTGGCAATAGACTGTTGTATTTATTTTGCACTTTCAAAATAAATATAACTTTCGAAAGCTATGCCACGGCTCCGATTTCAAACGTCATAACAATACAAAAACAGACACACGCACGCACATTTGTTCCATGTCTGTAGCTGTTTTCTAAACATTCTAGTGATTCTGCTCCTGTAATGCAGATCATAGGGCCTCTGAGACAGACAGTCGAGCCTGGAAATACTACAAACACAGCTATCACTCCAGTAGAGGCTCATGCTCCAGGAAGTACTAATAAACGCCAAGACATGGGCATCTTAAGCCAGTCCGCAGCCATTGTTAAAATCTCACTCTAGATCAGGAGCCTGCGTGTTGCCGCTGAACAGCGTGAGCTGGGAAAGATGACAGCTAAAAGCAGCCTGCGGTCCAGCGTTTCAGATTAGTATGGATCCCTGTCCGTGCTGCCAACTTATGGGAGATTCTGGGGGATCTTCTCCGAATGCGGAGAAGGGAGAGAGCAGACGACCCGTCAGTCATGAGGACTGCACCATAGCAAAAGACCAACTCAAGATATTTAAATGGACTGTGTGGATAAAATATAATTTCTGATAATTCACATCATCTGCAATGAGCTAATCGGCGGGGGAAAAAAATTAGTTTCACAACAAAGGATGGGCAGCTTACAGCACATCTAAAGTGAAGCCGGTGTCAAAAATCAGTTTGCTTATTTCTAGAAATTTAAAAAAAATATCTACAGACAGGACTGCTAAGTAAAGACACTGCAACATACATACTTAGCTATGAGGCAAAGGGTTCATCAGGTCTGAGCATTGGCACGGACTGAGGAATAATATGGATACATACATATAGTCCAAATCAGCCAATGACAATACAAGGCGCATCTTGTGTCTCTCGAGAGTCTCATGGCACTCCCATTTGCTTCCAAAATTCGGCACAAACAGAACGCCGTTAGATCTGTGTCCAATTAGTAAGAAGGAACATGAAATAAAAAAGGAGTTCAGGAAGAAGAATTACACCACAACCGATGCAACAAACGAATCACAGCTCAAGAGCTTGGAGTTTTAGAACATGAATAGCTTCAGTAGTTACAACAGGTCATAAAAATCACATTTAGAAGACATTTTTGACATATTTAACTGTAATTGACACACGAGTAAGTCTCTGAGTGGTCCAACATGGCGTTTTTGTTCTCAGTCAGAAATCACATCGGATCGAAACCTGGAAGGAACATGCTGAGAATTGTTTCATCCTGAATTGAGCACGACATGGGAAATGAGAGGTAGGTCAGAGCTGATGTGAAGAATGGGAAGAATGATTGGAGAGGACTGCAGGTGCCCGAGGTATGACCTGACCACCTATCAATCAGGGTGTAAACGCCCCATCCAGCTGGACCAAGACAGGGAGTGTGTAGACTGGCAGCAGCAGTAGTGATCCTATCGCCTCTCAGTTCAGAGAAAAATCTGCTAGAGTATAAAAACATTTCAGAAAGAAGCTTTTTTTCTCCCCCTTTCGGCCCCTAGAGCTCTCAGGATAACACCCATTAAGACTCCCTGTTTTGTTTGAAAACAAAGTCAAATAAAGCAGGCCAGAAGTGATTATTATATTTTACTTGCTTAGCGGATTTTCTTACTCGGAGCGACTTCAGAGATCTACCCGTTACTTATTTACACAGACATATTTAGTGGGCCAGTTCACGTTGATTTTGCATGAGAGAAGCTCAACTTTGTGTGGCAGCTAAGGGGTGATCACCTGTTTCACCTGTTTATTTACCACAAAGGACATTTAATCAAGGGCTTTAGCACTAAAGTAGAACGGAAACCTCGGTTACACTTTACCTGATGGGGCACGAATACTCAGTCGCTCAAGTACAAATCACGAGCAAATATACTTGCTACATGAGATCAAAGATACATCGCGATTCATTAATAATGAACAAACAGTATTTAGTTTGTGTTTTTCATGATTTGTTCCTTCAGTACTTCACAAAGATTTACAGAATTAACAGAAATTAAATAGAAAATAGTAACAACTTGGGATAAAAGATGCATCATGATGAACAAACACGAGAACAGTATTTAACTTATGTTATTCATGACTTCAGTAGTTCACAGCTTTACAGAATTAACAGATATTTTAACAAATATAGTAACTGCTTTAGAAAAAAACATGCATCATGATTAATTAGTGATGAATTAACATGAGATCAGTATGTAACTACGACTTTGTGGTTAAATATGTAAGTAATAGCCTAATATTATATATATTATTTGTGCCCCATCAAGTAACGTGTGATTAAAACCTCTTTTTATATACTTTTTATATATAAGAAAACACTTTGCATGAGCTGGACAGCAAAGCCTCAAGTTTTCAGCAAAATTTTTGTGCAGTTCTACAAAAAGGTATGTTAACCTGACTAATTTCAGACATGAGGAGATGCAGCTTAAGTGAGTCAGCTTCCGCGGACGGCCGGGTGCCATCCATGCAATGTCAGCATGTATCAACCAAAGATGCATGGGGTGTCAAGCCATTGAAACTGCTCCTACTCTGAGGGCACGTCAGCACCTCTGCACACCACCCTCACGTCTGCTGCTAACAACGCATTTGCTGAGCCTTAATCTCTAATGTCACGGGCAAAAGCAGGGAAAATGCACAGCGACCTCCGGATGGGTGAGGCCTGGTACACGTCTATGAACAGTCTAGGGAGTGAGAAGTGCACCTCAGGTTACGGTAGAAGAGCAAACAATGGAAAATAATAACTGCAAAGAAGCACAGGAGCCGGGATTATGAACGTACGTCTGTCACTTGGTGTAAAGCTCTTTACAGTTGCTCATTGCTGCCACTTAGACGTACTTATGCTCATGCAAGCCTCAGTATTGCATTAAACCCTGAAATTAATTCTCAGACTCTAAATTTGCTATTGTCTATAAAATCACATATGAACGATCATGCTGAGTATCCATGTAAGACCAGAAATAAATCTGAATGGAACTGAAGTGATCTTGTATTACCCCTGATTATAACAACCAGTTAACGTTTCTGTCATTGTTAGAAACTGATTCCCTACCAGTGTTCTGCTATTACAGTGCTCCCAAAGTGGTTTAGGGTGGTTTTCATTTCAAAATACATTTTTTCCAGAAAACATTGTAAATAGAAAAGCATATAGTTAAATCAAATTGTAAGGCAGGAAACATATGCTTCCTACGTAGGAGTCACGCCTCCCATCAACCGATTGTATTGCCCGTAGTGCATGCTGGGATACCAACCCTGCTGCACCCAGACAGGGGCCCTACGCAAAGCTTTACTCACCTTACTTTACCTACCAAGAAAATTGATTATCATTTCTATGGGAGGTATTTTCTGCAAAAAAAAAAATGAAAATGATAAAATGAAGATACAATCTCCACTTTGCCATTTAGTCTATGCGCACAAATCCTGCCAAAAAGAAAATTAAAATGAAATAGCACCGTTTGCATTTAAATTTTTCACTCATTTATGAGTGTGACGTGAAAAATGTAGTAATTAAATTTAAAAACCTTTTCGTCTTTTCATTTTCTAATATGACATTTCATTTCCTCCTTCGCGTTTTCATTTTCAAGTTCACTGCATGCAAATATATGTTAATTGGAGCAGGCAGTGGGCGGGGCTACGGATCACTGCTGCTCTTTCTCAGTGCGTTTGCGGATTCCGTCATCCTTGTGTTCCTTGCACACGGGTCGCCCGTGTCGTCCAAACTAATGGCAAAGTCACACGTGGCCTAAGTTAGCTACTCATTTGCAGCTTGCGATTCATTTACCCGTCTTATTTCGTGGCTTTAGTTAGCTACTCATTTGTAGCTTCACTAGAAGAGAATGTTTGCGCGGCACCTGCTGCACTTTTTACAAACGATATTTTGAAAATACAAAATAAAGTATGAATAAAAGGTTTAAGCTGTATCAAGTATTTTTATTTCATACAAGAATTTCACGAGTCTCCCTGTGATGAAAATGGTGGCATAATCTGGATTTTCTAGTAACAGTAAAATGGTCGCATGACTCTTACAGCAATGATTTGAATAAGAAGCCATTTCCGAATGGAATGTGGGGGTCGTATCCATCTTGGGTCAGGCAAACCTGAATTCATAGTACACAGCAGGCATGCCACTCTAAGGACACTGAAATTTGCCAGGGCCAGATTTTATAGGTTACCTAGCTGGAAACATGGCAGTCTAGACCAGGCTAATTTCAGTGTTTCCTTACAATGGCATACCTGCATAAATATGTGCGCTACAGCTTAATAATTCTGTTCATATTTTGTTTCTTATTTTGAAAATGTTTTAACTAAAACTGCGCAGCATGTGGTGCTGCAAACACTCCCCTGTAAGGAAGCTGGGAAATAAGACGCTACAAATAAGTTAAATGAATCGGGAGCTGCAAGTGAGTAGCTAACTTAGGCCGCGTGTGACTTTGCCATCAGTTTGGGCCACACGGGCGACCGTGTGCAAGGAGCACAAGGATAACGGAATCCGCACTGAGAAAGGGCAGCAGTGATCCGTACAGTAGCTCCGCCCACCGCCCGCTCCAATCAATATATATTTGCATGTTGTGAACTTGAAAATGAAAAAGCAAAGTAGGAAATTAAAAGTCAAATAGAAAAAATAAAATACAAAAAGGTTTTTAAATTTAATTAAAAAAAATTCACATCTGACTCCTACATGAGTAGAAAATTAAAATGCAAACGGTGCTACTTCATTTTAATTTTGGCAGGATTTTTGCGCATAGACTTTGAAAACTAAATGGCCAAGTGGAGATTGTATTTTCATTTTATCATTTTCATTTTATTTTTTGCAGAAAATACCTCTCATACATTTCACTTCCTCTGCAAAAAGGTAATTTGGGGTCCAAGGTAACTGTCTATTTTGCTAGAGCCGGCCCTGTTCACAGGGATATAAAGCATTTAAGGATGAATACTCCGAAGCAGGGCTTCACGTACAATGACTCAGGCATGCCCCTGCCAATAAGCATGGGTCCATTGATGATGTTGTGCTTTTATGACAGTATAGGCACAGGTTAGCATGCATTTCATTACAACTGCGTAATAGTCGATTGTATAGTTGATATTTAATTGTCACAAGCACATCTGTGCAGTCACACAAAAATAATCACAGTAGCACAATTTTTATACAAGTCCAGACATAAAATACATTAAACTAAACATTAATACACCGATTAACTTTATGCACAGTGATATCGATAGTACGTAAAATGTGTATACTTTTTCATGTACAAAAACAGTGATGTATAAATCACGGTTTATTTACAAAAACTCTCACTTGATCTAGCAAACTGATGGTGACTCACGATCGGTCATCCCACTACCAAATATTACACAATACATTAGTGTTTCCCAACCCGGCCCTCAGGGACCCACAGACAGTCCATGTTTTTGCTTCCTCCCAGCCCCTGGTAGAGCAAAACCATGGGCTGTCTGCGGGTCCCTGAGGACCAGGTTGGGAAACACTGCAACACTGCAATACATACATCTGGCCATGCATTGCCATGCGATATAACCAATGCTGTTTTCTGTGAACAGTGAAAAAGACGATATACAAAGTGCAGCACTTCCCAAGATGGGTTGTGCTTCATGCTGCTCAACCTGTGACGGGCCTTCACCTCACAAAGGGCTGCTGCCGCCTTTTACAAAATCTAGTACAATTTATGCTTCTTGTGTGTTTAGTACTTTAAACTATCGTACCCAGCTTTGCCTTTGAATCCTACTGTGTTAAACAAAAGCTGTAATCAGTGATAAATTGTAGACAACTAAGTCGGTGCTACTAATGCAGTGTTTCGGGACAGACTCTTTGTGAACCGTGTGAACAGTGATCTGGGCCTTTAGTCAACGTCCGTCACGGAAATCTGGAATATGGAATCTGAATGCAGTGAAACTCTTCTGGAATGTAAACAAGGCAGACACACGACAGCATATGGTCACTGCCGCACGTAACTGATAGTTCTGTCAGGTGATCAACACTTACAAGTCAAGTTACTCATCAGTCTTGTTTACGGATTCCACTGCGATGATGGTATTGTCTCCCTTGTTTACGAGGACGAGTGCGTTTGTCGACCTTTACAGGCATGGGGGTAGTTTACTGACGTGTTTCGATGTACCATTCCATTGAGCATAAAGGCAGACAGAAACAGACAACTCGGCCATCCTTTCCATATCATTGGAAGCTACTCAGAAAAAGGCGGAAACATTCCCAAGTCAGCAAAGTCTTCAATGTTGTAATTGGCTGTTCCTTGTGTTGGATCCCCAGCCAAAGGCAGCATGTCCTAGAAGCCAGGAGAGAACTGGTTATTCGAACTCGGGAAGGGTGCAGAATAGCTGCTTCGAGATGATTGTGACCTGGCACGCTGGGTTTCCACAGGTGCACAGCCAGCTGATAAAAACTTCCCTAATCTGTAAAAAACAGCTACAAATACACTGGGGACTTAAAGCCACAGCTGAGATATGTGTTTACCTGGAAGACCTCTGTCTGCCCTGGCTGGGTGTGGCCGTGCTGATCGCCGCCCTGCTGGTCGTGGTGCTGCCCCTGCCACTGGGACCACACCTCTGAGGGTCGGCCCTGGAACTGGACCCCATCTTGACCGCCTTCATCTGCAACATCAGTAATTGGACGTGACACATATAAATCCGGAGTGGGGCTCGGCTACAGACGAGGTCGGCGCTTTGTGGTGAAGCCAAAGGATGCACAACATCCTGCTCCATGCGTGTCTTTAAAGAACAGCCCCAGTAACTATTTTATTTTGGTGTTTAGAGGAGAACAGGCTCAGGTAGTCATCACGCCTGGTTCATCGCTATGAAAATCACTCCAGTAGCTAAGGAAGAATTATGAGAAAAGCAAACTTAATCCACAGATGAAACCCGAGTCTCGCGACGAGGAAAACTAATCCTCGGTACAGTGCGGCTCCTAGTCGACATTTGCAGTAGCTGACAAGGCTGTGGATATTAAGGACACAAAGGGCAAGAATCTTGTTGAAATTACTTTTTATAAACAACTTTTGAATTACAGCTATTAGCCAGACACTTAGCAATCTCCTCTGAAGGCTTTTAAGGCTCTGCTTCCTGAAGGTTGATGTGATTACCTCATCAGCACGGTGCTCTTACTGGCCAGAGCTGTCTGCGTCTGTGTGCCTAATCAGGAAACATTCATTGTTGCTCCCCCCACGTGCTCCCCATTCTTTAGGTTGCTAGTGCCCTGACAGGACAGCATCACATTTGGGCAAAGAAGTCGAGTAAGAAGGTACCTGCAGGCACCTTCTGGTCATGTGCACAACTGACAATGCGCACAGTGGCAAACACTTGGCCAAAATTACGTTAGTACAACAGTCTCCCAGTCACTGGTTTTGGTGCATCCCAATGTCCCTTAAGAGTCTTGCACTGCTTCCCACATTCCCAGCAAGCTGGGACTAGTAACTGAGGTATGCACGGCTCACCATCACAGAGTATGGAACCAACGTACAGCGATTTACCTGCCCTGATTTAGCAACTTGTGCTAGGCGCCACTCAAAGAAAAATGCGATAATTGAACAAAAACAAAAGGAACCTTCTGGCATCAGAGACAGACGAGGTGACCTTGGAGCTCTGGATGCACATCCTGGTGTGCGTGTGTGCGCATGCCCGGTTACAAATGGTTGACAATGAGCCATTACTATAACATTGAGGAATGCTTTAACTGTATTTTATTGATGGTGTGTGTACACTTATGTCTTATGTACAGAGCAGAAGACAAATTTACCTAAGCTTTAATTTGTTATGCCGTGCAAGCCGGAGCGATGAGATCACCGCATCTGGTATTCATCTACTTGATGCAAGCTGGTAATAGCCCTCCTGATTTAAAAGAGACCTCAGGCTGGTCAGCGCTGTCTCCTCATAAGCAAGGAGGCTTGCAGTCCACGCCCCATCTGTCACAACTCTCACCGTGCGGTCGCACTGCCATTTACACCTTTTTTGTGACGTTCTACCACGACACGCACATGTCTTCTGAATACGGACTGATTAATCAGTAATAAGCTAACTGAAGAAGGCAAGATCTAACCTGAAATTTTTGAGAACAACAGCCAGATCCTGCAAGAGTAGCTGGAATGATTATAATAAATGTAAATACAACCACAATAATAATTACAAATTGGAATAATAATTTACCACTATAACAAATACTTCTAATATTATTAAGTTGATTAACAACAACATAGTTCTTTGCTCAAGGGTGCAGCATTTACTCTCTTGCAACATTTGAATCACTTTGCAGATCCTTGACTGGTACGGTACGCCGAAATGCAAATAGCTGAGGCGGACGTCAGGTTTCATGGAGTTCCTGACAGACCACAGCCACCCATTCCATTGCAGGATCATCCTCATTTTGGTGTGTGCCTCATCCTCACTTTGGGCTCTGCCTCATCTTCACTTTGGAGTGTGTCTCATCTTCACTTTGGGGTGTGCCTCATCCTCACATTGGTGTGTGCTACAGCCTCACTTTGGGGTGCGTTACATCCTCACTTTGGGCTGCGTTACAGCCTCACTTTGGGGTGTGTTACATCCTCACTTTGGGGTGTGTTACATCCTCACTTTGGGGTGTGTTACAGCCTCACTTTGGGGTGCGTTACATCCTCACTTTGGGGTGTGTTACAGCCTCACTTTGGGGTGCGTTACATCCTCACTTTGGGTTGTGCTCCTCACCTGCTCCTAAATGCCCTGCTTTTGGTTTGTGTTTGATATTTACTGCCATTTACTGTCGTCTATCACAACAGTGTCATCAACCTCAGTTTAATATGCCTTTGTTGGAAGATGTTGTGTAGCGCTTACGCCAAGCTTCAGTGTAAGTCCAGGGAAGATTCCTGCTTGCTTTGTCTAAATGGAAAAAGGTTTTTGGTGAATATACTCTGATGATGTGTTCTTGGAACCTGTGTGGCCGCCGTGCTTCACTGGGAGTCTATGTGAGCGTCATACATAGTTTTTGCCTAGGAAATGATCATTGGACAGAGCCAACAGGAAGTCAGGCTTCTCTGAAGGAGAAAGGATACATGACCAATAACATTAATGCTTACGAGTCTCTCACACTGTTGGCGATGATGGCTCACGGCATTCATTCATTCTGTCGCATGTGCGCGCAGAGAAGCAATTTCGCTGGAACCCAGAGTGACAGTTTATCGTTTTGCTTATCATCTTTCGCCACTGACATTTGTAAATATTGTAAAGTTGTCATCATTCAGTTTTGAGTTCATTTTCAGGTTCAGTGAGTTTCAGTGGCCGAGTTTGGCAGTTAGCTTGCTAACGAAGCTGTGTATGTTCAAGCCGAGCTAGAGGCTTCGAAGCGACACGGCAGACAGTGCAGCTCATGTTGCAGACTTCATTCTAAAGAGTCCTTTGATGAAGGAGAGCAGATTTAACATACAAGTAGCTGACCTTCTAAAATAAAAAAAAAAGACTTTTTTTTGGTCATGCTGCCAACTGTCCAGACTGTGGTTCCCCCCCCTTTGAAAAATGACCATCCGTCACCGCTGGGCATTCATCGTAGGCTCAGCAAAGCCGCACTTAATGCCTAGTCAACTCCTCGACCGCCGTATGTCTGTAATGTGAGACTTGCCTCATTTGTACGTCGCTATGGACATCTGCTAAACAAAATAAACGTGAATGTAAAATGCGCGGCTTTGAATGTGCTGCTCCAATTAAAAGCGGAGTCTGGATTTCCCAGCTCTTTTCAAACTTGTTTTCACAGACAACAGTCTGATGGTCCCTGGTTCTAATTAGGATGCACTAAAATAGAATGTTTGGCGAGACTGATATGTTAAATCATTTCCTTATATATCAGGCAAAAATATATATTAATATGCCCAATTTAATTTATATGACAATTCATACAGTGTTCGTGTATATAACTGAATACCTAAAAAAATGAATTAAACATGTTTTAGTTGAAAAAACAATTTCCCCAACAACTAGAAAAGATCATCATTACTTAAAGAATCTATTATGGGTGTTCTGTACTTTCCTAACATAAGCACAATTTTACTAATCCCTCAGGAAATTAAACAAATCATTTAAAAAAGGGGGCCATAATTAATTTTCCAAGAAAATAGGAGGAAGGTTCTATTATTTCTAAGCAACAAGGGTACAGATATGGTGTCATCACAGATACACACATACACACACACACACGTTTGCATCTATATCTTTGTGGGGACCATCCTTTCATTTCTATGGGCAAAACCCTAATCCCAGCAATGACACCCTTAACCCCCACCCAACCCTAACCTTAACCGTAAGCAACCAAACAAAATACAAGACTTTTTGGCATTTTTAGTTTTTTGATTGCATTCACAAAATTTTATAAAATTGAATGTGGGTTTTTATCATATTGTTGGGGCAATTGGTCCCTATAATGTAATCTACACATGGGGGGGGGGGGGGGGGGGGGGGGGGGGGGGGGGGGG
>JAODLD010000021.1:16198181-16209516 GCA_026781065.1 Mormyrops boulengeri
GAGTCTTTCAATCAAGGAAACGAACCAGTCAAAGCGCAAGAAGAGCTGAACTATTTAGCTGAGCACAGGAGCCTTTCGGTTTGAAAGTAGGTTGTAAAACCCGAAGTAGCTCAAAGTGTCCCTCCTAACATGGATTATCTGGTCACCCTACGAAAAGCTGTGAGCCTCGCTAGTCTGACATTTATCTTCCATTGTATTTAGTAATCCCTTCAACAATGTTAGCTGCAGGTCAAAAATATTCTATCATTCCACACAGAGAAAAATCACCGCTTCTACCAGTTTAATATGTTATGGGAAAACCAGTTTCAGGATTAAAATAAACACCAGTCCCACAAGTCTAGAGGAACACACAAGCAAGCATGGAGACCTGAATCCCGAAGAGTTACAGGTCCTAACATGTCAGATGGATCTTTCACACGTTTGTAGGCGTTTCATATGCTACACTGGTCCTCTTTGAGGAGCAAATTTCACACCCCAGTGCAGCAGTGTGGTGGACGTCACATGACCCGTGAAGCCTTGCTCACACATTCATAGAGCACAGAAATGTTTGTACAGCTAATTCAATCTCCTCCCCAGACTTCACTGCACATTAGCATGTATCAGATTAATGGGGACCATTGTGCTAAGGAGGAGGCCGGCATCTGCCTAGCGCATGGAGGAAAGGGTCACGTAAGGATGGAAGCTAAGAGACGCTAGCTATTTACTTTGGGCGAGCAGGCCTCATCCTGGAGGATTTGTTTAGCTAAATTGATGTTTGTTTCGCCCCAGGTTCCCAGTTCCAGGCTCTGCACGTTTTCCAATGGAACCTTCTCCAAAGCTGTCCTGGCCTCTGGATCGGGAACATCAACAATCCCACGCACGCCGCCTGCTGTTACACACCCACATCACATGAAACGATTTGCCTATAGCAAACAAGCTGTTTATTCCTGACTTCTACCGTTAGGGTCAGGGGTCTTCATGGTGGAAAGCTAGTACACAAGCCCACTATGAAGATAATAATAATTCAAGAAGTTATTTTCCATTTCAGCGCCTTATTAATAATATAAATCAAATGGAGGCCAACATCAATCTATGCTTTAAGGCTGTTTAAAAAAGAAACATTATTGGGCTGTTTAAATAGTTCCTGGCAAAGCAGTACTCCGTTCATCTGCTGAGGACTGGAGAAAACATGTTCCGAAGAAATGTCAGGATATTTCCAGCGTCTCGGCAGTGAGACAGCTCTGCAGGTTCATTCATTTGCCAAGGCAGGAAAACACGAAAACTGGTCACAGAACCAGCGCAAGGTCTGCCCCGGGCTAAATGCTGTATGTATTGCTTGGAATGGGGGTTCTTACTTGATGTTGGTGTTGGTGCAGATGATGTACTCAATCTCATCTGAGTAGGGGTTCTGGAACGTGAAGCTGCTGGTTCTGATAAGCATCCAGTCTCTGGTCTTCAGACGGAACCGGTACATGACGGAGAGGACCTGACCTTTCAGCTTCACCACCTGGGAGGAGTGAGAGAGCTGGACCACCAAATTCTGAGGAAGTGTGGTGAAAAAAGGGCTTTGGTGGCTTCAAAAACAACATCCAAGCACCCATCCATCCATTACAGGCTAAAAAGCCTGGAGCCTAGCGAAGACCAGGATTTAATGGGTTTAATGGCACCACATATAGCCTAATAAAAAAGAAAACAAATAAAATAAGAAAACATTAATTAAAAACAAAGTCTGTCACTGAAAAATAATAAGATGTTTCTGTGTTATGCTTCTTTTCTGTGCTTGCCCTCATTAACTTCATTGATTAAATAAGCCATTGACCACTTGAGCCCCAGAATTAAGAGTGTAAACTCTCCTGTGGAGTGCAGTGAGTTGTCTTGGCTTCAGTCCTCTGAAGGTAGGAGAAAACATTCCTGTCATAATCCCACTCTGTAAGGTCAAGATTCCTCAGCAGACCTACCGGATACCACTGCCGTGTTGAGTTTCATGACAAAACACTCCCTCAAGCACTGGGTCATATCCCAGTCCACAGCAAGCGGAAAGAGCGTCTCATGCCAAGGAAGATGTCAAACTGAGGAACGTCTTCCTCACTCCACGCGACTGACCGTGTCACCATGAGGTCACCCAAACGAAGAGAACATTGTAGTGTAATGTCTTCAAAGGCTTTTTTTTTATTTTTTTACTACAAATGTCCTTATAGACAAAAGATGCACTTTGTTTTGTGAGAGCTGGTAGCACAAAGCCAGTCTATCTTGGCATGACCCATGGACCGATGCCCATCTGCTGCTTCTGGTCTATCAGGCCAATGGCTCCTTAAGCTCAGAATGATTACCAGCCGCTCTCCTCTCAATGTGATATTTGTTGTCATCAGTAGATCCTAGGGTGTTATTACTGCAGTGCAAACTGGCTGCCTGTCATTTCCTAAGGGGGTCTTTGAGAAGGAGCATTCGCGAGAAGAAGCCAACCTGTTGGAAGCTCTCTCTGAGGTGGCCCTGGTCCTCGGGGTGGCAGAATTCAAGTATTCCTTTGCCCAGTAGGTCCTGTGTTACACGGGAGTGCACAGTGATCAGAGAGGAGCGGCGTCACTTAGTAAGAAAGGCCTGAAGACTAAGACACCCCATCAACCCTTACAGGGGGTAGCGGCTTACCTGCGGCTGGTATCCAACAACGCTGATGCAGCGAGGGTCCACGAAAGTGGTGACGCCGTCCAAGTTGTGCCGTGAGAGAAACTCGGTGGGGACCAGGAGGCCATTGGTGTCCCCAGTGACCGGCGAGCTGGTTACCTGAGAAGACAGTGTCACATGGTGTATTATAGAGGAAAGTACGATTTAGCACTACTGAACAGAGCTTACAATGACATAAATGAATAAATCCACTAGTGAACAACAACAACAATTAAAGGCTATACAAACAGTTGGCTTTAAGGACATGTGAAAGATGAGGATTTTGTTTTAGGATATGATTCAGTGGAAGGAATTCTGTTCCGTGTTGAGCTGAAAGCAAGCTGGCTGCATGCCTGTCCCTACTGCTCAGAGCTGAAGTCAGGAATCCAACGTGGGAGCGAATGCAGAGTCCAACACGGCCACAGACAAAGCAAGGATGGCAGAGACGGACCTTCAGAACGTCTCCATTCAGAGACAGATGTCAAAAGCATGTGGGACAGCCATGCCCTCGAAGGCACCCCAGCACCAGGACACACCGCGAGCCGCACGTCCGCGAACACACCTGCAGTCTGCCGATCGCCACCAGGCAGTATTTGCTGGTCTGTCCCGGTTCGGCATCTTCCTCAGGTATCGTCACACCTCAGAAAGATAGAAAGAGGGAACAAGGGTCACCTGCTACACGGGCCAGACACGGCCCTGCATCCATTTTTCTCCGCTCCTGACTGGTTTAGGCCCTGTCAATCTATGCGAGTGCGTGGCTTATGTATATATTACGTTGTGTGGATCAATGTCCCCACAATGTGATAAAAAAAAAACCTGCTATTTTGACCTTTTTTTCGGTCCCCGAAAAACTCCATCGCATGGGGAAATTCAATCGCAATCAAAAAAATGTGTCAAAAGTCTTTTGTTTGGTTACTTATGGTTAAAGTTAGGGCTGGATAGGGGTTAAGGTTGTCATAGTTGGGATTAGAGTTTTTCCATAGATATGAATGCAGTGTCCCCACAGAGATATGAATACAGACACGTGTGTGTGTGTGTGTGTGTGTGTGTGTGCATATTTCTGACCATTATCATTTCGGTACCTCCTCTCCATATCAGTCCATCAGCTGACTTCACATCAAATGTTGGCATTGAAACTAAACTGAATGAAAGTTCCTTCAGAAGTAAAATAATAATGTTGCAGCTCTGCGGTTCCGGAACTTCTCGGGTCTTCAGGAGTTGCTCCCTTTGGGTTATAGCAAGCCTTGACTGACAGGGCACGCTAATCCCAGCCAGCGAGCCTTCAGACACACGCCGCAGGTGTTTCTTTAGGACACGCTGGGAGGGGAGCCAGCCACACTCAGATCAAAATGCCAGAGCGTTTCCGAAACCTATCTCCCTGTCCTTACTGCGGCATCGCAGAGCTCATTGTGTCTACGTGTTGTTTCTTGACGAGTCCTGCTCAGTATCACCGAGAATACAACAAGAGAAATACAACAAAAATGCACACATACAGTGGGATGGGCTGTGAGGATGGGGCAGTGAGAACACGGCATTCCTCTCTCTGTGGGCAGACCAAAGGCAGATTCCTTTTCTTATGATCAGCCCAACAAAATACAATTTACAGTAAGCAGATCCTTGTTTTAGCCTGAAATCTAAATATTTGAATGGGACACTGCAGGTCATTATCATTCATTGTTGTCTTTAATTAAAACGTCCACACACACTGTCAGTTTTAGACTTACAGGGTCTTCTAGGGTTAGTTTTGAGGTAAAACATGGTGTCAGGCAGGACAGCCTATCACGTGACATGTGTTCAATGGGTGAGATGCCATCGAGAAACATCCACCCTCTGTAAGCAAACCAGAGGGCAAGCTGCTCAAACTGTTCCCCCTTGTGTTTCGTTCCTGCACCCGGAGGAACTCCTGCGTCGTCGGAGTCCATCGGCCCATCTCATGCCGTCATCCTCATCCTAGCTGACTGGCCTCGGACGGTGGGCTCCCTGGATCAGTATTCCCCAGCAGGGAAGCAACCCACGGCAGGGGCAGCTGGGTGGGCACCCACCGACAGGCGAGGGGGGAGCGAGTAAAGACCGCCGCAGAGCACAGATGGCTCGTGTTAGATTGGGCCAATTTTTTTCAGAGCGGGAGGTACCTGCAGGCGGCCAGGTTTTCACATATCCTGTGCAGTGCACAACCAAGTACTCCGGTTCTCCGTCCTTGGAGGATCCAAGGCCAATCCTGCGAGGATGACAAAAACGAAAGCATTTTCTGACGCACCCTCTGGGAAAATATATTTGTTATTTTCAAGGAATGGACACATTCCAGGTCTGAAAACCTAATTTATTCTGGTTTGTTGAGGCCAGGGGACCAATGAAAAGGACCCCTGGGAGTGATGTGTGGCTGTATATGTGCTGGGTTTGTAGCTGTAGTGGAAAATGGGGCTTGGGGGGGGGGGCTCTGTCAGTCGTGACGGCTCCTACCTGTACCTCTTCCTCACATTGGACAGTCGGTGTTCCAATGAGGCCGTGCCACACCTGGGGAGGGGAGGGGGCCAGACTTAAGAAGCAAAACCTCAAACAAGCGAATAGATTGTAGATCGTGCAGGCTGAAGGGGAGCATCTCTTACAGGAAGCAACCCTGAGGCCCAGAAATCAATGTTCAGGAGCCAGCGGAAGATCAGATTAGGATGTAACGGTCTGTAGGGTTTGCAAACTACCCCCAACGCTTTTGATGTAGCTAATTTAGGTTTATAATGGAATAATATAGATTTACTGTAAGATTTCTTTCGTTAGAGTCTGAAAGCGTGAGTGCCACGTCAGATGCGTGAGAATCAACAACCCTGCTAAACGTGAGCATCTTAGCCAAACCCACTTTATGCTGAAAAACGCCTCTGAAACAGCCACACTGTCGTGTCAGTACTCGCTGCCTCCCCTTTCCCAGAAGATGTTTCTCTCTGCATACTGCTGGGCTGTTGAATGAGCTAAGGGCCGTATTTCCACCAGATGTGACCCGCACCTTTCCACCATGGACGTGTCCAGAGGTCACGGCACCAGCATCAAGTCCACGAAAGCCTCGAGGCGAGAACCTGAGACGAACACGCGTCCATGACCACACAGGGAGCTACACTGCACTCTTCCGCCAGGGTCTCGAATCGGCTGGGGACATCAGAGCACCGGCTTGATATCGCATCGCTTCGTGGGGGAGCTTAATCTGAAGGGCTTCTCACTGGGGTAAGGCTTATTCCTCCATAATGCTTGTCTGACAAACAGCAAAAATTCATTTGATACATGAAACACTTTAAACTCCAAGCAAAATACAGGATCCTCTACCCTCTTAGACACCTGCTGTGCATCACTCCCAACACGGGAGGTTACCAACCACAAACAGGACAGTTTGAACAAGCCGGTGCCAAAATACAGCTGAAACATCGGCGTCAGCAGAACAGGCAGGGTGGCTTACAAAGGTGTGGGGGGGGGGGGGCTGTTATACACAAAACAGCAACAACCGCAAACTGAAATAACAAACCAAACTCCTCTCTTCAGGCAACTCAGAAACCATGGTGGTGGTGTAGGGGAGTACCAGAGTAAACTGTCCTCCTGGTGGGGTGACCGGTGCATGTGGCGGCATAGAAACCACACACACACACATATATAAACACACACACAGTGTACACACAGGCACACCCACGCACATTTGCATGCAAACACACGCACACACATAATCCATGTTTTCGAATCTTTGTGAGGACCGTCCATTAATCACTATGGACAAAACCCTAATCCTAACAATGACACCCTTAACCCCCATCCAGCCCCAACCTTAACCATAAGGAACCAAACAAAATACAAGACTTTTAACGGTTTAAGTTTTTGGATCAAAGTCACAGATTTTTATGAAATTGAGTTTCCCCTTGTGGGGATTGAAAAAATGGTCCTTCACAACATTAAAACAACAGGTTTTCATCACACTGTGGGGACATTTGGTCCCCACAATGTAATACACACATAACCCACACACACACACCTCATTCTGCAGATAAATGAGCGTCTGGAGCCCATACACATCCTCATGGATGACTGCTGTCCCTCCTTCTTCACCGTGCCTGTCTTCAGGTCTAGAATGCGACCTGGAACGAGAGAACACACACACACACACACACACACACACACACACACACACACGTGTCAATATCACTGTCCCTATGGAGACCCTCTACTGGTGTTCACATTAAAGCTTTCACTGATCTTTCCAAACAAAACTGAAAAATAAAATATTAGTAACACGCCGAAACATTGCAGCACTTTGACCTTTATTTTAGTTAAACAGAAGATATTCACAGAGCAGGTATTGAGCTATTCTGGTTTTATAATACTTCAAATAACTTCTAATAAAATTTTTGTGCCAAAACAAATATTAAAGGTTTTTTACAATCACCAACAAACATTTCTCCATACTGAAGTCACTTTTTCAGAACTCTTCACACACTTTGCATCAATAATATGCAGCTAAACCCAACAGTCAACCCCCCCTCCTCAAAGACCACTAAAAGACTTCACTTAAGTAGTGTACAAATCTGTAATACTTAATAATTAAATTAAATAATTAATTTAAATTTGTATTTGGAAATTCAAAGCAATTTTTAGGTGTGTTGTTATTCTTGTGGGAATGCATTCTCAGAACACACACACACACACACACACACACACACACACACACACGTTTGTAATCATGTCTTTGTGGGGACCGTCCATTCATTTCTAGGGGAAAACCCTTAATCGCAACAGTGATAACCTGAACCACAACCAACCAAACATAATACAAGGTTTCTGCCATTTTCAGTTTTTGATTGCAGTCACAGATTTCTATAAAAATGAGTATTCCGTTGTGGGGGGGCGAAAAAATGGTGCCCACAATGTCAAAATAACAGGTTTCTATCACATTGTCGGGACATTTGGTCCCCATAATGCAATATATACATAACACATAACACATATACACACGCACACAATCACACACATACACACAGTTAGGCTTACTGAGATCTTCAAGTTTCCCATAGTGTATTATTATGTGTGCATGTGTGCTATGATGGACTGGCATCCCAACCAGGACGTACCTCTATGCTATTCTGGGACAGGCTCCAGGTCCCCTTGACCCTGATCAATTTTACCAGTTAGAAAGTAAATGGATGTTCTAATAATGATATTAGATACAGCACACGTCCAATATCTTCATCTGACCTAATGGAAATGGATCTATTAAAAGTCAAGATTGCGGGAAACCCTCTGCTCAAAGCACGACGGTTCGACGCGGATCGCATTTGCAAAAAAAAAGCCTGTTCTTTTCTCTCCTCTAACAGAATCAGGCCAAGAATGCTGTTTTCCCCTTAAAAGTGCAAAAGGTGACGGCAATCGAAACAAACACAAAGTCACGCAGATTTTCCATCGCAAAGGACATGAAAAACAAAGAGTCTGAGTTCATAGACTTGTCGGCTAATGTGATGATGCTGGCCTGAATAGTTCTGTCCTGAACAAAAAACAGGGGGGAAAAGCAAAATCTTTACTGGCAGTAATAGAGAAACAGGCCAAAAAAAATCACATCGATGACAGATGTTTGTTGTTTAAATTCGTCAGAGAGGCTAAGTTTACAATACAGCTTCTTTGACGGCACTTACCCTAACCAGCTAATAACCAAACGGCTTGGCTGAAGTACAGCACTGCTCAAAGCGAGCTCAGTCGCTACAGCCGCGATTCTCCACTGATTTATGGCACCTGCCCTCAGCCATTGGCCTGTGGGAACTTAGGCTTGACACAGCTTCTGTGCACCACCAGCGGCGGCAGGTACGGTATGCCAGCGGTGAGAGGACAGATGTGGCAAACAGATGTCATTTCCCATAATCCTCAGCATGGGCCAATTTGGGCGAGGTTCAGGACTGTTTCCACAGAAAACTGCAGACAAGTGAAAAGATAAGCCAAGCCACAGAACAAAAAAATTCTATACTAACTAGACTCTAGGACTATTACGAAAGTACAGAGGAATTTGGAAGATGTGGAAATTTCAAAATACTTATAGTCTGCAGTTATATTATTAGGATATAATGTCGTTTAAAATGAGTGCAGTTATTTTAATGATGAACACGCTTTCTATATTTTGGTTAATGCTGGGTGAGTAATATTTCCTCTGGAATAAAAGTCCATAAAATTGTCCCTTAATATAGACATGAACTGCAGACCTCATTATTCTAGCCTGGCAGTTCTCAAAACCACCCACCAGGGGGTGCTAGTCTGAGTCTCGGGCCAGCCCGAGTCCCGCGGACTCACGGCGGGTGGACGAGTAATGAGAGCATAACTTGGGCCTCTGCGCGGACTGCAGACACCGCCAGCGGAGGCCGGCCTCCACATCAGCCACAGAAACCTTCTGAAGGGTTGTTTGGGAGAAAACAAGAGGAAATGAGCTGCATCTGGGGGATGTGGGGAGCTGGGGCCGTCCAAGCAGCCGAAGCAAGGCCAAGGAAAACTCGCACAGGGTGACTTACGCGGCAAAGCGCTGCTCTGGTTTCCTTGGCAGAGAGCACATCTGCCCTGGGCTTCACACACGGACATCATGAGGCCTGGTGGCCCAACAGCGAGGCAGTACAGGAGCGCGGCAGTCAGCAAGAGTACGGCGTTTACAACGGCCGCTGTAAAAGGTTTGGGAAACCCAAAGCGCCACCGCCGCTAGCGGGACCTTAAGCGGCACTGCGTGGATTTGAGTGAATCCACCGTCTCTGAAAGCAGAGTGTTTGTCGGAACCTCGCCATGAAAAGGAAATTCAAAGACAAACAAACAACAGGTGTGCTCATCGCTGGGCGCCATTCACCTGTAGCACTGACTACTGCAGCAAACCGCACCTCACGTTCACACCCCCGCCCCGCCGATGCTGCTGCTCCTTTGCACTCTTACTGCACCGGCAATAAAGTACGGAGCACAACGTCCACATATCATATATACACCATATGTTTATATGATTACTTACACCCACAGTGCAATATTTTACAGGCTACGTTATTTATTGATATTTCTCAGTAAATACTGACACATACATTCTTTATACTTCTGTATTTTATATTAACATTCTGTTGATCGTTGTGTGACGTATGTGTGTATGTATGTAATGTATGTATGTGTGTGTGTGTATGTATGTATGCCCTACACATTATTTATGTCATTGCAGAGGCTGCTAGTAAATTCTGTTGTCCCTGTAAACCACTTGAACAATGACAAATTAAAAATCCTTTGATCCCTTTACAAAGATAACTATAAACTTTATTGGATAATTGGTTGCATTAAGTCCTAAAGCAGGCATTGTCGTCTCAGTGACTGGGCCAACGAGAAGGCCACCTCTCCCCTCCAACACCATGGCTTTTCGGGCACCTGTCTCCTCTTGTATTGTCTTCTGAAAATCCCCACCTGTGTCAACAGGTAGGCTCTTCAGAGATGGAGAAACTCCACATCCTGATCAGCGTCCCACCCGCCATCACCACAGAGGAGAGCCTGATCTTATCTCTGCAGGCTTTCTGGAGGCCTTGACCACAGCTCATAGCTCCGCCCACCCAGGTGGATCTCCTTCCTGGACCACTCCTTGGTGGCTAAAACTCCCAAAACCTCTCCCAGAACAATTTAGTGCAGGTTGTCTTAATCCCCCCCAAAAATTCATACATCTCAGCTTTGGAGAACAGCGCCAGTCAAATAACGTCACAGTCAGAACCTCTCAGTATCTGCCAGAACTCTCATGAGCGGCCATCATAGGTCAATAGCTCCCTCTAGTGACAGCAAAGGCAAACACAATGGGGATTAAAACTTGTCTCCCTTTTTTCAGATGGCCTATTTCCCTAATGTAACCATCCATCCATCCATCCATCCATCTTCCAATGACTTTTTCCCTCCAGGGTTGTGGGACAATTTAAGAATAAAAAAATAATAATCTGCCGGCCTGACAGCAGCACACCACGCCGACCGCGCGCGGACACCACCAGCCAAGACGCGGCGCGGCCGCCGCTCCCTACCTGCTATGGAGCTCTCCGAGGTACTCAGCTGTTCTCTCAGCTTGCTCACGTCGTCCGGGTGCACCTGCTCGTATAGCGTGCTTCCCAGCCACTCGGCCTGCGGCTGGTTCAGCACCGGCGTCACCGAGTCCGACACGTAGATCACACGGCCCGTCTCGGTCGCAACCACGAACAGGAATCCATCCGCTGCCTCCAAGATTAAGTGTTTCAGCTCCTGGGGGACAGACAGGCCACACAGGCCCGTGTCAGTGACACTCGACGTCACATAAAGTTCCGATAAAGCCATTTTAGGATTGCTGCTTGGCTCTGGTCACAAGTCTTCATGTCTCTTTTTGTCTTTTTTCCTACATAATCACATTTCCCCACAGCGCCCCCTGATGGCTAAAGGTTGACATGGCGATTGTTAGCATCTACAGCCAATACTTAAGACACTCATTCAAAGGGCACCCAGAGGTGCATTACATTTAAAGTGGATTAGCCTGGGTTTCCTTCCCCAGCCCAAAAGCATGTTCTTAGGTGAACTGGCCTGTCTAATTTGCCAGCTGTAATTACATTATATGGACAAAAGTATCCGGACACCAGCAGTAATTACAGCATTTGACCATATAAGCCACTCCCATCGCTGACATACAGGTATATAATTAATCACACACCCATGCAATATGCAGCAC
>JAODLD010000021.1:16249386-16276568 GCA_026781065.1 Mormyrops boulengeri
GGGCCGCCTGCATCCCCCCCGATGGATCTTCCACCCAGCGGGCCACCCCGCCTGCCCAGGGCCAGAGACAGAGAGTTAGGGGGGGGCCCTCAGCCCCCATCGCCTCCCCGTCCCATGTTAGTGTAAAATGTGTATGTTTATGTGTGAGTGAGTTGTGTGTTTTTGTCTACAATGCACTGCATTTATGCCTGATACCATCAGCCTTCGGTTCAATTCAGTTCTTTATTATTGTCATCATACATCATACTAATTAGTTATAGTTATTAGGTACATTCAAAAGTACGCCAATTACTGCACATAAAAGTAACTAGTTACTAGGGAAAGTAACTTTTCAGTTACTTCAGTTCTCTTATTAATGCATATTTACCCAGACATGTTACTAGCAACACTGGTAATATGTAAACAATGTGTACAAAACAGTCGATAAATATGTGCCACAGTACAAATGTGATAAATGGTATGTGCTGGACCAGTGTGTGGGGGTTATGTGTGAGAATCCTTTAGTGGCCAGGGGTTACACTTTACTTGTGGGGTCATGAATAATGTAGTAGTGCATGCTTAGTTAATGCATTAACTAACCAGTAACTAAGTGTTAGTTCCGAGCCTTCATACTGATCCCATGGTTGTTCATCATTAATCAATCATGACAGTTCATTCAGGCACTATTTTAGAACAGGTAATTAGCTAATAATGGTAAGGCTTCACTTGAGAGGGCAAAAATTACTTAACTCATTTGCTACTCAAGAACAAATCATGAACTAGTATAGGTTTCCCCATGAAATACATGAACTGTCATGATTTATTAATGATGAATGAACATGAGATCAGTACTTAACAAACACTTAGTTACTGGTTAATTAATGCATTAAGTACGCATGTACTACTACATTCAAGAAAACCGTTAACATTGCTAGTTTAGCCTGGTTACTGCACTGGGGTAAAAAACTGTTCTTTCATCTGATAGTGTGTGTTCCAACGGCCCTGAAACTTCTAACTAATGGCAGCAATACAAAGAAATGGTGCCCAGGGTGTGTTATGTCACTGAAGATGTTTGCGGTTCTACCTAAACAGAAACAGCTATTGGATAAGAGCTTCCCAAGTTATGAGGTACTGATACTGCACATGCCAGCTGCCTTCTCACTGCTATGATAGCTAGATAGATAGATAGATAGATAGATAGATAGATAGATAGATAGATGGATAGATGGATGGATGGATGGATGGATGGATGAATGGATGGATAGTATGTACCCTGTATACTGACTTCCCGTCCAGGGTGTAGAGAGTGTAGAGCCTCACCAGGATAAGTGGTTAGAAGATGGTTTCCTTTGACAAGTATGTGCAGCAGTAGGGGTAATGCAACATTAAATGTTGATCTCAGAGGATTAATAATGATATCTTCTATTCTGCCTGGTCATACCTAACAAGAACGGCCATATACAGACAGCCAGTCACCAGTGCTGTTAATTAAAGACACGCATTGATTTAGAAAATCCATCTAAAATCAGTTAATGCCATTATTCATATCAAATGAGTTTTTGTGAGAAAGTCCCTTGGACCTTTCTGAGGAGTTATTGTTATTTCATTTCAGTTTCTAAGGCTGTTCCAAGCTACATCTATGATACAAATCACGCTAATGCATTTCATGTATCGGTGTAACGAAGGTTCAATAGCGAAACTGGCACTTTTCATTTGAGAAAAAAATACAACCCAAAAAAATAAAAAACAGAATATGGGACAGAAATGGAAATGGTGAAAGAGTGTAATGTTTAGCAAGGCTCCCACGCAGGCTGGGTCCTACCTCCAGGTGAGCTAAAACTTCCTGTTTAATCAAACACTGTGGGACCCTGGAAATGATTCATTAGGAACAGGCAGCTGAACGGCCAGCCCTCAGCATGAGGGGGCTTCATGTTGTCACCACAATCACTATGGCAGTGGCCAGATTCACAGCTTGGTGGGTCTGGCCATAGTGATGCCAGCAGCTGTCACTGTACACCTTGAGACATGGACCTACTCATCGGTCATGGCAGAAGAAGTTAACCCAGAAACCTCGTAAAAACAGTCAGCGACCTGCGTTGGGAGCAGGACAGGAAGAAGATTCCGTCACATGGTGCTGCACACCTGAGAATGAACAGGACCTGGGAATGTAGGTAAGCTTTTAGTGCCTGAGCTAGCCAAGGAAGAACAAACACAAGCTTGCACTCTTATTACTGCGATTCCAGTGCATTTAGTGGTAAGACTTGATAAATGGAAGCTTGATTAAGAATTTAAATTCATGCATGAACTAGATTTTCAGTCCAGCGATTGGCCTAGTAAAATCTTTTTAATGTGCTTTTTTAGGTAATTCCCCAAGCAGCTGATAAAAAGATCTCTGGCTTCGTGCACGCTCCAGACAACAGACAAGAACACGCCGCATGTCACCAGTAGCCCTTGGCGACTTAGAGCTCAGCTAACGACACTAAGAGTCGGTACCATGCAGCCAACAGAATCTGACGCCATTAACAGACAGGACCACGGACCAGGGAAGCCAATGGTGAGTCGGCCATGGCTGATAAGCAGCCACGGCCGGGTGTTTTACAGGACTTTAAATCTGCATACTGTGAGCCTGCCGTGGTAACGAGTACTATAAACACCCTCCACATAACTGCATTATAAATGTCCAAAAGAAACGTCTTGATACACACATTGTGCTTTGTCGCTAGAATACAAACTAACACGCTTTCTGTAACCATTTAACTTCTGTGCTCCCAGTCCCATGCATGACACCCTTCTGTGCGATATGAAAGAGAAATTTAAATATTCAGACTCCAGAAAGGGACACCTCCGGAGCCTTGCTGTGCTTGCTAACTCCCCAAGCACTCATAATAAGCACGCGTGACATGCTGTGGTATTTCAAAATGAATTATGGATTAAAATACATAAAAGTTTCTAAATTGTGTCAATGATGAGCATTATCATGCATTACCGTATACCTTATGAATGATAAGCTTATTTTTTAAAAATAATTTAAAATTATATATTTGTGATGGCTAGAATCAGAGGGTGTCATTGTCTGTTTGTGTGTTTGATATTAGTGGCAATAAACTGCAGAGTGTATATAACTAAATATTAATGCTACTCTGTGTTCAGCTTCCTGTTTAATTTTGAATGATAGCTGCAATCAGAACAGTGGGCCAACTGTTTTAAATCCTTGTAAACAAAGGATTTCTGGTCGAGGGATTTCTGGTCTTTCTTCCAACCAATCTGTTAAAGAATTAGCCTAAGAGGTCGGCACACTTTTACATAGTGGCCCGCGAAGATGGGGATGGGGAAAGCCTTTCCTAAAGAGATCCCAAACAGTGGATGATGATCGTGATTAAAGAAAGGAATCTGAACACCTTGCCAGGGAATGAGCAACAACACCTTCACAGGCAGAAGGTCGCTCCCCCAAGCACATGCCAGCAAATATGCTACACCCCCTTTACATTCCCGGCACTTGGACCCTACAACGTGTGGCCAGAGAGCCGTCACAGCTGGAACTGATCGCATATTCCACAGATTAAATGCCAATGCATGCAAGACGAAATGGTTTGCTTCAGTCTGCATGCTGTCAACTGGATGCCCCTGGCTAGTTTGCACAGGCTCGCCGCCAAATGGACATGTGCACTTTGGGTCTGAGCTGGTGTGTCGGCCATCTTTGCGAGGAAATCTGTCATTGGAAGCTTAATCCTGGGGACTGGAGCTCGGAAGACTGTTGAGCTACTTTTGTAGTATCGTTTCCATTTTATTTAAATGATCACTCAGCACTGAGGGAGGCTAAACAAGCTTAATTAACACAATAAATAATTAATTTGGGTGCTTAAATGCTCTGGATGAAAACAGCCCTCCAGGACCAAGGTCTAGAATTGGCACTCTGGACCACGAAATGCAAAGCAGCGTGTTTACAAACCCGAAACATCATTGTATTTGCAATATCCTCAATGGCAGAAACAACGAATACTCAAATCTCTGTGCCTTTGTGTCTTTATGGCCCATTGTTCGTAATCAGAATAATGCTCGAGCCGTTGTTTATAAGTGAGTGGTGAGGAGAATGTGGCCAGCATTTAATCACCCTTAATCGTGTTTGAAAAATGATCGTTCTTGTGCGGCATCATGGAAAATAAAGCCTCCGGGCAGCTGAGCACATGGCGCTGACAGATCGAACCCGAGCTGATTGCTTCTGCAGGGCTGTATAACGCAGTGAGCGCTGAGGCCGGGTGGCGGTCAGGGCCGATCGCCGGCGTCCCCCTGAGGCGTTGCCGGGCCAGGCAGGGCTTAGAGAGGGCCGCGCACAACGCTCACACCGCATCCTTCGCCACTGAAAACGCCCCGCCACCTACTTTAGAGGAGAGGTGGAATCCGCGCACGCAGCAAACAGCATCACGCGTGAGGCGTCCCCGAGCGCCATGGCGGCGGACAGCGTAACCCTGTGTCAGCCAAACGGACGATGACCTCATGCCCTCCACCTCCGCCTTTTTGCAAACATCAGGGGCAGCAAAGAGGTGTCATTGCAAGTGTGATTTCTACCTGCGGGGTGGAGGTGACTTTACAGCCCCATAGTACCTGCCCCTCCCCCATCCTCCTGCCCCCCCCCCACCCCCACACTCTCCCCGGCTCCAGCAGCAGCCATCGCACAACCATGCAGCACAAAATATAAAATTAACTCATATTTTCTCTAGGTTTTATTGGCTTATATAGTGAAACAGTCCTAATATACTTTGAAATGTATACAGTGGAACATGGATGGAGGCAGGGACCCCAGCGGAGGCGCTGGCTCTGACCTGCTCTGCTCTGCTCTGCCAGAGTGATAATGGGTGAGATTTAGACAGTTACTGCATCTATACATCAACTGGCCCAGAGGTTCATTCAGAAGGAAAAGTCTGTAGCAAGCAGAACGTCATTGACATGCTCACAGTAATATGTGCAGATTACTCCAACCGAGAAGTCAGGTTCACTGTAGGTATTACAAAAATACATTGTTACAAGCAAACACCCGGGAGGGGGGGGGGGGGGGGGGGGTCAGTACAGGGGGGTCTCTCATTAATTTGCAAAGGCCAGGCTGAATAACTCATTTTACTACATGACTCCTGCCCCCAGAACTTGAGCCTCATGTTGTTGGAGTTAAACAGCGCCATGTTAGGGCTTCTAGAAGGCCAGCCGGCGCTCTCTCTGCCTCATGACACACACGGGTTAACACTTCACTGGACTGGGCAGGTATACTTGGAAATGACTTAGTTACTGCTGAAGTACAAATCATGGACAAATATAGTCGTTACTTGAGATAAAAGATGCATCACAATTGAATGAACAAACATGAGATCAGTATTTCACTTGTTATTCACTTCAGTAGTTCGCAAAGGTTTATAGAATTAACAAATATAGTAATGAATATAAACTGCTTGAGATAAAACATGCATCACGATTCATTAATGATGAATTAACATGAGATCAGTATGTGACTAAGACTTAGTTTATGGTTAATTAATACATAAGTAATAGCATAATGCTATATTATTTGTGCCCCATCGTGTAACGTGGTACCAGTTAGATGCACTATGCTGTCTGAAGTTAGCTTCTCTGGGGGTCTGTTCTCTCACGCAGCAGCGGTGAATGTCTCGATCCAGAGCAGAGGCGCTCATTCTGGGTCGCTCTTTGTGTAAGTGACAGGGAGACAAACAGCAGGGCGCAGCGCCGCATGCTGTCGCTTTACCTAAAGGGCACCCCGGTGTTTGAGCCCCACGTTTGGGACATTGACCTGAAAAGCTGGCAGATGTGGAGCAGTGGGATTAATGAGTGAATCCTGCTGTGGGATCTCATGCATCAAGGCACCACAGAGCCAGCAGGGCCACTTCTATCCCCTCTTTAGCTCTGCTCCGGGAGAAGTTGGCTACCCCCACAGAGCCAATCCCGGTGGTTTATGCCACCCCCTCAATTCAGCCCCTGCCAGCCGCGCGTCCGCACTCATGCCAGTTAGCTCCAAGGTCGCCGTTGCCCTGGAGACGGCGGTGCCCTTTGTGCGGCTCTTCCCACGATCCCTTGCTGTGTGTGAGCCCCAACTGTTCACTTCAGTGTTCTTTGGCAACTCGGGCTGGCAGGCGTTGCTGTGCTTACGAGACCGTCGTCGTACTAAAAGTGCGGCAAGTGCCACCAGGGCAACTGCTGTTGCACCATCGAAGGAAATGCTAAGTCTCTGTGGCACTAAACCAAGCATATAAATAAACTGCGAGCCGCGACTCACTTTGAATGAAAGCTTCTGTAAATAAAGAGCATAACAACCGGTAAGATGGCCACAGGAACAAGGAGATCCAGTAGGTCGAACATGACGGCAGAGTCTCTTTGAGGCTGAGTGCTTAAACAGATGGGGACTTCGACACCCTTACAGGAGACGACTTCCTGAACAGGGCTTCACTCCCTGTTCTTACAGACATTTCGTGACCTAGTTTCTGCTCAGCCTAGAAAACTGAGAAGGGAAGACGCCGTGCTGCATGAGCAAGGCCGAGGTTTCTCTGGAAAAGACACGGCGTCGCAGAGAAGCGGCTTTATGACGAAGCGAAGGGAGGCAAGAAGAAGACGGCGGCCTGCAGTTTGACAGGAGAGGAGCTCGTTGGGAGTTAGACTCTTGATAAACCAAGCAACACGCAAAACTGTCAAATTCATCCATCCACAAGGGCAAGGGCATACAGTGGGCATACAGTGGGCATACAGTGAACCACCCCACGCTGAGCATAACCAGTGATGCGTTTACGCCTGGCTGAGTGGGATGGCCCCTGATGATCTCTGCAGGAAGTGACAAACAGGAAATGGACTCGCGGTGTGTTAAAGGTTAATACTGCTAGGGTACAGCCAGCCAGGCTCCTCAGGACCTAAGACTGAGCATCTGTGTGCTGCTGAGGGCTGGAAATAGATTTTCAGGCTCTTTGTGCTGCTGTTGCAGTAGCCGTAATAAACCCAAAGGGGGTGTCCATTATACGTGCCCCCCACTCTCCTGTTATTCTTGCATTTGCCACGGCAGCTCCTTTGATTATCAGCCAAGCTCTTTGTTCCACAGCAGAGAGTGAGTCTCTCTTCCCATTTGTTACAATTAGCCACATACACAGACCAGGCTGCCCTGGAGGGGCAGAGACAATGACCCCCCCCTCGACGGCGGTAAATGATGCGCCATTAGAGAGCGTCCAGCTGCAAACCCTATAGACTATTTTTAAAATAAAAAATCTGTTACATACATGTAAATGCGTGTGCAGACTTGTCTTGAATTGAAAATCTCACTCCAGCCAGCTGACTTAAGTTAGCAACCCTGACTAAAAGATTAAGCTGGGAATGAGAAGCAAGCTGGTAGCCATAACAGGTGAGGTTTTGCTGACCAGAGCCGGGGAATGTGTCAGAAAAGGCGACACCCCTGAAAGAGGCCATCCTGCAGCTCTCCGTGTGCTTACTTGTTAAAATATCTCCCTCCAAAGACGTGAAAACAAACTTGATTTTTATAAGATAAATCCCTATCTGCATCATTCAATATCATTTGTCTGTTTCAATGCTGACAACAAATTCAGATGTCTGCTGATATAGTCGCTAATTTCTTCTCCATGTTGAAAACATTAATGTGAAAAAAGCCCTATAGCCACCTGAAGGTGCATGCTGAGGCAATACAAACATGACAAATGCTTCAGCTAATCAGTCAAACAAAGGAGGACTTGCATAATCTTTATGGCAGATCCGTTCCTCAGCTTGGCAGAATATAACTCCAGGTCTGCTGTACTTGAGTTTTATCCTAAGTGAACATTTGCTTGCTTCATAAAAACCTTTCATCTACTGTACCATGGAAACTTGCCAACAAGTAACCAAAAACATGAGCAAATGTCTGGCTAATGCAGAATCCCAGCTAACACGCTTTCATTCTAGGAACATTTACAGAACATTACGATTAAGGTACGGAAATGTTCAATATGTCCAGTTTTCATGATCTTCCCAGTACGTTATCCCACTACTACAACAACTGAGAGTGATAATGCAGAACCAAATGAAGGGTGTGGTTGCTCAGCAGGTAACGCTATTATCTTGCATTTCAAAGGTCATGGGTTCAAGGCCGGATGGCATGTTTGAAACATACCCACCCACCTTCTTGAACTGATTGTCCTATTCGGGGGTTGTAGGGGGTCTGGAGCCTATCCTGGAGACTACAGGCACCAACCCATCACAGGGTATATTCACACCTACAGGCAATTTGGTAACTCCAATTAACCTCAGCATGTTTTTGGACTGGGGGGGGACCAAAGTACACAGAAGAAACCTGGCGATGACATGGAGAGAATATGCCAACTCCACACACGCAACCTGGACGGAGACTCGAACCTACGTCCCAGCGGTGTGAGGTAATAGTGCTAACCACTGCAGCACCATGTCACTCTCAAGTACATACATATAACACTATTATCAAATAACATTTTTCAACATTAATCATGTTAAAATGATGGTCAGGTAATAATGTTATTGTGCTAACATTGAGCTTTTTCTAAAATGTAAACCGTGGAAATAAGATTCCATTAATGTTACAGTAAGAACATTCTCTGCCAGTTTTAGAAGACCTTTACATAACATTAGCTAAAGTTCTGGGAACGTTCCCTGTTAGCTGGGACGGCCTCATAAGTGAAAGTGTCTGAACACAGGTCAAGCATCATCACTTAGTGGAACAGAAGGTACAAGTCAGGCCTTGGAGTTTCAGAGCCTCGGTTTACATCCCAGCACACACATTAGGTGGCTCCCCAGAACATCTTGGGTGTAACATACTTAGAAATGCAGCCCAAGGCCGGGTACACCAAGCACACTCAAAACAAAGATGGCCGCACATCTATACCGCTCTTGGGCTTTAGACTTCAGAGCTGGCCTGTGTGCGTTCTGCTACATAAAAAAGATTCAGGCCCTGAGAAGTGGGGGACTTACACAAGTTAAATATTTATAGCTGCTGGGACCACTGGGGTGTGTCTCTGGATGGCCAATTATAACAAATATCGAGAAAAAGATAGAGAGAGATGAAGGAAAGAGCGAGAGAGTCTGCAAGGAGCAGGGAGAAAATGAGAGCAGCCCAATGCACTGCAGAGCTCTCCTTGGGCTGGGATACCGCTGAGTGATTAGTGTGCTTTAATTAAGGCTCCTGCAGCTATAGCGCACTGGCCAATTACTCCTTCCAAAAGGATTTTCAGTTAAAATTATAAATGATTTAAATAATACAGTACTATTTATTATTTCCCAGAGACAAAATAAAATCAATACTAGATTAAGGAGAAAAAAAAGCGTAGTTTGCAAATTACTGATAGAGGGCATGAAAATGCAGACCAACTTGAGGTGTACCTTTCTCAGCTGGTTTGTTTACAGCAGTGAAATTTTGAAGTGGCCCTTTTCACCGAGATGTAGCTGCAGTGTCTGCTGTGAGAAATTATTTAGGTCAAGGTGCCGAAATTGGCCCATAACAGGCAAACAACCAGAGCATAACCACCATCTTAGTGTTTGGTTCGCTTTTACCAGACCGGTGAGTGTAACGGGTTTGCCCACCTTACACACAGAGGAGTGACAGGCTCTCTGTGAATGACAGGCAATTGTTCCTTCATTTCCAACATGATTTGATTGTGGAATTGTCATCATCATCATCATCATCATCATCATTATTTAATGCCACTGCATTTTTATGTCTTCAGAAACTAGGAGATTTCACAACTTTATAAGAGTGCTGGGTATTTATCCCATTTCTGTCCATACAGGAATACAGAGCAGGGACTGACCTCACTACAAGGCAGTGCTCTGCTATCGTCAGCCATCGAACAGGGTTTAAAAACACGGATTAAGTCACAGGACATAGACAGAAACACATCCTGCAGTAGGTTCTCCGGCCTTTCGGCTGCGATGAGAAAGTTTGAGAGGGGGCACAGCCACATGTGTTCAAGGTTCTGGCGACGGTACCGTGTTTCAAGTTCTTCACAGGCAGGATACGCCAATACCAGCCGTAGCAGGAGGAAACACCCGGATGCAATGCTTAGCCCCTCTGCTCATCTTCAGGGGTACATCTTTTATTTCTGCCCAGCGTTATGGTGCCGGTCTGGTCCAATCTCTGTGGCGCTGCTTACCTAAAGAGCAATCAGGCATTTCGGCCCTACATTTGGGCCAGTGTCATGCTGGTCTGCACTGACCTGAAAAGCCGGCGGATGTGGAGCCACAGGCATAAAATACCAGCCAGAACTTCACGACCTCATGCATCTTTCATCGGGGTGTCAGGGCACCAGGGAGTCAGCAGGGCCAGTTTTATCTCCACCACAGCAAAACTCTCCCAGAGATGATCAGCTTAGGTTCTAGTTTCTCTTCAGAGAACATCAGGTTCCACTTTCTTTTTGGAGAACTTCAGATGCAGTTTTTCTTTTTAAAGAACATCAGGATCCAGTTTCTCTCAGGAGAGCTTCAGTTCAATTTCCAGTATTAAACACACATGAAATGACTCCAGACCTTGAACCAAATTACAGTGGGTCTGACTCCTCACATTTCTGGGTGTTGTTACATTTTGTCAGGTCTTGCCTTTAAGAAAAGACCTGTGTTGAAACAGTGCCCCTCTGAGCTACGAGGGTAAATGAGAAAAAGATTACAAGTGTTTCACCTACAGTTCCCTGCTAAAAACATAGGACATTTATACTCCCTACCTGCCACCGGGGCAATTCCTGAGTTTGATACATTCGATTTCCAACCCCCTTTTCATAAGGGCAGGTTTAGTGTGATTTATCCCAATAGCTATTTTCCAAAGGTGGTTTAATAAAAAGGACAAATTGTCACCAAGCCATCCTGTCTTTCCCTTCCAGGTCTGTCATCCCTACAGCAACAGCCAGTAAGAGAGCTTTGGAGACAGAGACCTAATGTCACAAACTGGGTCATTGTTCCTCACCCCATACCGCTCCCTGTCCTCCTTGGTGGGGCTGACCCGGCTCTTTCGTGGGGGGTTGGCCGACCGGGGTCGTGGGGGACGGGGGGGATGCTCCAAAGCAGATCCGACCCTCCCGCCTGGACAGGGCTTTCAGAGGACCCGAGTCAGCACCTGCCTAACCCTGTCCTGCGGAAAGCCCTCACCTTTCGCCGGGATCTCTGTTTTCACACAAAGCAGGATCATCCAAGCTGACCTTCTGAATTTTAAATAAAGCGATGTCATGATCCTTCTCCTTTTCTAGTAGAGTAAAAGGGGAGGTGCAGCTACTGCTTAGCCATAAGCACTTCTGCATCCAGCACCAGTTAAAAGTGACGCATTACTATCACAGCCCAGACGCTATCAGCACACAATCCCTTTAAGTCTCTAAGCAGAAGCAGAAATCTAGAGGAAGTAGAGGACGGTGCTGGATCGGCTAATACTGTCTGATGTGAAATCCATACTATCATCTGTGATTGTAAGTCCAGGTTTTCATAACGCTTTTAAAACTTTTATTTTGACTCAGCAAAAACCATCCAAAAGCTGACAAACAAAATACATAATTTGATTACTATCAGAAAGTACCTAAAATCCAAAAAGAGCAAACAGGGTCCTGGGGGAATGATATTCAAATGAGCGTCCTTAAAAATCCAGCAGAACTTGTACTGAAAATGCCACTCATCAGGAAGGGCTGAGTGCTGGCAGGTTTGTAGGGCCAGGCAGCAGAAGACGCGCTCAGCAACGACAGTCACAACTTTTATTGTACTGTTCCACTTACAGCAGTTTAGGTAACAAGCTGAGAATGCTACGTTAAGTCACAGCTCCAGGACCCGTACCGGTGGCAAAGGTGCTGGAGCCGTCCGGTCCCTGCAAATTTTTGGAGTACAACTTTAAAGGTTCTCCTACTGTCACTTCAAGCGAACCCTCAAAGCATTCAGCAAAGGCTGAAGATTTGCATCTTCAAACTGCATGTCATCTAAGATATTTAACGCACATATAATTATTGTATATTAATCTTCATAGTAAGGGCACTGGGTTGAGTTATACCTTGCAATGTGTGACATAGACTCAGATTCATAGTTTGTACATTTTTTGTGTTTCTATTGACAGACTGACATGCTAAATTCTCTTCCACCCATTCAGTTCCCCTGTGTTTTTACTCCGATTGGTGTTAAGCCATTTTCCTGTCAGTCAGCTGGAGAATCGCTATGAAAATACACCGACATCTAAGGTCAGCCATTTTGGAGCAGTAAGCGAGCGATAGTGTGTCTGGGACAACTCCAGCGGCAAGTGGACAGGCACTCCTGAGCCAGCGGAGATGTGTCGCGTTGCGGGGGGCTGGAGCTACCCTCAACCGGATAGGGGTAGAGCACTCAATGAGGCCATCTGAAGCAAAGCTGCATTCCCTCTGCTGTGAGCCACAGCAGCTAATGGCAGAGATCTCATGGATGAGGGAGCCGTTTTGTCCAGTTTGCCCAGTGTGGCCTCCAGCCTCATCCAATAGGGAGCGCTCTGCCTCAGCTCATAGACATTCTGGTCAGGATGCTGCCCGATGAGAAGGACGTATGGTGTGCTTTCTGTGTTGTGATCGTAGAGTGCGTGATGCGGCTGAGTAATGAACCCGTACCAGTTGGGGATTTTCAAGGAAGCTAAAATGAGGAGCAGAGCGGAGCTCTCTGTCGCCCTCTGCCCACCGAACAGGGCTCCTACACTACATACATTCACTATTGCCAAGGCCTGTGAGGGTGTCTAGGTGGTTTTAGCCGTTGTGCTGCTTGCCATGACCTTAGCCATGCCTATTAGGAAAACACAGACCACAAGCCTAATCAAGACGTCATGACAAGCCCAACAGAAAAGCGAAAGCCGGATCGTGCCTCCTCGCTCCTTCAGTCCGTTAAAAAAGATTCTCAGTAAAATACATAAGTACAAATGATCAGTCGAGTATCTGAAAAAGACCACAGAATGCTTAGAAAACAAACCTAGCACAGTTTTCACACAATACGATGCACCTCAACAATCCTTATCAGAATGACAGTTTGACGATGCTGTATCCTCTGAGGAGCCTTGGAATGCGGTAACATTACAGCTATCGAATACCTTGGAAGCTCCTGAGCATCAGTACAAAATAAACACATTGACAAATAAAAGGTTACACTCCTTCCCAGCCTCACAATGAGTACACATGCACATGACACAGGGCATTGCCAGCGAATGATGAGGGATTACACTTGGGAGGGCGTGGCTGGCTCTTGGAGCAACTCATGACTTCATGGTGCACATGGGCACCACGATGACCAGGATCACAGTGCAGGCGGCCGCTGCAATCAGCACGCCTATCTTGCAGGCCTTGGCTCTCCGGAACTCCGCCTCCTTGCGCTTCAGCAGCGAATCGTAGCCCGGTGAGTAAATGTCCTCCATCCAGTATTCCAGGTGGTTGGGATTCAAGGACTCCTGTGTCTGCAAGAGACAGGAAAGAGGGTGGGCGTGGCTAGGTGAGACATATCTGGGAGATGGCGCCCTCTACTGTTGAAGCCATGCAGATCCACTGCCTGCAAAACCGCTGTCCTGGAAAAGGCTGTCATTCTGATAGTGTAAGAAAATCATTTGACCTGCCAACACATCTGTCAGTTTTTTTTTTCTAAAAATGTGACAGGGGAGGGTGATATAGAGGGAGGGGGAGGGCTATTTTTATAATGGAGACATTCATTTTTTTCTGCTGGATTCTTTCCTTGGTAGCTGCTGCCAAATGATGTTTGCAGTTATTGAACCATCAACTTTGAAACCATTAGCAATATGCCGAGATGTAATGTATTCCAATGAAGCAATCTGAACTGGATGCCAGTGGAAATGTGTGTAGATTAATGCACTGTGCCAGCATAGCCAGGGGCAGGAGGCGTTCCAGTGCTGCAGTCCACTAAACAGCATGCTCACTGGTCGGGTTTAAAAACGGTTAATTTAACCAGCTGCAACCGTTAATAAGCCAAATCCGGGCATGAAACGCAAGGACCACGATCGACGTTTAGCCTGAAACACCATCTTTGTTTCTGTTTTTTTTGTACTGCAGGCTGTCAATCATGACCTTCACGGAGATGTGAAGCTGTTGAAGATTTACAGAGTGACCCAAAAGTCACCTTCATGCCACCGATTTCATGGAGCAGTACAGCTTGTCAGTTTGGGCTGCGTACGGTGCTGTACTATGATATAATTACTTTTCTGCTGTGACCTGCAGGCTCTCTCATGCCTGTTTCTGTGGGGTCCAGCAGAACTGAGGCCTAAACGCGAAGGTGACCATGAGGGTTAATACCTAGGCAGATGCTGATCTCTTCTCGGCAGCAAGTCTCTCACAATACAGCTCAAATACTAGCATTCATATAAACAAAGATCCATTCAGGTGCATAACAAGGCCAAAAAATCACTGGTGCTATACAGTCATCTGGGAACCCTCGAGCCCGTGCTTGGAGTCGTGTTATCATAATGCCAGAGCCAAACGCCTCGATGCGATAATCTTCCAGCCCTTGATCTTGTCACATTCGATTTGCAGTCTGGCACCCCCGGCTGTGTGTGCTGAGCCAGTAGCAAAGGCGTTGCGATTGCATCGGGAAAGAGTTTAAGGAGGGTGGAAATTTAACCGTTACCCTTCCAAGCTTGAGCCTGACAGACTGCGATTCAGCTTAACCAGGTCCAGATGTCAGCTGTGAGGGCAAACAAATGGTCTGAGCTAATCATCATGGGGCAAACTCTGTGTGTCATTTGGAAAAGGGTAGGAATGTTATAATGTAAGTCAGAACCCTGCACATTTACTGAACCAAGAGCATGTAGGACACAGAGTAACAGAGGCAAGCAGCTGTGAAAACAGAGCTACAGATATGTTCTGGGTCACTTCACAGAGACTCACAGAACTTCATTATCACAGTAAAGACAATCAAAGAGATTTCAGGGAACTTCTATGTACCCAGATATGTTTCTGTGAGTGTGCCTGCAGAGTCAGCTCAGGGTTACTCTACAAAGGCTACAAAGTAAGTCTTTTTCTTAAATGAAAACCACAGTTCTCTTTTTACTTGACCTTGATAAATAAAATAAATGACCTTGGGCTATGGAAGAGGGTCTGTTAGCGCACATGTGCCTCGTCACGTGTGTAACTGAGATGTACTGAATGGCACTAAAGAGTCAGCTTGGTTCTTTAGGAGATCACACGTCCCAGCAGACTGTCGTGATCGACCAGAAGCCGGGGCAGACGGAGGATGGGGTCCGGGCTGCACTTGCCTGTAGTTCCAACGTGCTGAGCTTGGCCTTTTCCACGGAGCTCTGCTTGTACTCCTCCAGCGGCCAGGAAGGCGGCTGCGTCCTCTTGCCCTCAGGCCGGTCGACTAGCCGCATGCCCGCATAAACGGGGCTGCTCCTCATGGGAAACTTGGCCGCTGGCGGGAAGCGGTGAGGAGTGAACACCTGCTCCACCAGGTATGGTTCCTTCGCCTGCTTGGACGGCCGATGGGCTTCGCACTGCCGGTCCGCCTTTGGGCGAAGGTCAGAGGTCAAAGGTCATGCTAAATAGCCATGCAACAGCTGCCTCTTCATTTATTGTGCCATAAAGTCTAATCAAACATATTTTTTCATGAACAACATTCCTGTTCACAGAGATCCCACATACCACAACTATTTCTATCCGCTGCCCAGGAAAACATCATTAATCTGTAGTTACAAAGTGGCTTTGTAATTCATCTCTGAGCCACGATACACAAAGATTAAAACATATTCTGTCTGCAATTACATCCCATTCTTCTGTCTTGCATATCCACTTAGCTAATGTACTTAATTTCACTTAATTTCAATTAAACACTTAATTCCAGCCCTGGTTTCTCAAATGTCCCTCAGTTTGACACACAAACATATATCCCAGCATGCAACAATTCAGAGTGTGTCAAATGGATAAATTATTCTCTGTTTTCTTTTTAATCACTTTTCTGTTTAACTGAGACACCTCAGGGGGGCCTTTGCCCAGAGTTGTTGATAAACATCTAGGCTATGCTATGATTTGTTGTGACTAGAGGTCTGTTTCACGAAGCAGAATTTCTTGCTTAGCCAGACAACTTGTTGGATTTGAGGTAGTCTGGGCTAAATGGACTTTACCTTTGTTCGCTTACATTTAGCCCAGGGGGGTGTTTCACTATTTATTTAGTTATTTATTTAGCTAGAAATCATGACTGTACAATAGGGATGCTCCTTACCTAATTGGACAATCATGATTTCTAGCTTAAGTTAACCCAGCTAACTGAGAAATCCTGCTTTGTGGAACAGCCCCAGATTACATTAAATCTGTCAAGTTATCCGACTAAGCAACAAATCCTACTTCCTGAAACAGGCACCTGGGAAAAATGCTTTGCCTTAAACATACACCGCCAACATCAACATTATCAATGGGCCCTAGAATACCAATGTTAGAACAAGAGACTGTCTCTCTTGTTCTCTGGGAGGTAGGTGTCAAAAGGACCATACTGAGGTAAGTCCAAGGGCATCGGGCTTCAGAAAGCCACAAGAGGAGTTCAATACCATAGATATGGAGCAGGACATGTTTATTTATTTAGCAGATGTTTTAATCCAAAGGGACACACAGTTGAGAAAGCAGGGTCAGACAGTCGTGGGAGTAACTGGGGGTAAGAGCCATGCTCAAGGGCCCAACGGTAAAAGCACTCGGCCAGCTACAGGATTTGAACCGGTAAACTTCTGATCACAGGCACAGTGTTCAAGCCCACAGAGCCACATTCCACTCCAGCAGACTAGAAGCTAATGTAGGCCTGAGATGAGGTCTTGCGGAGGTGCTGGGTGATTTATAGGTGTTCTGTGACATGTCCTCTATACCACAAGTCTACCACAATAAAAAAATTTGCTATAAGAAATGGGACTTTTATTATAAACCGGACTTATCCTCCCCACCCCAGCCTCTCCCCTTCCCAGCTTGCTGTTTATTTTTGCATGAATAGCAATGGATCCTGCACAAGTGCATAACTTTGGGTTGAGCATTGGGAGGCCTGAGGTCTCCACCCATTTAAGGGGGTCCAGGGCTTGTATTGGCTGGTTTTGATTATTGGGGGAGGGGTACATTCCCCTCCCTGCCCTCCCCCCCATAATTTACTCCCACGATCCTGCAGATTTGCAAATAAGAAGACTCAGGCTCATAATTACGACAGAGGATTGTCCAGTTTCTGTTATGAGAGGTCATTCCCATCCATTAAACATTTCAGGCCCATAAAGTAAGAATCCAGACCAAGATTTTGTTTCAACCAACCAGTTGCACATAAGGAGTCACAGTCACAGAGTACTCAACTGGATGGTTGAAACAAAATCTTGGTCTGGAGTTTTAACTTTCTGGACCTGAAATACCCACCTCTGCATTTAAAGGAACTGTGTGCCCCCCAGCTGCTTTCATGGACCCACAGCAGATCTCCCATGGGACCAGGACCACCGGCCCCCATGCCTCGTTCCCAAAGAGTTTCCTCTCTGATTCCTCTCAACATGAGCCAATGACAGACTCAATGAAAACTTCACCTTTTTGGTTGAATCGACTGCAAAAATATTTAACTATGTGAAAAGGTTAACTGCACTAGCTTCTTTGGATAAAAGTGTTTGCTGAGCAAATAAATAATGAATTAAATGAATTACTGTGGCCTCAGGTGTCCATGGAGACACCTATGGAGCTAAAGGTCGTCCTGCAGATGCTGAGCCTATACCGGCTCCATCTGGCAGCTCCAGGAGAGGTCAATGGAGAGGACTCATCAGGGTAACCCCTGCTGAGGGTAAATGACATTTCAACACGTTTAATGTCAGGGAAGTGTGTCAGTACCCCAGGAGATGGCAACCTAAAGGGCAAAATTAGCAGCACTACGCGGACCTTCCTCTGTTACATCCTTTCTGTACCTTTTCCAAAGGTACACATTTCATTTTGTGACAAACTTGACATGTAATTAATCAGTCTTACATAACTTCTGCTTCCCAGCGAAGTTCATTCACCCACATTCCCTCCCCCTTATTTGTACATCTAATACAAGGATATTAATCTCTGTGTGGCCTTCTGAAAAACTGCCTCGTTACTCAGTAAGCTGGAGCATGTGGCTTGGAAGGCTTTCCGCAACTGACATCTGTAATTCCAGAAATAGTGAGAAATCCTGTTGCCATGCCAGTCGCTTCCCTGCACAACTGTGGAAGTGGATTTATCCGAGGAGCAGGGAGCATGATGAATCATCCCAGCTGGATCATGGCTTTTCACGTTCTGGGTGCGGTACCAAACAGCGCAAACCCAAAAATAGCTTTGGCTCTTACCTGCTACTCCTCACATGATGTTCACACCTAATCAGAGTTTACACCTGATCACGGTCACATAGAAGTAGACGTAAACTAATACACGAAGGTCAAACTTTTAACAATACTTTAATGCAGCGATTCTCAACTCATGGCCAGCAAGTTCTGAAAGGGTCGCAAGGCAGAGTTGTAAATGTGAGCATTTTAAAACCAGCAAGCTCTTATGCTGATCCACGATCAGATTCCCCAGCCCCAATCCTAGAAATAACCCTATATAAACAGGTCTTGGGTCTGCAGCTGCTTAGCACAAAACTAGTGAACATTTAACCAATCCAAGAAGCCAAACCACAGATGCTTCATTTAAAATTCACTGGCACATCCAATCAGATTTGTACAATAGGCATTGATTGGCTCCTCATAGCGTTAATTTAAATCTGTACTTAATATAGGGTCGCGTCTAAGCCCGCATGGTAAAAATTGGGTCGCGGTGCAAAAAGGTTGGAGAACCACTAATGTAAAGGAACTATACTGCACAACTTACACTTACAGTACTCTGTGTCCCTACTAACATGACAACAGATTATTTTTGCAAATTGAACCTGGTCAGTTACCTCTTTGGATTTTCGGTGGCGGTCCTTGCTACCACGATCCTTCTCCTTTCCATCTTCTCCAACGTGACTGGCACAAGAGGACCGCCAATTCCTAGGGGAGTTGGACATGCTACAGATCTTCGTCTCGGTGGCTCCATTTTCTTCAGCCAATGATCTCGATGACCTCCTGGTGCAAACAGTCTTTTTTAGGGCTTTGACTCGCAGACTGTCAGTATTGCTGCCACTGGCGTCCGAGCAGCACCAGTCTGGACCACCAGTTCCACTGGTGTTTCCAGTGGGCTGGCACCGGGGAATGCCAGGAGAAGAGCTGCTCTCTGGGTGAGTCTCATTGGCTGTGTTTGACTCACTTGGCCTGACACCGACCTCAGGCTCCTGTATCTTTTCATCCAGCTTGTTCAGTTTGGATAGAACCTGAGAGATCTCCCCACGTACCCCAGACAGGGACTCCAGCTTCTTCTCGATCTCTCCGATCCGGAGCACCAGCTTACAAACGCTGGCCTTCAACTCTCCGTCTGTGTTCTCCAGTGACTGGAAGAGACGGTCAAGCTTGAGACCTGCTTTGCTGAGCTTTGCAGCATTAGTCTCTGGAGAACTGTCTTCGTCTGACTTCGGGGCACGCGTGAGGGATCCGATGCTATTGTACCGTGATGCCTGAAGGATTCCCAGAGAGTCAGACATGCTCATGTCATCCAGAAAGCGGAAGATATCACTGATGTCATCACTGACTAACTCAGAGTCCTCTTCAGAGAGCTTATATGAATGTCTTTCCCCATATTTGCTGAAGGCAGGGAGGTCTTTAACCTTCCTCTGTTCAGACTGATCAGTCTGTGTGCTCACACTCAGGGGAATGTCTACGCCACCTACCTGGATGGAGGGACAGTTGATGCTTTTGTCTTTAAATCTCTTCACACCTTCTCTGTGGTCTACAATCACTCCATTACCCACAGATCCCATGTCCTGTGACTTCGATTCATTAGACTTAACACTAAATCCTGATGGGGAATCCTCTTTGACTTCTTGGTAGTTCTGCTCACTCTCCACACTGCCCATGTCATGGAGATGGCATTCTTTAGACCGCTTGGAATTCAGAAAAGTGTCTTCAAAATCTGGTCCCTCATCCGTATTCAGACTCAGACTCTTCACAGGCCAGGGGGATGGCCTGCTGTGTCTTCCCAATGTCCTCCTGGTGCTTATACTCTCCGTGATGGTTGTTGGCCCAAAATAGGTGGAAGCCTGTAGGTCATCCAGACTCTCGTGCTTCGACCGTTTTTTTTCTTGGAAAGGGGGACTTACTGAATCAAAATAAGGGTTACTATAAGGCAGCTCAAAGCTGTGGTTAAAGAAGGCATGTTTCTGCGAGTCCTTACGCTGGAACACCCCACACAAGTCATCCCTGGACTTGGATTCCACGGTGATCACATGGGGAGAGAAGGCCACAAAATTGTGGAAGTCCTCCTTAAAAATATTTCTCTTCTCCACACAGGAGTGCACAGAGAATGGTCCGGCTGTTGAGGCAAACCTGTTTTTTAACCCGGACTTTAGATGCAAAGACTCCTGATCGGTGGTGGATTCGCTGTCTATCTCCATCGGAAAGTAGGTGCTCTGCATATCGCAGGACGGCGAGCCGCTGTGCGGGTACTGCGGGAGATGCTGAAGCTTCTCAAGTGAGGCTGCTCTGCATTTAAAATCCCTGCTCACCCCCAGGAGACGGCCATGGTTGGAGGATGGTACGAACGGCTGGCAGTCACCGAAATCCGATTTAGAACACGGCGAAACCCGCGAGGTCGGCTTGTATGACACGTCGTAGGCCCTGCTATAGTCAGACTGCTTGTACATGTCAGAATCTGACCGACATGATTCAAATGACTGGTTCTTTTGAAACTTGGGCCGTTGGGATATGGGCAGCTTGTCCTTTGCAGTACCACTGTTCATCTGGATCAAGTTGAACATGGTGACGATGTCCGCTGCAGCCATGAGCTTCCTGGACTGCTGGTCTTCTGAGGTGTTCCGCATCTTGTCCCGGAACAAGGTGGCAGGAAAGCAGGGGTCCATGCAGGCAGTATAAAAGAGGAGACTCCGCAGCTTCACTAGATGGACCAGGTCGAACCTGGCACAAAGCGACTTGCAGAGGTCCTGGTAGGACATGGTGTTGTGCTTAGCATCCAGCTCCTCCAGGATTCTTCCCAGGAAATGGGAATACTCTGGCGTTGGGTCCATAGCTAATCTGATCTCTCAGAAGACTTATTCTATCAGATAGCTGTTACCCTGCAGGAAATATTAGCGGAAAATTGCTAGCTGCACATTTGCTTCATACACGCATTATTATAATATTACAGTCTCATTTTTACGATTTGGGCCAACCAGAAAAACAACATCTTACTTTTCTATTCCTAAATGTGTGACAAGAGATTCATAGTTTTTCAGCTAGTTTTCAAATCCAATAAATATCTATAGAACAATAATTTCGAAAGATTTAAATATGTATAAAAGCATGAAGCAGAAAGCGAAGAAAGCCTTCGGAGAACTGAAACAACTAAAGCTATTTGCAGTCGTACGAGAATTCAGTAGATGAATACCTGCGCGAGTTTTTGCAAGAATAAGCACTTGTACAAAATGTTTTATCGTTAAGAATAATCATGAGTAAAGTAATCATGCTTTGCGTTTTGCAAAACATCATGGTCACATCGAGTAACATACCTCGAATACGGTCCAATTCGCGGTCATCCATATTATTATTAATAAACTCCTATCTGTGGCAAACTAAGAAACCGCCAAAGCAAAGTTAACGAGCGCACTCGTCCAAAGCTGAACATAGCTGGTAAATCGCAGAACGTGGCAGAGTTCAAACACATATTTTATATCCAGTTTGTCTCCCGGACTGTTCTTGCGCTGCACGGTATTTTCGGATCTTTTCCTCCTCTTGCCTTTAACATCCACACGGAAAACGGAGCTGTCCGCGGTCTGATCCGACTCTGCTGGATGGAGGCAGGCGGCTTTGTCTCTACCGAGAATGACGTAATTAAACCTTCAGACCAACTGCAGGGGAAGTTAAGCTGCCTTCATTTATCGGGACCTCTATAACATAGCGTGCATTTTGCTGACTAATCAAAGTGCTATACTGTTTTCACCTAAGTATACTGCTGAGGATATTACCCATAAATTTTATACATTTATATAAAAAACTAGTTGCAGTCATTGACGAAAAGCATGTATCACATTAAGCCTTATGGCATAAAGTGTATTTTTCAGACGACCCAATCATGCCAGAATACGCAGTTATTTGTACATTAGGGTGCAAACCCATTTTATCAGAAAGTATCTTGTTTTATTCTGAAAGAACTCACGTAGTGAAAGGGCAAGTGAGAGAAGAACAAATGCACAACCTAAACAAGTGAATCAAGGCCGCACATTAGTTATAGTAATTATCCTGTATGTACAGTGTGTGGTCGCGTCCTTTTCTTGTACAGTATGTGCGGAGCGGAGCGAGCCGGACTCCCGCGCGCCTTCTGCAAACCTTTGCCTTTGCGGAGGGTCTCCAATGTTTTCATCTTAACATTTTCTGGCTTAGTCACCCAACTAATTATACGTTTTTCCTCGTACATCGGCAAGTATGATCGGACTGACACGTCTGAGTCATGTTTGAGACATTGCAATAAGGCATATGACATGCACCCATTTATATGCAATGCGAAAGCATCAGATAACGATGTACGGACTTCGTTCACTCGCCGGCTATTTTTTTTCACACAGACAAGCAGATACTGTTTTGTCAGTGCAGACATATGCACAGATGTACTCGGCTAAACTTCTGTCATGGTAGTAGACTCCGATTTGCTAAGACCGGTTTCGGTATCCCTTTTTGCAGTGATGTGTCGTATTTGCAAATGCGAGCGCAGTCGATTTCTGTTTTATAGTGGATTCTGAATTCCACGTAACATCATAACGGTCCCGGTTTTCATGTTAATCACTGTGACACAATTCCCGGAGCATCGCAAACCCTTCGTTATGTTTCAAAGCCACATCTCTGTAAATTTTAGTCTTAAAAACGACTCGGTGACCTTGCAACTGCAACGTCCCAGGTTTTAAAAAAGTCTTTATAAACAGGCGAATTTCCCAACCTCGTTCTTAATTTGTGGTTTGAAATGATAGGACAACCTGGAAAGGAGAATAGACCGGCTTTGATTTGATTGCAGACTATATCGGGAATACTATTAGGGTGAAACAGTGATTACAAATTAATGGAGTTTATTACTGAAGTAGCAATATATGTAACAGAAAAAGCGGTCCGTCAGCCATCCTCTATTAGCTTAATCAAACGGTACAGTCAGTCATAGGATTAAAGAGGCATTAATGTCAGTTTGCGACTCAGACTTAATAAAATAACCGGATATCTATACCCATCAGCGCAAATGTGTCAGAATGTCACGAATTTTCTGGTTCCTTTTTTTCTTGGGGGGTGGGGAGCACATTTTAAAATGTGCTACTTGGCATCTTGTGTCCCATATGCTAAGCACTGGGTCTGAGTGTAGGACATACTGGCCTGCATACAGAGACAGAAATAATCTTTATTGTGCTGGGCCTCCCCAAAGCCCAGAGAATTCCTCTTCTTAATTAAGAAATATATAGAAAGGCAAAACTAAAGGCTAATTGATCTAAACCTTAATACTCATAAACATATAAAGCCTTGTTAAGTACTCTGAGGGTCCAGAGGCTGACTGTCATTTCAGCTAAACAGTTAACTGTTTGTGAGCGCGTGGGCACACTATGTACCAGTAAACAGTGAATATGGGTGAGAACGGTGATCACAGGCAGACTCATTTCACGTTCCACCTGCCTCTGTGAGCTTTGACTGGAAGCAGGGCGGATGCAATCAGCTCACTCAGTGGGGTGGAGTCCGTCCAAACACCCGGAGGCATGCGAATGAAAGCGCACAGCACCCAGCGAGGGGGCGCGCTGTTGATTAAGATGACGCCCGCAGGGCAAGCGTGGGTGCGGGCGGGAGAGGACGAGGAGATGGTTCCCTCATTGGCTGGGGGTCACATGGTCGGGCTTGTTGGCCACCTGAAAATTTTTGTCCGCCAGGAACGCAAAGGGTAACAATGCCACAGCACTAATCACACCAGCCACCAAAGCTGGTTCCATGCCATGTCTTGTGCAAGTACGCGTTCACACACTTACACTACGGGACTAAAACTCAGACCCTACCATTTTTCTCCCACTGGTCACATCTCTCTGCTCCTTGCAAGACCCCCCTTCTCTCTCACATTGTCTCCTCCTCAGAGTCTGCCTCTGGACAGCCTGCCGTCGCAGCACATCACTCCAGGGGTGTTTATTATTGTCCAGCCGCGGAGAAGTGGAGTACCGCGCCACCAGTCCCCTGTGTCACCACAGGATCTGAGTCAACCGCGGATGTGAGTCGCCTATGTGCCAGCATTGAAAGCCAAGTACAAAAGCAACTAAAAACTACCTAAAAAAACTACTCAAACTAAAAACTAACTAAAAGTCAAAAAGCCAAATAGAAAAAAACGGACATGTCCAGTTACCCCGAGGGGCTTTTCCAGTGTCAATACAGAAAATTTAAAGTAATCAGCCATTTTATGAAAATTTATGCAAATCATGCGATGAGCCTTAACTGTTTATAATTGGTAATTATGCAGGTCTGGCAGATGGTCTAAAGTCCTGTATTACTTGAATAGTTTAATACTTTAATAGTTTAACACGGTTGCCTCAGATCAGCAGGACTTGTGTGACTTAAATCCACAGCTGACTTAGATCCTGCAGTGACACCCTGCACTACCTTAGACAGAAGATGCACGTTACCTGCGCATTAGGGATCCACAGTTGTGTCGGTAAGATCGAAAAATCCAACAACAATCACTTCTGCTCTGGTCCAGGCTGTGCGAAGCATTTCCCAAAGGGCACAAATCAACTTGTGTTTAGACTTTTAATGGTGTCCCATTTGCACAGTGCTGCTGCAAACTGTTTTTCTGTGCTTAAATCAGCCCATTAAAATGAAAGCCCTGCTTCTTAGTGAAAATGCGACCTCGTTGAGCGGCAGACCCCAGGAGCTCGCAGGGAACACCTTTGAATTTTGACTCACGAGTTTCTTATGCACGATTTTGTGATCTTGCAGTCGGTATGCAAATTGAACAACTCATTCCAGGCTAAAAAAGCCAAGCCTTAGAAACACATGCCCGTCTATGTGTGTGTGTGGGGGGGGGGAGAGAGCGCAGGGCAGGGAGCCTCAAATACAAGCATTCATGAGCCTTGCCTCTTGAGGCAGGTCAGAGGCAGCCTTCTGAGGCAGGTCAGAGGCAGCCAGCCTCCTTTTTCCTCCTTTCCACTGCTTTGCTCCCTGCTGCTCACCTTTATCAGATCCAGGATTAATTTTAGATTTCACTGCAGCAGTGGCATTTTTACAGGAAGGGCCCGCGCGCGGTCGCTTCACGCTTGCTGGGGGGAAAAGGGGGCGATATGTCGAATGAACCAGCGCCTCATTCCATCGTGGTTCTCATCTCAATTAGAATCTTATATATAACAACTGAATAAAGAATGAAGAAAAAACAAAATAAAATAAGACAAATCTGATAAACAAGCGAAGCCAACAGACATTTTAATAATTTTTCCGACATCAGTGCCCGTCTGTCCTGGCTATGTGAGGTCCTTCTCGCAAACACTGTAATACAGCCATGTGTATAGCATAAAAAGCTGACTATCATAGCCGCCGCATCACGAGGGGCCGACTCACTAAAAATATCACATAATGGCATGTTAATAAGGCGCTAAGTGTAGTCAGACCAGAGATGAGACAAGTCAAGATGCTATAAAGTATATTATATAATTTAAAAGTGCAAAACTATTAAACCAACAATGGGTGTCAATTCCAATGACAGAAAGAGCGTAAGAATAACATTTCCATGGAGCAGTAACTGACAATCGGCTGCATCTGTGGATTTGTCCTCATTATGGCAGGACAAGGAGTTTCTGGACATTGTCACCTGACAGAGCAAGGACGGCGACATTCCATTCTTGTCTCTGACACAGATTGCCGGCACCTGTTTTTATGTTCATGCAAGGAGGAGGGTTAACTCATAACAAAGCCATCCAAAGGGGGTGCCGGAGACAAGGTGAGATATTTACTGCAGCTCTGCATGCTTTCGGAACTTTGAGAGGACACACAATCCTACCTGCCCTGCTGAAGAACATTATTAGCGAGTAAAATGGCTTGAATAACTGGCCGGTGACTTCTTTTCGGTGTAAGATATGCGGCAGAGAGCATCTTTTCTTCTGCTCCCTGCTGTGGTCTAAGTAACATACAAAAGGGCCGAGTCAGTTTATGACTCAGACCCAATAGACAGGGCTGAGAGTCGCTGCATTTTATTATAGCAGCTTTGTTCCGTCTGTTTCAAGTTAATAGACAAACTGCAGTCCCAGAAGCTGGGGAGGGGGCAGTTTTCCAGCCACATACGAGCAAAATCTTGAGGCTGTGATTCTCTGGGCATCACCTTGCCGAGGGCGATGTCGCCCGAACACAAACACATGACGCTTTCCAACAGACCCCTCCACCAAAGCCTGGAGAGATCCGTCCAGGACGCCTCCGTCATTGTCCCTGCGGCCCCGGTCTTATCTTAAGACAAAAGAATTTCCCTGGGAATAAATAAAGTTTTTCTTATCTTATCTTATCTTATCTTACAGGGGCTTAGTGGACTCACAGTTTGAATTATCCAATGTGTTCTGCATGCAGGTGTGAGAATGACTCCTTCGCAGAAAATGCACACCAGGGCGGAACGCACAGAGAGCAAGCAGGCTGATAACGATTTAGTGTCCCTATGCTCTTTCAATTACAGCCAAAGAGGGGCCGACACCCTCAGCAGTAAGTCATCTTCATCTCTGTTGATGACGGAAGACAGGTCAATTTGGGACTGCAGGGGACGGGGTAGTTGTGGGGGCCACGGAGTTCAACAGCACTCAGGTAATCAGGGCTATGTGTCTGTCGGGGAAGGGAATGTACGCAAGGGCACCTTAAGTGGCACCGGTTAGACTTTGCCACACCCTCCACTGGTGACGTGTCCCACACTGCTCTCCACAGGGCTGTACTGCTTGCTCCTGCCCATTAGCTGTAGATATCACTCCATCCAGGAGTTGTGCAGGGAGGCCGGTCCACATGGTGCCATATGCCAATAACCATGTTACTGAGGTAGTGTCTAAGGTGGCATCATGGTCACTGCGGTGGTCCTGTCGCTGGGGGAGCGGCTAAGGTGGCATCATGGTCACTGCGGTGGTCCTGTCGCTGGGGGAGCGGCTAAGGTGGCATCATGGTCACTGCGGTG
>JAODLD010000021.1:16276668-16287807 GCA_026781065.1 Mormyrops boulengeri
GTCCTGTCCCTGGGGGAGTGGCTAAGGTGGCATCATGGTCACTGCGGTGGTCCTGTCCCTGGGGGAGCGGCTAAGGTGGCATCATGGTCACTGCGGTGGTCCCTCCTGGCCTTCCTCATGATAAAGAAATCCTCCAAAACCCTTTGCATTTTTCCAAGTATGAGTACAGGTACGTTGGAGTTCTTCTCTTTGCCTAACTCATGTTGCTCTCCATTGTGGGGGGGGGGGGCTGGGATAGGTCTGCCCAATCACAGGCACATAGACGTAGCCCACAGAGCCTCTCACCACCCCCAGTGAACATATAGGATGCAGCTGAGAGGCCAATGGCCTTGGGGGGGGCTGCAGGTTTCACCATGCGTGTCACTGTTTCAGCATCAGCCATGTGAATCTAACCTTAGCGAGGCAGCAGGCAGTAATTACACCCGGAGCTGCTGGGGGCAACAGCAGGGGAGAAGAGGGGGTAGGAAATATTACCACAAATGGGGTTTACCTTAAATACACATCCAGCCCAATTTAACTCCTAGTAGAGCTCGAGGACTCAGCCATGGGGGCAGGGAGCTGAAGAGCGGGGAGAGGCAGGAGAGGCACTCACTGGCGGAGCGAGGCGTCCTCGGCCGGATGCGCGGAGTTGGGCCCCCAATAGCAGCATTTAGGGCTCCTCCTAAGAGGAGCGTTTTCATTCCAGGAATAACATTCACGGCATCAGAGAGACGCTTTCATCCCCACTCTTGTGAGATCCTGGCGAGCCCCCCAGAGACGCTCAGCTACAGGAGGTGGATCTTCTGTGCTCCATCCAGATTAGCCGCTATCACGTTCATCATGGCAGCCACTAGAGGGCAGAACAGGTGACTGAAAAGAAACAGGAAGGGGAAAAAAAATCAGACAGTATAGGAAAATGAGGGGATAATATGAATGGAAAGCTGACAGGTACCAGCTTTAGTCAGAGAAATTGAACAGAAACAATAATTGTGTTGGAGCAGCACTCAGTGTATAAAGCAGGCCTGTGCCACACTCTGCGCAGCTGTGCTAACACTCATTAGGGTTTAACAGCATACCAGGAGACTGGTCACGGATATCTGCGCAGATCATGCAGTCATGCAGCCGTGAGATGTGCAGTCAAGCTCACAGTTCAGGATTTTTCAATTTCAGGAAATCAAAATTTGATCGGAAATTATGGATATGATTCAAGACATTTAAATCCCCAATTCTGAAAATATTGAAGAAACTCTTATATGATTATTGTACTTCTTTAGAGCAGCTGCATTCATATTCCCATATTCTATGTTTCTAGATTCTCCTGGATGAACACAACTACAGCTTGACACTCGCAGCTCCTCAGATAGTGACAGTAATGATGCAGTTTGCTTTGCAGTTTCGCTCAGAACATGTGAGTGCAGGCCGAGTGCTTTATTCGGTGAGCTATTTATTGACAGAAGCAGATGTCCAGAAACACAACAGTCAGGGCTGCATCTTCGCAGGAAGCAGGGCACCGCTGAGAGCTGCGGGGCCATAAACAATAAGATGGGGAAAGTATGGAGGCTGCTCGTTAGCCGCTTGGGCGAGAGGAGACGCTTTAGTATGCAAATGAGATAAATGAAAGCGCTGAGAGCCACTTCTCTGCCGCGGCAGGCCAGACCCTCTGCGTGGGATTTCTTTCTGCGCGGTAACCGCCGAGCCTTGGACATGTACTTTAGAATTGGCTCCGTGGCGCTCGACCTCCAGGCATGACGCACCAAGGGGAAGCAAAGCAGGCACATCCGTGGTCCGTGACAGCTCGGGGACGATGTCGCTGTGGCAGGCAGCGGGCTTTGAATGGCGGCCATGTTGCTGCTGGTGCCACCCCACTGGCTGGTAACAGGACGGCAGCTTCCGAAAGGGGGAGGGGAACACAGTGCAGATTCAAACGCTTCCCATGGGTGTATTAGGTTTGTGTGCATATTATGGCATCTCATAGACATGAAAATCGAGGTCTAACTGACATCTCGCACATCTCCAGAGCATCCATCAGGACTTCATAGGACATCAGTTACTGACTAAACATTTGCCTCTTCCTTAAGAACATCCTATGCACCGGCACTGCATTCATTGAAGCCCCAATCTGCTTTTCCCTTTGACTCTTGTGGTTAAGAGCTCCCTCTAGGGGCTGAACTGGGATACAGCACAATTACAACCATTTACACCAGTCACAAAGGTACAATGGTTCTGATATACAAGCAATTAAAGAATCAGCGATTACATCATGACTGTCGGTATGTCAGAGTCATAACCACCTCCTGACTGACTTCAACTCAATATTTTCTGCCCAGCTTCCAAGCCAGAGGTTTGAGGTCACCGTAATGACATTCTCCAGCTGACCAAATCCAGCCCACAGTGGCGAACCAGCACCCTGATGGACTGCGTAGGTGTCCTCATTACTAGCCAGAACATGGCTGGACATTCAGCACAGGGGAGGCTGAAAAGTCAGAGTGATGGAAGAAAAAAAAAACAAATGAGAGGTAGCTGGGTGATGACCTGCAGATCCTGCTTTTCACTGGTTTCGCTGGATACATCTGAAATTACATACTGTGGAGCAAAATGAGAAGCAGAAGGAAAGCCATTTGCCCATCCGATGTCTGCCAAGCTAGTATAGGGTGTTTGTCTGCCCCGAGGTGATGTGTTTTTTAATGTACTTGAAATTGCAGCAGTTCATGCCGTCAGCCTGTAAACATCCTCTTCTAAATGGCAATTTCAAGCACAGGAGCCACTCATACAGCTGCTGTGTATCGAGGAAGGGGTGCCACGGAAACAAACGGAACGTGGCATTTTGTTGTCTCCAGTAAGGAATAAATTAACGGGCATGATTAGCACATGCGATGAATACCCCAGCTGCCGGCCTCGCTCAGGCCCGTTGCTATGGGGCTAGAGCCCTCGCGCAAGGCCCTCACTCACGCCGGGCCGTTAAGAGACGGCCATACCGCCACATGAAGCCGCAGTCAGTCTTCTTCACAGGGAGCTCGCCAAAGTACTTGTGAACGCGTGGGCGTGCGCGTGCATGCACGCCTCCGTCTGTCTATTGATGTATTCATGTGTTTCTTGCTAATTGCTTTTTTTCCTTAGCCTCCGTCTGGTAAAGGCGCAGCACATCGCTGCACGGGCCTGGCGGGTTCTCTCCAGTCGCGGGTCACCCGTCTGGCCACGCTGGAAGATGGTTGGCTGGCTGGAGTCACATGGTTACCTGGCCCTAGCTTGCCCTGTCACTCTCATCAACAGCCAACTAGCATCACTGAGGAAGACAGATATCATGGGGTGGTTGAGGTTTGACAATATTATAACAACATATTGATTTCCCATCATCAGCTTAGAAAACAGTCATATATTTGCCTGAAAGTTTAACCTCAAATACACAACAGACACCCCTATGCCAAGGGGCATAAATGACCTTTTCCGGTGCAGAAGAGCCGGTACTGGCACCTGCCTGATATGCTACAAACCGAAGTACTGAGATGACTTTAAAATTAGAACCACAAAATAATGAACCGTCAGATGAGAAGAATGTATGGTTTTCCAAAAATGGAACCTGGAGGTTCAATGCCAGTCAGTATCTGCCGATAATGAGGAAAGGGGCCGAGAGGGTGATAACTATGGGGTAACAATTGAGGCAAAATGACACAGAGACAAGAGGGGGCAGCCATGAGAGTCGCTGAAAGCAAACGTCAGCTTCATCCTCGTCCCGCTCCACGTCATCCTCTTCGAAGGGCTTTGCTTTTAATTCACCTTGACTACTTTCACCACGTTCCGCTATCGTCGCATTGAGGAGACATAATTAATGATGAATAAGACTCTGTAATGTGTATGTTTGTTGTCAGTCTCAATGCAGTCTGGGAAATGAGGTAGCCAATCATCACTGCTGCGTGCATTTACCTCATTCCCTGGTGCTGATGCATCGTAAAAGAACGCTGGATAATTAGTCTTCCCGTGTCACTCTGTGTCTCTGCGCAAACCTGCCACCAAGACACAAGAAGACTCCTGTGCTGCTGGGTGACCAGGCGGCCCGCTGATCAGAGCCGGACCCCACAGCGCTGTCACCTGCCTCACCCACTATGGCTGGGCATCTTGGCTACACAGTGCCCCTACCTCTCAGTCCATTACCCCCCCCCCCCTATAATTTTACCTCTAAACAATGCTTCACTCCAATCTTCTCATCCACTTCTGACCCACCACAGACGACAATTTCCAACCTTTCAGGAAAAATAAGACAGCTTTTTTCATTCCACGTTTCCAGTGCTGCAGGAGGACTAAACAAATCCAGCAGAAAGACAAAGAAGCAGGTTGACTTAGTGGCCCACCAACATACCGGGGCCGGTTTATACCCTCCGTCAGAAATCTTCAGCGCTTTCACATCTTCCAGCCACTGTTCCTGCTCAGGGTAATGGGGTCAGAAAGAAGTAATACATTAAGACAAGGTTGCGGGGTCAGCTAGATGCCCTACTGTAAAAGAGCCTGAAACACAAAGCTGCCGGAGCAGATACGGTCCCCAGCCGCATGCTCCACACATGCAGTGACCAACTGGCAGGCGTCTTTGTGGACCTCATCAACTTGTCGCTTTTCCAGGCTCCAATCTCCATCTGTTTGCCGCATTTTCCCAGGTCTAAACAACAATGCAATATGTCACAGAGAGTTTTGCACCATTGCAATCACTTTAATACTTTAACCCTTTAATACTTTAAGAGGCTGCTCATGGACCAGCACACAAATGGGCCTTCAATGATTTGTACTCCGCACGTGCTGATCTACCAAGGATGCATGTCCATCGCTACCCACGTGGCCCTGACTCACGTGGAGAAACAGAACATTGTACGAAGGCCGTTTGTAGACTGGATAGACAGAATCCAATAACAGGACAGAACACGTGAAGTAAACACAAGCTGTAACTGGATCTTTGGCTTTCTGAACGACTCGCCTCAGATGGGCAGGATTGGTGACCACGCTACACACACCAAGCTATGCTATGTTAACAAGAACATCTCAAACATCACAAAGTCTGCTGCTGACACCACTGTTATGGACCCAATCGCAGCGATGAGTCTGCATGCAGAGAGGAGGAGGACAATCGGTCCCTCAGTGTCAGTAAGACAAAGACAAAGCTGCCCAAAGCTAACCAACCCCCTCCGGACATTGATAGGAGGGTAGTCAGGGCGAACAGCAGCGCCTTGGGCTTCACAGGACAGCCTGAATTTGCCGAGTTCGACGTGTCCCTGGGTCAAAAAGGGATGAGCCTGTGTTTCACTTCTTCAACCAATCACAGTCTTCATCTTCTGGGTCACCAGGCTAAGCCTCTGTGCTTCTCATCAGGAGGTTGCCAGTTCAAGCCTTGATATCATTATTTTTGTTCTTGTTATTATTATTATTGTCGTACCCTTAACAAAAGGCAGACACAATAAAACGGGTGCTTTACAAACCAGAAAACACTGATTTTAATTAATGTGGTAAAATCATACAATGAAGACTGTGATTTGTTAATGATGTGGAACGCAAACCCCACCCTTGATGACCCAGGGACACGTCGGACTTGGCAAAATCAGGACGTGCAGGTTCGCATCATTGAGGAGCTCATATGGACCAAAAACACTTCTTCTCTGTTAAAGGAGGCTTCGACTTCATTGAGTTCTACATGCACAATAGCTGGTATGAGAGCAGCACTGATGAAAGCAGTCCAGTCCAGTTCATGACTGGGTCCTCACTCCCACCCCTGCAGGACATTCAGCGCTCGGGGTGTGAGAGGACCGCTCACAGACTCCTGAGTAACTTCTCATTCCTCTGCCATCTGCAAAACGCTACGCAAACATTCAACTTGATACCAGCAGACATAAAAACAGCTTCAGCTCCTGGGCCATCAGGGATCTGACCTACAATACAGTGTTTCCCAATCTGGTTCTCAGGGACCCCCAGAGTCTCTGCGTTTGTGCTCCCTCCCAACAGGGAGCAAAAATGTGGACTATCTGGGGGTCTCCCAGGACCCAGAGGTAAGGAACATGCACTGAGTACAGCGCGTTGCCGCTCCCACCACACAACAAACCACCTCAGGGATGAGAACCTGAGTGTGGCGGGTGATACCTCAGTACCACACTAGTCCAGATGGACCAGCGTGAGGTTTTTCCCGGTGGCTGGGGTATGAATCCTGCCACCAACCCCCAAGTTTTTCCCTTGTAAGTTGGAGGACCTCCTTATAGGGCTGGATGTAGATTAACATCATACCCAGGACAAAGCAGGTTAAGGGCCTTGCTCAAGGGCCAAATGGAGTAGAGTCACTCTGGGCATTCATGGGATTTGAACCAGCAACCTTCCAGTTGCTGGCACAGAGCCCGAGCCTCAGAACCACTAATCCGTCCCAGGATCCAGTAGGGTGCAAAAATGTGGACTGTCTGGGGGTCTCCCAGGACCAGGTCGGCAAACACTGCTAGTAGAATCCCACACATACCATGGTGATCTACTGAACACAGGGCTGCAAACTGTGCTTAACACTTCAGACACCTCTGAACATCTTTCGAAACTTGAATTCCTGCCCATCTACCTCAAGCTAGTTACTGACTTTAATATATTATTACACTATGTACTGCGTGACGTAATACATATTGTGCTGCACTGTCACCCTGCCTTTGGTATTATTTTGCATTATGTTTTGTCGCTGCCGTGCACTGTTTAATACAGTAAATATCACTGCTTTGTGAGTTTAGTTAAATGAGGCAACGCGACCTACGTGAAGGCCGTCACTGCACACTTGTGTCAGGTAAGATGGCAATTAAACTGAACTGCACTGAAGAAGACACAGGCTGAGACAAAGAGTTCAGAAGCAGAGCTGGTGTCACGTACTCTGGGTTGACTGAGTGAATGAGCCATTCCGCACCATTTAAACTGCCTAACAGCTCTCACTGATGCTGCACTGAGGCCTGGAAGCTTAAAATCACGGTCAGTGATTCTTTCTGCTGGCTGGTGCCACGTCCTGTTATGAGCTTGAGTGTCAGAAAGCTCCGATTCCATTTACTCAGACATTCTTACACTTCAAAGCCGAGAAGTACATTCGAAAAGAAAGTGACAAGACACCACAAGAGCACACTCACACTCGCACACACACTCACACTCGCACACACGGGCTGTTATGACCGATCGTTCCACCCCTTCGTCGACCACGCCTCCTCGTTAACCTCGTGTGGATTCTCCGTGTTCACCAGCTGTTTCCCGTTGCTGTCACTGGTTCAGTGTATTTAAGTCCATGTCAGAGTTTGTTTCCCTAGTTCTGTCATTGTAGTTACGTGCTGTTTCTCCCCAGTGCCGTTTCCTCATTAAATCCCTTTATTTTGCCCTAGTCCTGCTCTCTTTGGCCTGCTTTCCCGGTCCGTGCCGCGTCGCTCGTGACAGATCGCGACACAGGCGAACACGTTCTATTCTGTATGTACACACAGACACACACACGGGCGGATACACTCAGTACAGACACACACACGGGCGGATACACTCAGTACAGACACACAGATGCACTCCATGTAAAGCACTAATGCAGGAATAATCTGTGAGCATCTCACAAAAAAGGGATTAAAACACAACAAAATAAGATATTTAGTGCTTCCTTGGGGGCTCTGCATCATGCTATCAGCTTCCAGAGACAGACTCACTTGTGCAAAGTGCCACATCTCCTAAGAGCTTAGCTGAGGTCTGAGAAATGAAGCGGTAACACTTTACTTTTGGGGACACAAATACTTAGTAATAACTCAGTTACTACTGAAGTACAAATCATGAACAAGTATAGTTGCTACTTGAGATAAAAGATGTCACCATTTATTAATGATGGACAAACATGAGATCAGTATTTCACGTGTTTTTCATGACTTGTTCCTTCAATTGTTTACAAAGGTTTACGGAATTAAGAGATATAGTAACAAATATAGTAACTGCGTGGGATACAAGACGCGTCACGATTCATTAATGGTGAATAAACATGAGTTCAGTATTTCACTTGTTATTCATGACTTTTTCCTTCAGTTGTTCACAAAGGTTTAAGGACAGAAACAGTAACAAATATAGCAACTGCTTCAAGTAAAATATCACGATTCATTAATGATGAATTAATATGAGATCAGTATGTAACTAAGACTTAGTTTGTGGTTAATTAATGCAGCAATAGCATAATGCTATATTTGTGCCCTGTGAAGTTAAGTGTTACCAACACAACACTCAATAATAATAACTGATTTATTTCCTTTAAGCTGCCCCATTAGCTGGCTGAGCGTGGGCTCCTGGAGAGATGTCCAGAAGATCATCAGATTACCAGTAGACCCCCATGCTGTAGATAGCTGGTCTATGTGGAAAGTTCTTGTCTGAAAGCACCAGTGGCTCTAACTACGTTCTGATATCCAGAGATTTCCTTCAGTACAGCTACATTTTCAGTCTTATTTTGCGCCTCATTGGATGACTAAAGAGATTATGTAAAACTCATCAGATTTGACAGGACAGTCACAAAAAACTGACTCACTTTCATCTGACGCCCTCTTCAGGACAGATGATGTATAACCTTAAATCCATATGCAGTCGGCCTTCTTTTATTGAATTTGATTACTTGGTTTTGTTTGTGAATCTTTACATAAGTGGAAAAAGTAAGAATATATGGGTACAGTCATGCTTAATGGGGATACATCCAGAGAAATGTGTCATTAGACATTTTCGCTGCTGTGCGAACTTCATAGCGTGTACTAACACAAACCTATGTGGTACAGCCTAAATGACCATAAACAGTGCAGTGTAGTAAATAAATAACTATGTTATCATAATTGAGTATTATATACTTTACATAATTGTATGTGCTATACTTCTACATGACCGAGAGTGTAGGTTTGTTTACACCTGTATCACCACATACATGAGAGCAGTGTGCTGTACATACGACGCCACTAGGCGTTAGGAATTTTTCAGCTCTTTCATAATCTTATGGCACCCCTGTCATATATATATATGGTCCGTTGTTCACCGAAATTTCGTTATGACTGTACATCTTACCTGCCAACACAGGTAGGAAATTGTCTTTCTTTGGTGCAAACACTGTGATGTGGTTCCTCCAGGTCAGGCCAAGTACGAACTGCGGGGAAGCACTGTTCAGGAGCCTAGAAAATGGTCCAGAAGCAGAGGACAAACAGGAAAAGCAGTGGAGCAAATCAGCTGTAGCGGGCATTGATTTGTCTTATGGATGCTCACATCAGCAAGGTCAGCGGGATTTTTAACGGAAGACTGATTGATTTCGCTCCAATAGGCTGAGCATCACTGGAGGTCCGACTAAAAGGAGTCGATCTCCTAGACCTGAAGGCCAAACAAAAGCAGATTTAAACATCAGATTATCTGTGGAAGTCTGAACTGCTTGACACTCTTCAGCACAGTCGATGACATAACAAGGAATGCGAGCCTTTGTCTGTGTGCAGTCAGAGACTTAGAATACATTAGTGCCTTTTTACTGCTGAATGTGCAAGAGCACCCCCCAAGAGACTGAATTGGATTAATATGGAAAGCCTACTCTCCTGCGGCGACTTTAGAAAGCCAACCAATGTCAGAACACCTGGGTGGCCATCAGTGTAGAAGAGAGATGAAGGTGGAGGCCTGATCACAGCAGGGTGAACGTACAAGGAGTAACGGCGGTGAGAACAGGGACAGGATTGTAGAATCACCTCCTGATCCTGTCCACCATCGTCAGGTTGTAAGCCATGGCAAACGTTAATTTTTTAAGGGTGACAGGTGCTCAAAATTAAGTTCCTATGACTATAAAGCGAGCGAGGAAGGTAACAGGCCGCTAAGCCTTCGTACCACCACAGGGGAACGGGGGCGCTCTTCACCCTGTTTGTCAAGAACGCTAGTACCACTGGAGCAAAACCCAGAAATAGCGGGTAAACGTCATTGCCACATGTATGTATGAAACATAGAGCACAATGCACACACTGTTTTTGTACCTGCAACTAATAAATTGCTGGAAATAAAACTGTTTCATAAGCAAATCTCCATAATAACCACCCCCCCAACAGTGCTCATGTGTAATCACTACTCAGGGGGGCGATCTATTCATTTTGCATAAAACATAATATTTAAAGGGAGAGTAAGAGCCGTTCTGTACGCAGGGGGACAGCTCAGCGGTCAGGGGAAACTTCAGTGGGCTTCTGTCACTCAGCTGCCCTTGCAATCACAAAAAGGCAGAAAATGTCAAGTCACGTAGGCAGACTCGCTCCCTAAAAGCTTCTGCAAGCGAAGGCACTCTCCCACGGCAACCCATTTCGGGACGGCCTCAGAGGAGGATTCAGGGCTGTCTGCGGCAGCCTCGGCAGGCTCCGGATCTCAGGGCCTTTCGCCTCCCCCGGGGGGCATTTTCTGAAACTCTTCACGGCCACACCCAAACCGCGAGAGGTACTTTCAAGGATGGAGACGAAGGGACTAAGCTGGGCGATACCTCACCGGCAGCGAAAAAAGCCGCAGGGAAGCGCACTTTGTCTGGGCTGCTGTCATTGTCCCGCCCCAGTAAAAGGAGGAGATGACAGAGGGATTAATTACACGCCAGCCTCATTGACAAAGCCTCTTAAGGTCCCGTTCGTGGTAGGTTTCAATGATAAAAAACGAAGCAGACCAAGGAAAACGCAGACATTGTGAGGAGCTTCCCCGTAAGGCGATACACTGTACATCATGTCGGCGACCGCAAAGCCTGTACATTATATCACTGTGTCGGGATAAACTGTACAAAGCCTGACAGCTCCGTATGTCGCTTGGTTAGTAATTTGTGATGAAGGGGCTAAGCACGAGTTTTCGGACGTTTTAATAAGTTATCTTAAGGTTTCTGTATTAAAATTACATGCATTAAAATATTATTACGCCACAGCAGCTGCAGTAGTTTGAGCTGCACAATAAACAACGGTGTTCAGGAGGAGCAACAATGAAGCCGAAAAATCAAACGCATGTTATGAGAAAAACACCACAGTGAACCTTTTACTTTCTCCGACACCTAGACGTGAAAAAGACAAAACGACACTTGGAGGACTTTGCGCCGGAAGATGCCGCTCCTGCCCTGGGAGGAGCGCTGCGATCAGGACCGTGTGGGTGTCATCAGGACGCGGTGATAAAGGCGCAGTGACCCCCCCC
>JAODLD010000021.1:16290855-16305068 GCA_026781065.1 Mormyrops boulengeri
CATATATATATACATACACATACATATATATATATATATATACGTATATATATATACATACGTGTATGTATGTGTGTATATATATATATATATATATATATATATTTATATACACCCTCCTATTCCACAGACAAGGCACTTATTTCTCACATTTTCCCATAATTCCTTGCAGCATGTGCAAATTTGACATGAGCTGTCCTCAGCCAATGGCTGACAATGTGATCACTGACCTGCTTTCCACTTTTATTTTGGAACAATGTGCTTGTTGAAGAAGAACAGCACAAATGTCTCCATTATGTTCCAAATAAACAAACATTTACATCTCTGTCACACATTTTGTAAAGCCACGAATATTAAATCCCCCTTTCATTCTTGTGTTTTTATCCGGGTGATTCTACAAAGAGTCAGATCTTTATTTTCATCGCGATGCTGATGCGACCTTTACCGCGGCAGCTCTCAGAAGCTGAAAGGTTGCCACCTACTTCAGTTTCAAAAGTATCCAGTGAGTCAGGCAGCAGAGAGAACAGCTAGAGTACTGCTTTCTCTTTATTTTTGCCCGCGCTCAAAAAAAAAAATCCCATCAGATGTGTCATGTAATCTCAATAGAAGCATATAGATTTCTAAGCAGGCACACCTAGGATTTCAAAGATTGGCACTTTGTCATAAGCCGTGTATCGTTGACTTTACAATGGGTGTCTCTCCTTTCTGTCCTCTTCTCAAGAATGCAGCGAGGAACAAAGCGGGTCCTGCTTCGCGTCTCAGACCCAGCGCCAAAGCGCAGTCCAGCACCAGCCCGGCCGCCAAGGCACATTTATGTATTACTTTACAAAACACGAGGTGCTTTCAGTGAGGGAATCACAGCTAACGTTACGGTATAAAACAATAGCATTTCTCTGCGATCGCATAGCCTCGCCAGACTGGGGGAACAATGTTACTATTGTGGCGATCTTATTTGCTTTGGAGGAAATCTGTTGTCCTTGTCGTGGGCTCACATTAGGCGCCCAGTTGTGGAAGCTGCCAAATCTGCGGACTGAGCGGCACGATCTGCCCTGGAGCTGCACATAATGAACAGCGTGTAGTTTCAAAGCGTTAGACGATTTAAGGTAATTAAACTGATTATGCGATAACCGTACTGAAGATGATATCCACCGATCCGAGTACCTGCCGCGCAGCTATAATTAGGAATCCATAATTACGAATATAACTTAATTTCATCACACCTCGTAGTGTGCCTAAATGTCATATTAGGACATTTTTTTTAGAAAGCTTGATAAGCCGTTTCCCAGACGATTGTGTCAGGTTTTACTTTCTGGTATCATATGGCCAACCTTTCGGTCTCTGTCACTACTGAGAAAGCCCCGGCATTTATCATAAAACACCCAGTCAGCTCCCAGTTATCCTGTCATAAGCATGTCTACACCCTTATATTGCTTATTAACGCCTGATTTCTCATTCTATACATATTATTTTTATGGAATCGCAATTTTCATATATTTAATAATTTCCTTTTGGGTATATAACTATGTAATGTTGGGCAGCATGGTTCCAGACCCTATTTTTTTTGTCTCTGTCCCCCTGAAAAATTATTATTCTACAAGAAATATATTTAGCGTTTTCTTGGGGTCTGAGCCCCCAGAGAGTCAAGTCCTAGAATCGCCGCTAGTGGGCATACAGAACGTTTCGGATGAATGCATGGTGAAGTCAAGCGGGGCTCATAACCAATTCGCTGACCCAAAGAAGTTAACAAGTAAGTGAAGCAGGGGAAATCAGTGGTGTTTCACGGTGATTTTACGACGGAGAAAATCAAAAGGGAGCCGGGCGCCCTGCGCCCACGTACTTAGGCTGTATCCAAGTTACAGGGGAGTCAAAAATCAAAAGCAGTTATAGGAAATGGGGCTTCCATAGACTAGCCCGGAAGAAAAACACATGACTGCTCTCTCCAGGCTATTCCTGTCAGACCGAATCTTTCCTAGTCATGTCACTGATTGTGAGGACCTTAGTCATTACTTATAGTCATTATTTATATAGAAAGCCCCTTGATCGTCAGCCAGATGCAGGGGCAGCGCTGATGCGTAACAAAGTAGGAGGCAGCCAGCCCCCCACTCCGACTATCATCCCGGCAGTGGCCCCCACTGGCTCCGTCCCAGCGCCGCCCCGCACAGGTGTACGGGCCACAGGGGCTGCGGGGAGGCTGCGAATTAATTAGTGCGGCCCCCGGTTAGCGGCTGGTAGCTGATGCTTCTAATCACGTGGCAGCTCGGAAAAGGGCATTTGGCACAAAGTTACTGGAAATTGACGAAATCGGCTAAGAAAATGTCAGAGTCGCCTCCCCGCAACCAAACCTTACCGCGCATGGAAGAAATGTCTTTCTGGAGTCGTACACAGCTTACCGCAAATATCTTGATATCGAAAGACCAAAAAAAAGCGCACTTCATGGACGTAGTAATATAAAGAGTTAATCTAATCTAATTTTAAAACAAAGAAACAGCGTGTTACCTTGTTTCATAGCCAAATCAGCTGCGTCTTATGAGTCCCGTAGTCATTTAGCCATGTAATTAAATAAATACATATACCTATTTTAAAACAGCATAGAATGAATGTTTCATCATCCTAATTTCACATTATTAATACTATTCACCTGCATCCTTAAAATGATGTAATAAAATTGGTGTAATAAAATATAATGCATGTAAGACACTTGAGGAGGCTACAGTTGTGAACTTGGACATAATATTTGACTTGCATTGTTTCCCACTTACTCTACTATTCAATAATTTGTATGCCTCAGACTGTCACATCAAGTCATTTATTGATTGAAATCGAATCGTCAGGGACTCCTGTTTCCTCCTGCAGTCAAAAAGCATGCAGTTAGGTAATGGATGTCCCTAAATTACCCATAGTATGTGGCTGTGAGTGTTTGTGTGGGGGTGCCCTGCGACGGGCAGGCATCTCATCCAGAATGTGCCCTGTGCTGCTTGGGATAGACTGCAGGCTGTCCCATGAATCTGTATTGCTGGAGTATAGAATGGAGGTTGGATGGATGGATATTGTCCAATCCTGTCTTTTTCTCAAATCAGCTTATTAGATTTTTTCTAATAGATCAAAGTGTCCAAACAGGCATTATGTACCAGTCTGCTGAGATAAGGTCCCGGATTCCAGCTTGTGGGGCCAGTTGGATGAATAGACCCTGATGGTCATGTCCAGTGAGCTCCAGTACATTAACAGAAACACCAGTCTTGGATCACGACTGGCCTTGGGCTAGTGTTGGTTCAGAGTTAGTGAACACCCACATTCATAAAACATGTGATTTAGGAGAAGCAGCGCCTCTAAAATGTCCATAGTGTGTGTGTCTGGCCTGTGATGGACTCCCCTCCTGTCCAGGATGTTCAGTGCTTCATGCCCTGAGCCCCTGCATTGGGCTCCAGGCTCACGGCAATCACGTACTGAATTAACTGGATGTATGGATGGATGAACCACCTACATACAGACCAACCCCAATGTGGGTGGTCGTGAGATGGATTTTGAAAACATGAAAAAAAATTTAATTGCGAGTCTCTGGCACTGATATTTCGGGGGTCGTGGGCTGAAAAGTTTGGGAACCCATGCCTTAGTGCAGCGTTTCCCAACCCGACCCTCAGGGACTGCCAATCCAGGTTTTTGCTCCCTCCCAGCTGGAAGGGAGCAAAAATGTGGACTATCTGTAAGGAAGCTGGGAGGGAGCAAAAACAGACCGTCTAGGGGTCCCCCAGAACTGGGCTGAGGATTACTGCCTTAGAGAACTAGGGTAGGTGTTCTTGGTCTAAGACGTTTTTTCCAAACATTTTCGTTGTATCCATTTAGTTCTTAAAAGTTTTGCTTTACAGTGCAGAAGCCAAATCCCACTCATGACTCATAACAGCTGAACATTCTAGAAGGTGCGGTTTCTTTATTCATTCTGCTGCACAAGAGTCACATACACGTGTGGAAGACAGGAAGGCAGGAAGCGCATCGAAACGGCCCACTTTTTTAAGAAAAACTTTGTGTTTGACCTATTGCTAAATATACATGCATGTAAAACAGTCTGGGGAAAGTAACGACTTACAGAGGGCTGGTCTTGTAGGAACTTAAGCTTATCTAGAGCATGTCACTCACTTTCCATTCCCCAGCTGAAATGTTACCTTCACATGACGTCTAAAAGTGACCGATAGCACCTAAAACTCTAGCCTCTCTATGTAACCACCAGGTGATCTTAGCATACTTACCTACCAGCTGCTTATCTGCACACAAGACTTTCGCAATCCGGTCCTCATGACCCCCAGACGCTCCATGTTTTTGCTCCCTCACAGGAGCTTTAAAGATCTGAATAAGAAAAACTTACGGTAGGTCTGAGATTGTTTTCCTTCGATGAGGAGAAACATCTATGATTTTGATACGCATCATGATCTGAATCTGAAGTCCATTTTGCTGTTGTCTGATAAAGGTGCTGGGATTAATTGTTGGCAAATATGGCAAAAGTTTTTATTTTCATTTCCATCCATGAAAAATGTATACTTCTCCTTCCACACACCCCACCTCACCATATTACTAAATATTATAATATATGTAGCTTGAAAGATTTTTTTGGAGCCGACTGCTACAGTTTTGCCACCTGGGGCTCAGTCCAGCACAGTGTTCCATCCAGCTGGACCCCACCCGGGTCACTTTCATCAAAACTGAAAGTCGATCTTCCAACATCGAGGGCTGGCGATGACGGATTCCGCATCTGAGGTCCTTTTATTTGAAAGCATCCCTCAATAAGCCTGCAAATTGCTCTGATCTTAAGCACAAAGCGCCCTCTGACTCCGCTGGGTATCAGAATCGTTGGTGTAAGCTGAATCGGTGAGAAATGACAGAGATAAGGCGCAGGACGGCGTTTATCTCGACCTGAGCATGCAAAGGGGCACAAAGTTCACATCCAATTGCCCTTTCTTTTCATCATCGATTCAGATATTTTAAAATAATTTGATATGAAAATATTCCTTTTCATCATCTGTCTGGAGTGCAGTTCCTGCCTCTTTTAAAACACTTTAGTTTCCCTGCTTTTTATTAGTCAGCAGACCCACGTTGAGAATCTGCTCAATAATTAACCCTCGCTGAAAACGCAGCAGCGCCGATGACACGGAGGATTTTCAGGCTCGCATTCTGCCGTCACTCAGTAAGGTCACACAATCCCGGCGTTTTTTTTTTCACGCGCATGGCGATGATGAGAGCGATAGCGCCGTGTAACGCGTGCTAATCTGGAGTCACCCTTTCCGTGATACGAGGCCCATTTGGTATACAAATGTCGACCGCGCGTTTGGGGAAACAGGACAGCGCTGCCCTGCAGCAGATAACGGGTGATGGCACAGACCACTTTGCGTGACTGGTTCCGCCGGCGCTGTTGTCATGTAATTGGGTTTGGCTCTGTCATTTCCATAACGCCGTTATCAAGAGCACGTCCGCCTCAGCTTCACTGTGCCGCCATATCTCTGTGCCTCCTCACCTCCGCACATTTTCCCACCGTGACCTTTCACTGCACCATTTCTCCTCCCATCACCCGCCTCAACGGCCAGCCAACACCCTGACTCATTAAGGTGTGCTAGACGGGGGGGCGCAGACACCCGTTGTCCCTGCTGGCCTTTGATGGCAGATACCAGACACGTAGAATCTACACATGAACTGGGCCAGGGTACAGAGCCCCCCAGGGACAACAGAGCTGGTCTCCATGATTTCAGGTCTGTCAGTCTCCATCAGAATCAGATGCACAGTCTATCTGGGGGGGGGGCAGAGGAGGTCTCAGTGGGTCCCCATAATGGTATAAATATCGTAATAAAAAACAATCACAAATCCTACTCCAATTCCGTGTTGATAGTCGACAGGCACGGTCATCGTTCTTGGATTGTGTGTGCATTTAGGTGTGAATAAAGGAACCTGTCCCCACCCTGAGAGAGTGTTAGATTATACTATGTGTGATGTGGGGGGGTGTCTTGTTATAGTGAAGCCACATTATCCATCTGGATGAGTGAGAACAGTCTGCGGTGATAAATAGCTTTAGAAGTAGTCAGCACAGACATTCCAGACAAATATTACTGTTTTAACTGTAAGTGGAATTGAGAGGAGGGGGTGGGATCCGAGATATGCCCACAGAAAAGGAGGGGCGGGGCTGTTTTATTCTTATCAGTCATTCAATACGAGGGAGGATCTTAAATAAAGCGTATAAAGCCCGTTGTATTGGTTACGAGATTACACACCAGAGTGCTGGGACCTGGCGCGACCCTGATAACTCATTTCCAGAGAAAGATCATGGCCCAGAACGGGACTAAAGCGAATGGGCTGCCAGAGGAGAAGGTTTTCCCACGTCCGCTGAAGGATGTAGAAGTCAGACACACTAAGGTAGGACGTCGATTTCCACCGCCGTTAATGAAGATAAAGTACGCGGCCCATATTATACTGCGACGTAGAGTAAGTGTCAGGACGACTCAAAAACATCTGTAATTGAGCTATATACCAAGCGCGCTGCTGGACACATTTATAATAACGAGTAACAGGTGGAGGCAGGGAGATGTTTGCGTTTTAGCAGTGATTTGATATTAGTTGAACAGGCTGGGCTGCTTCATTACGTTTGGTCAGTCCTTCGCTTGTTAATTCACGTGTCTCCCTATTTATTTATAATTGCTGTAAGTACAGAGATGTTTGTATACCTACTGGACCGTGTATGTATGTTGAAATGTAATATAAAATAAACTTTTTTAAAGTTTTTAAAATTCGTGCCACTTGAAGGCGCGCAACTTAAAACATTAAATTTATATATAAGTCTGCTATATATATATATGTGTGTGTGTATTTCACCTTATGTTTTGTGTGGAAAAGGTATATCGCGATTGATTTGACACAAAGGATTTTTTAATCCTGAACTTCATAAACACGTCATTTCGGTAATGATTTCTTAAACGATGTACCGTTACGCAGGAATATTGCAATTTCTTGCTGCTGTCTTTTCCATCCCAGATTTTTATCAATAATGAATGGCACTGCTCCGTTAGTGGGAAGAAGTTCTCCACGTATAATCCCGCAACAGGTGCGAAGATCTGCGACGTGCAGGAGGCCGATAAGGTGCGCATCCTTTCATGAAATGGCCTTACCCTACCGGGAAGAAGCCTTTTACAGATGTGACGTCCGTGACTTATTTTGCTTTAAGGTTATTAAGAACGATAAATGGCAAGGCTGAAAAAAAAAATGGAATGACTAAAACTGAAGGTTCTCACATTTTCTTTAGCACCATCACACAAGAAAGTTCCAGCGCACTAATGGTCATGGTAAATGGACTGAACATGTGTCCCCAGGCCGATGTGGAGAAGGCGGTGGAGGCGGCCAAGGTGGCTGGCCAGAGGGGGTCTACCTGGAGAAGAATGGACGCGTCCAGCCGTGGGAGCCTGCTGAATAAGCTGGCAGATCTTTTGGAGAGGGACCGCCACCTACTGGCCGTGAGTTGCTACACACCGGCGCTCCCCGCCTCCGTCCCTCCGCTCGCTCGCCCGCTTGGCGTTGAGGTTGCAGGGGAATGTAGCTGCATCAAGCGGTCAAGAGGGACTGGGGCTGCCTGCTTGGCAAGACAAGCGCAGTGGATCGATTTTTAACCAGCAGCAGCCGCATGACGCGTAATATCAAACCTGAGATTTCACAAACAGCCTATGTGGAAAATCATGTTTACTGGCAGCCCAGCGGCTTCCCCGCGATGAAGGAGGAGATTACATGCAGTTTATCATATCTTAAGCGCCAGGATGATTTAATTTTCTTTATGATATGGAGTAAAAGAGTCATTCTTGGTATAAACATTTCATACTCATCACCATAAGCAAGAGTGATGTCATAAGTTTGATATATATCATGTTCTTGTACTTATTTAGTGTAATAGTAAAATAATTTTACTCATAATTTGCTGAAGCAGGACAACCAGGATGGTTACAACAGAGTTATGAGACTTTTGGGAATAATTAGTGGTGGGGAATAAGTTGTACCCCACCACGCACAATGTACCCTCTGGCCCTATCGGTGTCAGTCATGCCAAAATTTTGTTTTATTAGAACTGGGGTGACATCATTTAAATTCCCCCGGCTCTTTTACCCGAGTGTCGTTTTTCTTTAAATCGGGCGCTAATTTGTGTAATCAGAGCCCTGTTTAACGTATCCCTCTAATTGACCTGCCAGATCGCATTAGGAGATGCATTTGTAAATGCATCGGGGCATTAGCGAAAGCTGCGATAGCATGTGAGCGCTAAGCGCAAACATGTCGGCTGTCCCGGCTGCGCAGTCTGCTCCAGCTGCGCGTTCCTGAAAAAGGCACTGCGTGTACCGCGGGCCTCGCCGCCTCCCATGCCTTGTACGTTTCTTGTCAGTAGTTCGGAGCTACCTTGGGACTTTCTCACAGCTTAACGGCACTGGTGACATTTTGATAAATCGCCAGTCAGTTTTGCACCCTCACCTAAAATGAGTTGTTTTTTTTGTTGTTGCATGGTTAAGATAATGAACCCAGAACTCATATAAGTAGCTATAACACAGGCAGGGCATTTTCCAGATCTTCAAACAACTTCCTAATTTCCTGATAGCCTGTGATGTTTCTGCATAACTACATCCTCAGTTCCACAATGCAGACGCGCAGAAACCAGCAGGCGACCTATCAGGATTTCTCTGATGGACCAAACGGCACTTTGCTAATTCACTGTACAGTCCGTGTCTTTGTTTCGCCTCAGACCATGGAGTCGATGGACACAGGAAAGCCCTTCTTACACTCCTTTTTCATCGACCTGGATGGCAGCATCAAAACGCTGCGATACTTTGCTGGATGGGCTGACAAAATCCAGGGCAGGACGATGCCCGTGGGTAAGTGGGCCTCTTCTGACGGGTATCGATTGCCTATAAATAACCACCAACCTCCAGTGGGTCCCGTGCCCACCCATCTCACGTCAATGCACGTCCGAGAGCGTTCAGGTGCCCTTTCCTCAAGTGTGCGCGGGGTCTCCCCCAGAGCAGTTCATCCTCCCACCCCCCATGCCGACAGTGCAGCGTTCCAGCTGATCTGGGGGGGTATATTTACCAGAGATGGTCTCCCAGTTTTCTGGTGTTTAAATTCAAATCCATAGCTGTGGGGGCGAAGGGGAGGGGTGCTGTCTGTAACCAATTAGGGCTAACTGTCAGGGAAAGTGTCATAATCCACACCCCAGGGACAGCCTCCAGATGCTGACCTTCCTTAATTAGTCTCATTATGTTAGTAATTAGACTAAAAGCCGATAGAGTCGGGCCGGTGGCACAATGGAAAATGTGTCTGATTACGGATCAGAAGATTCTCCTTCAGACTCCTGGCTGGATGAATCTTTGAAGTATCTCCCCCTGGGACCAATAAAGTTTATCTTAGAGTTCTGACTCTTTTGACATATTCCAATAACGTGAGGGATTTGTGTCTATATCAGTAAAAATATAAAGTCTTTCGTATACAAAACTCCTTTATAATGTATTCTAATTTACAGCGTGCAGTTAATTAAGCCACGCCGGTGCTCAGAATAAGGCCGCCGTTTCCATGCTCAGCTAAACCCTATCGGCCTCACTGCAGCAACTCTTCCGCAAATCACACCATTTGCTATGCAAATTTCACCTGTGATAGCCAGCCAAAGCAGCCACATAACATCCGGCATGCAGATTTTACCTGCGGGTTTGCCCGAGTAGATCAGGAAAAGCTGTGAGCCAGCGGCTGCCCTGATGTGGAGGACAGCCGCGGTCTGCATACGCAGCCAAAGAGCAGCCCTGCAACAGGAAAGCACCTAGATAGAAGCCGGATTTAACATTCACCGAGGAGTCCGCAGCGTGGGTCACCTGCTCACTCTCCCTGTGGATGGATGAGTGACGTCATAGGGACTTGAAATGGCTGTCATCATGACTATAGGACAATAGTAAGATCAGTTACAGACATACTACATGACTCTGATAGGCCTTCTTAAGCGTCCAAAGCACGTAGGGCTATGAACCATTATTGTTATTATTATTATTGTATTATGTCTATGCAGACTTGAAATTGCGTAGCCGACTAAGAGCTGAATACTTATTAAGTGGAACTGGGTTCCCTTCTCAAAAGGTAAATACCATTCCGCTTCCGGAATTTGAACCAGCCTTCTAGTGACAAGTTCCCTTCTATAAGGCCTGCGATACCCACTGGCAACCTTGATCACACAGACAGCGATACCTCAGTTAGCTTAGATCTCTTTTGACACACAATGTCCCTGTGTGCCGGTAATGGAGACGACTTCTGAACTGGGGCACATGTCTACCCAGAGGCGGAGGGGCTGTCACGATTTGAGTGTTGATGAATAACAACCCAGCCCTCATTTTCGCGAAGACTCATTTTGTTTTTGCCCTTTATATATAGCCATGTCCACTCCTCTCGTGGCCACACCCCCTTTTGAAGCCACATTCTTTTCTCACTGTATTATTCTCCCTGTTGTGGCAGACTGTGGACCTGCCGTTACCCTGCAAGCCTTGCTGAGATGTCCTGCGTATTGCGCTTGGTTTTTGATAACCTAATCCTGGACCAGCTGAACACAAGGCCCCTGATTCATGGTCTCTGATTCACGCCCGTTCTGACATTTTGCAGATGACAGCTTTCTCTGCTTCACTAAACACGAGCCAGTCGGCGTCTGTGGGGCAATTATTCCAGTAAGTAACAAAAAACACCTTGATTTTCCATCCCGCCTTGGCGTCGGGCACTGACTGCATCTCTTACACTGCACAGTGACACGTGGAAGCTGTGAACTCAGATAAAGTGATGATATTCGTCGCCTCACAGTGCATGTATTTTGATGAACATGTGCAGACTGTTGCTTAGCGATGACATGAAATGCATGACAGAAATATGCCCCTGTTTTAAAAGTGTGAGTCTGTCTTTCCCCCATAGCATTCACTAGATTAAAGGCTATTTAGAATCAGATTTACTCTGAATCCTTACTTCCAATTGGCAGAACTATGGAAACATTTTGGCTCACGGTCGCAGACGCAGCACTTGCCGTCCAAACGAATGCTCAGGTTCAAAGGAAAACTAAACTCTGCAGGAAATGTAATCTTAATCTTAACACTCTCTAGTTATAGCTGGGCCAAACTGTAATCTCTCTTAAGGGTAAAATTACCAAGATCAGAGAGAAATCCGTCAGGTGGAGGATACTTTTACAGTAGGAATACTTTGGGGGTGATCTAATCATTGTTTTTGTTAGCAAATAAAGCAATACAAGCAATACAGAAGTTCACATTAGTTAACACAGTTTTTGTAACAGCTGTTATTAAATCTATTGTGTTGCACTAATAGAATTTTTTTTTTGCACTACTAGGATGTACAGTCTTAGAGGATTATCAGTTAAAACTGGCTGTTGGGTCCTTGATCCCCTTTGAAACAAAACAAAAAATGTCCCCAACTGTCAGACTCAGGGAATTACATCATAGTGGCAGAGTGACGTTGTTGGCAACAGTCGGTGGTGGTGAGTCATAACGTGAAAGAGGCAGGGAGCTCGGTTCCGGAAACCAAAGACCTGCAGCCAAGCTGAGATCAGAGTTTTACAATCACATTGAGCCAGTGAGTCTCTCACATTTGCTGCCTGGTTTGAAGACTCTGCATGCGCTCTTGGGGGTCTTTACCGGGATGCGAGTCTTTGTTTTGAGTCACACCATGTGTTGCCTCCCCCGTTTCCACGACTACGTTCCAACTCCACTTCCCATTGGCTTGTCTGTTAGTGGAACTTCCCCCTGCTGATGTTCATGTGGAAGATCGCCCCGGCGCTGTGCTGTGGCAATACCGTGGTCCTGAAGCCGGCTGAGCAGACGCCGCTCACAGCCCTCCACATGGGGGCGCTGATCAAGGAGGTGAGTACACAGCCCACTCTTTAACACAAAGCAGGACTGTCGTGCTCGGAGAGAATCACTCACATGTTGACTGTAATTATCTGTCGCAACGGAAAGTTCCCGCTGTGTCGCTCAATTTCTGCTGTGCATTTATCCTTCTATGGAGGAATTTATCTTGCTGACCATCATTTACCCCCCCCCCCCCACGTATGTTCCTGGAAGGCTGGATTCCCCCCAGGGGTCGTAAACATCCTGCCTGGCTTCGGACCCACTGCAGGGGGCGCACTTGCCTGCCACATGGACGTGGACAAGGTGGCCTTCACGGGGTCCACTGAGGTGAGCCTTTCCAGTGTGACAGCAAGGGGGCGCTGTCTCTGCTAAGGGGGTGGGCTCATTCATGCTGAGAGACGAGGGTTAGCATAGCGGGCCTCAGGCTGCAGCACTTGGAATGGTGCTCCGAAGCTCACCAGCGCCCCCTGCATGTGACTGTCTTTCACGCCACAGGTCGGGAAGCTGATCCAGCAGGAAGCGGGAAGGAGCAATCTGAAGAGAGTGACACTGGAGCTGGGAGGGAAGAACCCCTGCATCGTTCTGGCCAACGCTGATCGTGAGTGCTGGGGATTAGCCCCCCCCACAGCATGGCGGGGGGCCAGGGGGCCCTCGATTTGGGGGGGGGGCAGAGCAGATTACAGAGTGTGACAGTGCTGTCTGCTCTCTGCAGTGCAGAAGGCTGTGGAGGAGGCCCAACAAGGGGCGTTCTTCAACCAGGGCCAGTGCTGCACTGCCGCCTCGCGCGTCTTCGTGCAGGAGGAGGTCTACCAGGAGTTTGTGCACCTCAGCGTGGAGCGCGCCAAGCGCGTGGTGCCGGGGGACCCCATGGACCCACGGACATCGCATGGGCCACAGGTGCCTGTCCCCTGACCGCAAACTGACCGCCGAAGTCCCCCCCCCAGCCCGTGCTGACAGAGGTGTTTCATCCCAGATTGACCAGGAGCAGTTCGACAAGATCATGGAGATGATCGAGAGCGGCAAGCGGGAGGGGGCCAAGCTGGAGTGTGGGGGCGTCGCTGTCCGAAAGCAGGGCCTCTACATCCAGCCCACCGTGTTCTCTGAGGTCCAGGATCACATGCGCATCGCAAAGGAAGAGGTGCTGCAGCAGAAGGCGGACCTGCTGATTTCATGACATAATAACCTAAACTGAGTTTTTCTGCTGGACTTGTGGTGCTGATTAACATGTATTCTCCAAGGCCTTCAGGAATGCAGAACTAGGGTCAGGGTTGGCCAACCTTGTTAATTGTTTGTAGTCAGACGCACAACAGCGCCACCTGCTGGATAGTGTGTAGCTCTGCATGTGGAGTCACGCGTTATGAACACCTAACGGTGGTCTTCTCCTCCTCAGATCTTCGGCCCCGTGCAGTGCATACTCAAGTTTAAAACCCTGGAGGAAGTGATCCAGAGGGCAAACAGCACAGAATACGGGCTGGTCGCCGCGGTATTTACGCAGAGTGTGGACCAGGCGCTGTGCTTGTCCAGTGCTCTGCAGTGTGGGACTGTTTGGTAGGTCATGCAGTAGCAGAGGTGTGAGATCTTAAACATACGGATCCATACATGATGCCATAACATCTAAAGCACACAAGGAATAGAAGTTTTGGCTGTTCATCTTTTCTGTGCACTAAAATGAAATAGTGTTACTTATAATCGTAAAACATCTTTCATCTTCTGGTTTAAGCGATCAGAATGACACATCACCAGTGGCCAAAGCTAAACAGACCCAACCCTAACACCCAACATTAGGTCACGACATCAACACAAAAAGAAAATGAACAGAACAAATAAGCAGTGAAGTGAAAGCCATGGCTGCAGGCTGCGGATGTCCGGCCTGCTATAACATCCTCTTTGTGCTCCCCGTGCCTGTGCCTGGCACCCTCCCCACTCTGCCTCACCTCCCCCACGAACCTCCTGTCCCACAGGGTGAATTGCTACAATGCTCTGCACGCCCAGACTCCCTTTGGCGGCTACAAGATGTCCGGCTTCGGGCGAGAGCTGTAAGGCCGCCCTCCTCCTCCTCACTCTCTCACACAGGCCGCTGCAAGATGCGCTGAACTGAGCTGCTCCACATTCACGCCTCTTTAATAACAGTGACACTTTAGCGATCCCCATGGGGAAATTCTCTTTTTGCCTACCCCCTCATGCTCTCCATCATAAACATGTAGGTTAGAGCAAGCTTGGTAGAGAAGGGCAGCCACCTTTGGTTCTGGGGGGGGGGGGGGGGGGTAAAAACAAAATAAAACACACAATAAACAATAATGGTACCCCGGCCGCGGCACAAACCACATAGGG
>JAODLD010000021.1:16311682-16325366 GCA_026781065.1 Mormyrops boulengeri
TTGGGGGGGGGTGATAATCCTTAGTGAGAGTCCTTCAGTGTCTAGTTTGGCCTGGTTTTTCCACATTCGGGTGAAAAATGTTCTTAAGTCTTATTTCACTAGGCTTCACAACAGTGCTGTTAAAATCCATCCATCCATCATGTTTATCCATCTTGGGCTATGGTGGGCCTGGGTTATCTCAGCACAGAGCACTAGGCTGAGGTTCACCCTGGACAGGATGCCAGGGCATTACAGACAGTGCAGCTAAATGTTCGGAAAATTATTCTGTTAGCGACCATTTTGCATTTGTGTCCTGGACTTCATTCCCCCCCCCCCCACCAGAATCAGTCACATGGCCATTTTGAACCCCTCCCCCAAAACTCAGATGGAGGATGTACCGTAAAAAGCTGACACAGGGTCCATTACCATGTGACTTTTACTCTGACGGATGACTTAGTGAAATATCCTGACCCGTTGCTCATTACCGTATGATTATCAGGAGCGGCTCTGCCAGCCTTGACCGTGTCCCCCCCCCCTCCCCCCCGACATGCCAAACGGCTTGGGGGCAGCTTGGGGCCTGAAGCGTCCGCCTCCGGCGTTGCTGTGTGCCTGGAAGCAGACGAAGGTCCCGTATCATGATAATTACAATGAGAGATGAAAAAGACCGGAGCCTTCCATAGCGTCCAAATGAGAGGCGGGCGTGTCCTGGGCTTTTTATGGTGTCTTATTGAGAGATTAAACAGCCGTGGGTCATCCGCCCGGGACGTTTCTCACGGTGCGGTGAGTCAGCGTTTTCTGTCTGCGGCCCCGTCGTAAGAACCCACGGCCACGGACAGCTCGGTGTCCCGATAGCTTAAAGGCCATGCTAATTACAGAGAGCCGCGGCAGATAAGTACAGGGAGGATGGAGGAGACGCCCCCGCCGGCCTGATAAAAGGGCGCGTGTCTGGGGCACCACCCGGCCTTTAATCGGCAGCGGGCAGACGGTGCGTGGCGAGTCAGAGCGTGCCACATTGCCGACATGCCACTGGGAGCCACTGGGCCTTTGTGGCCCCCACCAGAGTGCCTGTGGCCCTTTCCTGGCTAAACCTCAGCCACCAGGTGCCGTACTTTTGTTATGCTACTTTCCCTTTTCCACTGACTTCCGGTCGAGGTCCAGTACCAAAAGTTCTGGTAGCTAAAGCACCAAACCAAGCAGGGGTACTTCTTCGGTACTTTGGGGTGTGACTTGAAACACTTTCTTTGCTGACTGGTTATGCAACTAACCTGCTTCTGAAACATAATACAAACGTCACCTTGAAGACAGTTACAAACTTTTATCGCCATCTGGTTGGAAGAACATATACAATATCAGGACGGCATGACGAAATGAAAAAGCTATCACTGCATGGGAAGTTTTCGAATATTGCAATGTGATTTTGTTGTAATTAATGTAATAAAAAAAAATTCACAAATCTGTCTAGGGGTGATTTAAACAGCATGTATGAAAATTGCAAAATTAAGACCTTAATATTTTTATTATGAGAAAGAAAAAATATTTTACTGAAACTTAAACCCCCTGCATTATAATGTCTGTATAATCTGTAAGGTTCATATGAAAAGCCTGATCTCAGCCTAGCTCACTATCGCGGTTCTTGAGATGTAAGAAATGGATGTGCATCACATGCGATGTTGGTATTAATATTGCATGTCATCTAGTCCTACTACAGCCATTTTTCGAATTGAGTGCAAAACACCCCCCCCCCCCTTGCATTGTGCTGTCATTCAGCCCCGGTATCAGTTTTTACGTCAGAGTAAAACTAACACCCTGATGTAGCACATTCTGGTACTTTTCTTTTGGTGCCTGATGCAGTGGAAAAGCAGTGCGGTGCAGTGCAGTGTACCACCAGCCCCATACTGGGCCTTGTAGCCTTTTGGTCAGCATGTGGCTCTGAGGGAGCTCTCCCTGTTTCCTTGCTGCTGGGACCTGGGCAGGATTGGCACGGACAGATTGAGCAGGAGTACAGGGACGCTCTATAGGGGACCCAAAAATCTACACCGGAAAATTCTATGTGCTGTATTTCTTCAGTTTGAAAGTGCTAACCCAAGCAGGGTGTCCAAAGGTGACATGTTGTCACGTCAAGGGTGTGACAACAAAAAGTAGGGTACAGACAGTGGTGGGGTACGTGCAGAACAGCATATAGAGTGGACAGGAGTATAAAATACAGAGGGTGGGAGCCGAGGATGATGGGATCTGGTCCACGTCGGCCAATAAGGTGCCTTTCCCTAGTAACAGAGGAACTGGTGGGACATAAGTAACTCCTGTGTGCTCCTGTTCCAGGCTCATAATGGCTGTATTTTGGGGGTGGGGGGTTATTTTATGTGTTGTTTTCCAGAAGAATACATTCCAATTTTATTTGTAACCAGCATAGAGATCTTTAAAAATTTAACAGACCAACAAAATTCAATCAATGAAATGCTGCAGCACTACACACTGAGCTTTTGCACAAAGCACTCACAGCTAAATCACAATATTGTTGTTAAATCCTATCAAACAAGCATCCATCTTCTAACCACTTAGGCTGTGCTGGATCGTCGTGAGGCCGTCCCAGGCAGGACAGGGCTGATAGCTGCACAACATTCTGGGTGGGATTCCCGTCCATTACCGGCAGATAAATACACACATTACAGGCAATTTAGAGGAGCCAGCTGCATGTCTTTGGACTTTGGACCTCAGTCCTGGGGGGGCACACTTAGTCCCTCTTCTGAAATTCATTAGGATGCCACAACTTTTCACTTCCAGAAATGAATTAATGTGCAGTCTTGGGGGGGTCATCTTGATCAGCCTGAATGGTGTCGATGATCTCCCACTGACTCTGGGGTGTGAGTGCACATACACCCCCCCCACTCAGAGAGAGGTGACAGAGACGGGCTCCTGCAAAGTGCATGTGTGTGTGCATCCGTGTGTGTGCGTGTGTGTGTGTCTGCGTTTGTGTGTGTGCGTGTGTGTGCGTGCATGTGTGTGTGTGTGCGTGTGTTTGTAATTATTACATTGTGAGGACCAGATTTCCCCACAATATGATAAAAACGTGTAACTTTTTACCTTTACATTTTTTTGATCCCCACAAAGATAACCTCAAAAGTCTTGCACTTTGGTTGCTTATGGTTAAGGTTAGGGCTGGGTGGGGGTTAAGCTTCGGGCTGGGTGGGGGTTAAGGCCCATAGAAATGAATATACGGTCCCCGCAAAGACATGGATACAAACATTAGTGTGTGTGTGTGCGCCATTGTGTGAGTGAATGAGGTCTCCAAAGCTACTGCATAGACCCCACCACCCACTACAGCTTCGCCTACTGTTCTGCTAGTGCCCCCTAGTGTTCAGGCTTTATACAGATCAAGGCTCTATACATCAGTTTTGGAGAGAGCCAGGCTGGTTCTGCTCAGATGTCACTTCCTGTGCAGCAAATAACGGAACACAGCCTCCCAGTTTCTCCCACAGCGTCCTTCCGTAAATGAGACACGTTCCTCATTAACACGAACATCCCTGAAGATGATGTCACTTTCATGCGATCTCCATGGGAACGTGGGAAGGCAGCAACCTTCTGGATGTATCCGTGGATGAGCCCGGCCAGGCGGCTCTCTTCCTGTGCCACAGGCAGTCAGAGACAGAGTCATCCTGAGGGTCACCCGGACAATGGACACAGAACCATGGTTCTGTATGGAATGCCACGCATGTCAGATGTCAGACCAACCCAGATCCTTGGACCCGCCTCCTCTGCAATCTGATTGGTTATCTCTCTGAACCAATCATTTTTTTGTTCTGCCCTCAGAACATTTTTGTGTAAGTAAAAATCCCACAAGTGCTTAATGTGGCCCAGTCCCCACCACTAATGTCTGAGCTACATGCGGTGAGGGTTTAAATGTCCCCTGTGGGTTTAGACCTCTCTGCAGACGTGTACACTCATTCTGATGTATAACACAGCCAGCTGGCCTAGGATGGTTCTTCAAAGCACTGGGGATCCCCCGCCCAGCTCCCAGGGGACACTCCCATAGTGCTGGAAGCAATTACAGCTTCGCAAGTACGCACCATTGCTAGGTACTCGGCCATGATCTTGACATTGTAAAACCTGGTCTCAAGCACAGGTTGTAGTAATTACCAACGTAGCCTTCTCCCTCGCTGGCCTCTTGGGGAAAGAGAAGGCCAACGCTTCTTTCAAGCCAAGAGGAAATCAAGCTTCTTTTGCCTTGCGAGGAGGATGGTGGACGATCCATCATGGGGAATCAAGTCAAGCTTCCAAATCAGAGAAGGACCCTAACCTGGAGAAGGAGACCATCCAGAAATCTCCAGAAATCAGGCTTCAAGTATTCTGGGAAAATCCTTGACACAAGTTTACTCAACGATGTTTGTAGAGTAGAGTCTGTATACACAGGCTGAGAGGAGAATCATAGAAGAGCCAAGTTCGCCGTTTGTTTCGCTGACTTGTGGTGAGAGGTTTGCATAGCTTGCGTTCTTCTACGAAATATCACTCATTGTATGCGTGGCTGCAGTTCCAGAAAATAGCGTTAAACACGTTTTAATCCTAATCGTCATGTGTGTCCGTCAGGAATGCTAGCTGATGTAGAAGGAACGTCAGAGTGGGTCAAAGAGCATCCAGAGGACGGATCCAAGGGACGTGGTGATCGGGGGAAAGAGCAGGGCGACAACTTGGGCAGTGTTGGTGTCCCCTCTTGTTGGCAAAATTTATCGCTGGCCAAAAGTGATCGTGCACTGCCCTCCGGCAAGCATCGTAGGAGAGCTCAAAGTCCAGGGCCGATTTTTAATTGCGATCTAGCCCTGCCCCTCCCCCGGACATCCTCACCCACTGGCCATTTCAGTTTTTATATTGACCACAAAGGCTGAACCATTTACAATCTGCAGCACAGGGCAGGCCGCTTACACCCCTGAATAAACTGGCAGCTACGGGGCTAGTTGAGAAGAGTCTGTTTAGCTGCTATGCATCTCCCAAGACACGGTCACATGACAACAGCAACAAGCGGTCTCAGCACTAAGAAATGAACAAATGGCTCTGAGTCCCACTGGACAAATCGCCACGGAAAGAGGGATACATTTTTGGTCACAAATACTTAAAACAGTATTACTTTGACCCCAGCGATCCTGCCCAAGGTAAGCAGGTGAGAGATGAATGGATGGATGTATTGATTTTACAATAATTAATTGAAAAGTCAAACACTTAAAATGAGCAGTATGATAAATATTCTCTCCCTGGCTGTGCGATGACTGATCCTATCACAGAAACTGCCTCTGTTGCAGAGCAGGCCAAAAACCTCATCGATATACACGATTTCTCTCACAAAGGTTGGCAATTAGTTCCAGTAACGGTAAGTTCCAGAAAGACTCAGCATGACACGGAAATAGTACATATGCATGTCTTGGGGAACCGTCCAGCTATCTGGCTGGGCTCTGGGTATCACTACCTCCTGTCAGGTTCTGAGGTGACTTTGTTGTCGGTCCAGGCCCACGCAGGGAGGCCATCCCTTCTTCTGGCTGGACTCGTACAGCCAGATCTGATTCTGTTGGTTTTCAGTCTGATGGGGATAGAAAGGACAGAAATATTAGCAACAGAAGCCATCTTTGTATCAGCTTGTCATACTATAATAAACCTGGTCTGTTTTTATTGTATAAATTATTGAAATTCTGTTCTTGTTTTGCACAGACCTGGGGCATTTAAGTTCCTGCTGAATGGAGAAGATGTCTATTAGTTCCTCTTTTCGATAAAGCTACCTATACAGAAAATCACCCCGTTAAGTCCTTCTGTCTTGTTTTTGTATGCAGCACCCTGGTCCTGGAGGAACGCTGTTGCGTTTCACTGTGTACTGTACTAACTGTATGTGGTTGAAATGACAATAAAAAGCCACTTGACTTGAAGTCTCTGTAGGTAAAGATTGTCCACTATGTTGCTGAATGTTCCGGAATCAGCAGCATCTACTTCAGAAGGAAATGCGGCTGATGAAGGCTGGGCTGCTCCGGGCTGGAGGTGGCGACTCGGATCTGCAGGCATGGGGATCGTTCAGCGTGTCTGTCTTGTCGGGTGGGTCGATACTGGCCCTTTAAAGCCAAGGCCCAGAGGTTCTGATCATAGTCGGCACAGGGCCTCACAATCCCAGAGTGAAAGTTCAGGAGATGCGCTCCTCCAAACCAACACCTCCTGTTTACATTCCGTTCACATCTCTCCACTGAGCCACATTCTCCAGCACCTTCTGTACTGTAACCAGGCAGCCAAAATCATCAACAAGGAGTCAAGAAACAGCCAGATTTTCATCTGAAATTCTTGGGAACAAAGCCGTTAAGTCGGAAAGCTGTGTGTTTCCCCATAAGCGTTACCCTTGACGTTCCCCCAGTACCAAGGGAAAAAACAGCCTTGGCCATTGTGCAATACCCCAGATCTGTTAAACAACTTTTTTGCTGCTCAGTGAAGAAAAAAAGTTATTAATTTGCTGATTCAGCTGGTGTAAAGCACACTAAGATGATTCATCGTGCACTTAATAGTCTCCTCTACTCTATAATTATTCCTATAAAGGGTTCTGCAGCTGTTGCCCGTCAGAAGGGACTTTTGTTCAGAGATGCGCAGAAGCGCGACGTTAGGCTGCAAACAGTCATCCCAGAGCTGGGCCGTGGTCGCTGGTAACGTCTGCATCCTGCCACAGCAACCATCAGACAGGCCACTGCCTTCTGGAAGGGAGGGAGGAAGGAAGGCGGCAGAAAGTTCCGGACACACACACATTAGGAAAAGTGGACAGCTACACAGGTGACCCCATCTTCACAGCACAGCTGGGAGGGAGCAAGGTCATGCTCAGGGGAGCCACTAGAAATTTAGGGCCCCACGAAAGCATATTTTATTGGGCCCTCAACCCAAACCAATTCAATGCCCCCCCCGACCAATGTTCCTTATGTTCCAAATTTCTAAGGGCCCCTGTCACTCAGCATATCATATTGGGGCCCCAACCTGAACCAATCCAATTATGTCCCAAATTTCTTGGGCCCCCTGTCACTCAGGGATTGACCTAACGCCCCCCGTCAAGCTGTAATGGTTTTATGCTCTGTGTTTGTATACAGCCACATGCTGTAGTTTTGTGCATCCTGAGCCAATGGCTCTTCTACTCTCGACGTCTCCCACCACCAGCAGCTCCTGACTGTCTGGGCCAGGGCGGCACTGAGCATGTGCGAGGGGGTGTGGCTATGCAGCTGGGTGGCGACCCACATTCCCGAGTGTCAGGGGACAGACAGCGCCTGCTATGATGGGGGAGAAAGGCCACACTGGGGCCAGCTGGGGTGCGCCTCCTACAGGGCATCTGCAGATATAGGCAAGTTAAATTTAAGATTTCGGTGCCACTTTACAATAAGACTACCCATATAAAAAGTTTATGAATGGTTTATAATCTGGTTATTAATTAGGTTATAACACAGTTTTCTTTTTATTAATGAGTTACTACCATTTACAAGTGGCAAAAGGGAGCCTTATTGTAGACTGGTACCAAGATTTCTTACTCCTACTTATATTTTACATTTAAGGCCAGCTTCACTGCAATGTAACAAGCATGCAATGACTCCGATTACTTTAGGTTGCTGGCAGTTCCACAGCTTTGAGTCCATTAAGCTGAGTCTGAGTCTTGCACAGTGTTCGGTGAGCCTCATATGAATCACTGTTAACATGTTTCAACCAGGTCACAAATCAGGAGTAATGCAACCAGATTTTACTGAACTAGCACATTCCAGTACAGAAAAGCGATAGATAATGTTACTCACAGGGTGTCACGCCTTCCCCACGCCAAACATTAATTCTTGCCCCCCCCCCCCCGACCCACTGCTGTCCTGTACCTTCGTTATTCGTGCCCCTGGCTAGCTGACAGAGACTAGTAGTGACTTGCTAAGTGGAACTCGAGGTCTCTATAGAAAGTAAAAGAATGCTTCAAGGACAAGGGCAAGAGAACCCAGGTGTCACCAGAAGATAAACGCCACTTTTCCGGCAAGTTCAAATGCCTAATGAGGAATGTTTATCATACCATGAAAGAGTAGGAACGCACTTTCACAGTCATGCAAGCCTTCGAGTAATTGCATGCATAAAGCACAATTACTCTGGCTGTTAATAACCTCTTGTTTTGCACAGACCTGGGGCATTTAAGTTCCTGCTGAATGGAGAAGATGTCTATTAGTTCCTCTTTTCGATAAAGCTACCTATACAGAAAATCACCCCGTTAAGTCCTTCTGTCTTGTTTTTGTATGCAGCACCCTGGTCCTGGAGGAACGCTGTTGCGTTTCACTGTGTACTGTACTAACTGTATGTGGTTGAAATGACAATAAAAAGCCACTTGACTTGAAGTCTCTGTAGGTAAAGATTGTCCACTATGTTGCTGAATGTTCCGGAATCAGCAGCATCTACTTCAGAAGGAAATGCGGCTGATGAAGGCTGGGCTGCTCCGGGCTGGAGGTGGCGACTCGGATCTGCAGGCATGGGGATCGTTCAGCGTGTCTGTCTTGTCGGGTGGGTCGATACTGGCCCTTTAAAGCCAAGGCCCAGAGGTTCTGATCATAGTCGGCACAGGGCCTCACAATCCCAGAGTGAAAGTTCAGGAGATGCGCTAACCTGCGTTAATAACCTTAGCCAGAGCATCGAATTAAGGCAATTAGCGGCCCGGTCACACGTGCAGAGAGGATCAGGGCAGCCACCAACCTTGAGTGTCTTGGAAGCTGAACAATGTGCCTGTGGGGAAGGGTGCATTACCCTCTGTGTAGAATCAGGCCTGGATGACTGGCTGCAGACTCTCCTGTGTCTGACTTCTCTGAGCAGAAGCTGAAGTACAGAGAAGCCCAACAGTCAGGCAAGTCCTGCACCTCATTTCTGAGAAAGCTACAGTCCCAAGACCATTTTGGAAACCAGTTCCCACAGGTCTGGCCTCTCTGTAAAAGCCATGAAGTATATAATCAAGACCTACACCATCACAAATGGATAAAAGGAATGATTTTTTTGTGATTTGCACCAGAACCAGTGACTGAAATGTCCTGGTCTTCTGGCTGTGACTGGCCTTCTCCCAACTTTTGCTTTGCTCTAAGGTCTAGTGCTTTTACTGAAGTCATTTATTTTTTATTTGTTTTATTTGTCACATATGTCTGTGTAGTGAAATATTTTTAGTAACATTTAAGAAGAGCTTCTTGCCGGACTGAGACTAATGTACAAAGCTAGCAAGGCAGAACATAAAACGAACAAATGAAAATGTCAATTAGTGACGCGCATGTCTGCCCCAAAGCCATAAGCACTGACATAAAGACCACCATTGTTTCCTTTAATAACCCCGTAGTCGGAGTTGCCTCTCCAGTGAGAGCCTACTGCTACCCAGGGCCTCTTCAGAATGAAACACACCTCGACCGAATTTTCACCAACTAGGTTCTTCAAACCGCCAACCAGTCAGAAAGACTCAAACAGATTGAAGGGTTGTCAACACTAGTAGGTGAAGTGAAGTGCAGACCAATGGTCGGGGACTGGTCTGTAACTGTTCATGCACACGTCTACTCTTAGCCAATCAGAGAGCAGCTCCATCCAAGAGCCTGACCTTACAACAGATGTCAGTAGATTATAGTCTCCTAAGCATCAACAGAAACAGACTAAGGGATTGTTATGCCATGTAAAACCACAAACACACACACACACAAACACACACACACACACATGCTCCGTCTTTGTCTTTCTCTTCCTCTGTCTCTCTCTCTCTCTCTCCCTCCAATGCGCTCCTAGACCAACGCGTTTTCCTCTGCGTCGCTAACCGTAGTGTACTCTGGCAAACTCACGATTTCAGATTATTGTTGTTTTTAAAAATGATGTTATTTGGATGTATTTGCCAGTTAATGGTCACATCCTTCCACCCCCCCCGCTCCCCCCAATGCCTTGGCTCTGTAGTTGTAGCCACATGTCGCTGCGCTGACAGAGAGCACCGCTGTTCGTGCGCGGGGGCCCGGGCATGGAATGAGTTTAAAGTCATCGTGAGGGCTGTTAATCGCCTGCAGGAGGGCTGCCTGCTCTGGGGGGGTAATCCCAAGAAGGAGCCAAAGATGGCCAGAATCACCCTGGGGGCCTATTTTGCAACCCCAGAGCGAGAGGAAGCACATCGCTGACTCGCGCTAAACAATTACAGCTCCAGCTTATCGGAGCTGATAAGACCGACAGGTTCGCTTTCTTAGTCGATTCTTTTCTTTCCATTTGACATTTGGAACAGAAAAAAGATTTACAATCTAAGACAAAAAAAAATGTTTTTCCTCAGTTCCACTTCACCCACCTAGGATCATGTGCCAACACGCTAAGATGCCATGAGGGATAAGAGCTCCTGGTTTTGCCCGGAGATGATCAACTGATGCAGCACACGCCTCCCGCAGAAGGCTGGGTGGACATGATGGTAAAGGCATTCCACGACAGTGTGATAATATGACAGCCATGGAAACATTGCATTGGGGGAGCCCATGGACTGGCTATGAATGTTTCTGATGCCTTATTGGGCTTGTGTGAGCAGAAAGCATAACACACATCAGCTTTTAGATATGCCTGAGATTAAAAAACAATCTTATTTTTTCTATTTATTTGGCTGATATATAATGTTATTACAATTTGTTCACTGCTTCAAAATTGAGGTCTCAATCCAGAAATTAAATTCCATGATATGTCCGCTGTTTCTGTCGTTCTCCTGAGAGAAGTGAGAATTTCATCATACCATGAGGAACTCTATGTAAAGGGCCTCTGGATCTGCTAAAGTAGATCTCTGTGTGTTCCTGGAAAAGGCTCGCTTGATCTCCACTCCACAAACATCTCAGGATGTATAGACATGAGATCAACATAACATCGCAAGTTCAAAATTTAAATTATGTACCTCGGTGGCTCAAAATGTCTTTATTTGGAATTTCATTGAAACTCCATTTTTTCCCAAAGCTGTTTATCATTCCAATAGCTAGTTTATGACGAAAAATGACAGGTATTTTATGGAGTGCAAAATGAGATAAGACACTGTTTGTGTTTCTCTCAAAAAGGACTCTGGGCAATGAACAATGCTTCTGGCAGCTTTGGTGAAGGGGAAGGAGGAGACAGACAGAGCTTCACCAGACGGGCTAAGCAGCCGGGGGCTCTATCATGGAGCCCAGCTGTTTTAGGAGTGGAAGGGGGACTACGCAACAAAAAAATGCTGAAAGAGGGTTTGGGAGAAAGTGGGAGAATCGAGCAAAACAGGAGACCAGGACTCTGCTGTGTTTCGGGGTGGAAAAATTAGACACTTATATATTTAACAAGGTGACAGGAGAATCACGTGAAGCCATGTGATTATCGGAGTAAAGCCCTGGTTCCCCTGAATGCACCCCCCCCCCCACTCATTTCCTACATGTATGTTTTATTACAGGAGTGTCTGCCCTGATCCCTCTCTGCCTGGGTAAACTTCTGTGACGCATCCTGCACCGGTTACCATGCTGATGCGGACAGACCTTCCCGCACTGGTCAGGTAGGGTGCACAAGCGGAGCTCTGCTCTCTCTCAAGCCGTGTCTGGGCTGAAGCGGAGGCCTGACCTGGAAGGACCGAACTGGAAGAGTGATCCTCTGATCTCCATCCAAGGAGCTTTTACATCCGAAATGGATAAAAAGGATTCTGAATTAATGAACCTCCATGGGGGGCTGGGGGGGGGGGCACAGAGAAAGGAAAACAAGCAGCTGTGTGACTGCAGCCCCCTGGTTTCCGCAGAGTAAGCCCCAACAACAGACAGGAGACATGTGCGGACAGCGATAGGCTGGCCCTCTGCCTTGGTCACATGGTCAGTACGAGTAAGGGCAAGCAGGTTTACAAGCCCCTGTAGGCACTCTTGTGCACTAGGGCTGTTGTGTGGATTTTCACCAGAAAGTATACCAGTTCCAATCCCATGGCATCCTTGAACACAACTACACAAGTGAACATCAGTGAAATTACAGATGCTGTTGGTAATTATCAACCCAACCTTGTCAGTACATCAGCATCAGCATCAGCATACAAATTAATAAGAGAAAAGGCCCCAAGGAAGGTGTCATCAAGAACTGGATGTGTTTCAGGTCTAATAAAGAAGTAATGCAACAGAAACCACAGAAAATGATTTGCACTCGTTTACGAAAATAAATGCAAAACCAGAAAAAAAGAGAAGGGTGGCGTGTAAGTGAACTTATTTTCGTAACCCATGTAAACACTTTCCGCGGTCATACATCAGGATACACACTTCAACTGGGGCCCATGCTTGGAAATCACAGCCAGTTGTAAGAAGTAAAGAAAAAAATGGAAGTGCTGGTTCCATCAGAGAGCAGAGAGGCCATGTGGGCCCCAGACAACAGAGATGGGCAGAATTTGAAGGGAGGGAAGAGAGGAGAAGAGGGAGGAAGATGTCGATTCAAGTAACAGACAGTAAGTAGAATGTCTTCAGATCTGTATATATTCACGTTTTTGCCGTTTGTGTGAATAAACACACGGATGTATGACAGACTCATATAGACCTATGTACACTATTGATACTCACTTTGCGTTTCAGCATAAAAGGATAAAAACTCAAACGTCAAAGAGGTGGGGTACCTCCAGGACACTGTATGGGTCCATCGCTCTGAGCTGATCTTCAGGGGGTTTGCTATAGGGCTCACCTTACCCTCAGAGTGAGCCCCGTACAGAAAGTGTGTGTCACTGGCTGCATCCAGAGTTTAGCTTCACATTCACCTTCCTACACACAGCGTAATCGGTCAAGTCTTAATAAATTAATACATTTTAGAGATGACCAATCCGATATTCCAGAATACTTGACGGATCGGGTATCGGCCAAACGTGACCGATCCACGTCTGATACTTACTTATTTTGTTTTCGACAGTCTCTAAAAAGATGTCTCCTATTTCGTGTTAAATCTATTTGTACAATCAATCGCACCACAGCTCTTTAACATGTCCGATGTTTTTTTGCTGCATGTAAGATGAACGCTCAGTCTGTTTGCCACTCATTGGGTGTGACCGCCTGCTGTGACATCATGCGCATACCCTTACCAGTACGAGGAGCGTAAGAACATCGGAAAATGGGTGACGATCTGGAAGTATTTTACGCTTTTAACAGCAACTAGTACCACTTTGTAAAAAAGTTTTGACAGGTGACAGTAGCGTTTAGTGGAAAATCCCACTAAACAAAGTGTACGAATAGTCCGAGTCAACACGAGTAATATAAACGAGCAATGGATGATTTGGGAGTGGCTCGCTTGGGCTGTTTTTTTTCGCACCTGCTACAGCATGTCATACACGATGGGCTGCTATGGCAAGTTAGCGTAAGAGATGCTTACCTCAGTTGGGTGGTGGCGCCTTTTAAGCATTCGCCACTTGCGTATCCTCGCTTGGGGGATATTCAAAATGACCTGCAAATGCCTCAAAAACGCGTAAAACATGTACTCTTCCACCTCGTTTGTACGTTACGTATGTTATTAGTAGCCTAATTAATGATGTTTTGGCATACATTTTTCCATCAGTATTTACTAGTTTAAAAATTATATATAAAGTACAATATCTGTATTATATATACAGTAGAGTCTCGCTTATCCGACATTCCGTATTATCCGACGCCCCACCGCAAAAAAATGCATCAATCGGCAACAAGAACTGCAAGTTGCGAGTGTGAGCGTCGTCTATTTTTTGTTGCTCCCGACTCTACCGCAG
>JAODLD010000021.1:16325686-16337533 GCA_026781065.1 Mormyrops boulengeri
GGATTGGCCCATCCCTAATAATAAAATAAAATTAAAAAAAAAAAAATATATATATATAAAATAATAATAATAATAATAATAATAATAATAATAATAATAATAATAATAATAATAATAACGCCCGGCACAGCCTTAACTGAGCCGACCCTTACGCAGTGAAAAACCGAAGCGAGCTGTAACTGCGCTGTCACTGGTCTCTCTTTGCTGTACGGCTTGGTACAGCTCGGTTCCTGTGCGGCAGTGGAAAAGTGCCATTAGTCAGCTTTAATGGACATAGGCCCTTAATTTAAGTGCAGTTTTCGGCGCTACCAAACACAAATGCCAGACACTTCTGTTAGGGCTAAACATGGCTTTGTTTATCTTTCCTGCCAGACGGGACTGCCGCCCGCTGGAACGCCCTCCCAGTGAGGGAGTATATTTTCTCTGCCAGGGCGACACACCAGAAACAGTGAGGTGGACCCCGCTGCATCTACAACCTCCAGCTGAACACAGTCACTGAACACAAGTGTGGGTGCAGGCACATATAGACCACAGGAGGACATGGGGGCTGGCGGAGATGTGAGTACACACCATCTCGCGTACGCATGCACACACACAATCCATGTATTCATATCTTTATGGGGACTCTCCATTCAACTCTATGGAAAAAACTCTAATTCCCACTATGAGAACCTTATCCATAGTAACCACACAAAATACAATTAAGACCTTTGGCATTTCTAGTTTGATTGCAGTCACAGATTTTTATAAAATTGAGTTTCCTCTTGTGGGGACCAAAAAAAATGTCCCCACAAGGTAAAAAGTTACAGTCCCCACAATGTAATAATTGCAAAAATGCATGCGCGCGCGCGCGCACACACACACACACACACACACACACACACACACACACACAGCTAGGAAACAGTCTTCGGTAACAAACCATCGGTGAAAAACATTACATTCTTTCCATTCAACACTGTACAAAGCTCATATATTATAAAAAGCAAACAAACATTCAATAAATTAGACATACGGATGAAGAAATGGAAGATACCAGATCCAGCATTTCAGATCATAGAAACAGACATTTAATTGCACGGAAACTAAAAAAAAATCATCTACGGTGTTTAATTAAAACTAGGTGTCATTAATGACAAGCCAAGCTTCATCATTACCTACATGCAGACTCGAGTTAAGAAGGAGAAACGAAAAAAACCGAAGAACATCCCAAAACACTGATTTGCTCTGTGGAAACGTCGCATTCATAGGTCTGCAGTGTGTCCATCACTGAGGCATGTAATCTTATTGGACCACAATCCTGTTGTGCCCGCCTCATTGATGCCCCAACAATCACATGCAGCTTGAAACTTTTACAGTATTCCATCTTGAAGTACATTTTAAAACTTTCATTTTTTTGCTCTGCATACCTTTATATAAAACAGTTGGATGAAAAAGCAAATAATTTAGTAGCAGTAGCTCCAAAAATCCATATCTGACTCAAGTAAACGGCCCTGACTTTTTGGTCGATTCTGTCGAAACACCAAAGCGTAGCGGATAACTGCCGCACACGAAACCCAACAGGATGGCCGTTCAGGTCTCAGCCCACTTAGGCTCAGCCACAAGAAGAACCTTTCATGCACACTACCCACATGAAAATCAATGTTTTAAAAAACATTTCCAAAAATATATCCACAGTCTATCTTTGTGTACAAAATAAATTAAAGTTGCTAAAAAGGAGTGCCTGAACCGGCTTGTTCATGCTGTCCTTGACCTATTGGCACTAGTGCCGGTTCTCCCAAAGCCCAGATGATTCTTCTCCAGCCAGATCTCAGCCAGCTGCTGTGCTGACCCATAGGATGACGCCTTGGAGCCCAGACACATCTTATACTGCCTGGCGTCCAGATTGGGATCGCACAAGATGGGATGATGTACGTGCACTATACCGGTTTCTGTGCTCCGGAAAAGTCTGATCCCTGACTGGACGAATTTATTAAAGAGGTCCACATCCTCCAGGCCCCAGCCCTGGATGGACACGTCAAACCCCCCAGCCCGAAGCAGGTCTCGCTTGTAGACACAGACGATGCCGAAACCGAAATATCTCCACAGTCCTGTTTTGGAGGTGAAGACGTAATGGTTGTCGCTTGGAACCATCCCTGCGTAAACAACCTTGGGGTCATATTGGCTGAAGATGATGGGAAAGTATGTCTGCTGCCCCAATATCGTGTTGCTCCTACACCGGTTCAAGAAGTCGACCGTAAAAAGTAGGTCAACATCACAGTAGAAGAGCAGAGAGTCATTGGAGAAGCGGGAAGAGCCCACCTCTAAAGCCACAGCCCGGGAGAACGGACCCGACACTGGCTGGATCTCCAGCTCCGCCTTAGGGTATCGGATGTGGTACTCCCTCATCAGCTCGACTTGTTTCACCCGCTCCATGTCACTGTCCTCATTGAACAACAGCACTAGCAGCTTGACATTCTGATTAGGAATCAGGGAAACCTTCTCGAAATTTGCCATGAATCGGACGAAGATCTCATATCGACCTGCTAGCGGTACCAGAATGTTGATCCTCTCTTCCTTCGGTTCCTTGTGGTCAAAGTCGGTGCTGCCCAGGTTGAAAGGCACTAGCATCTTGAGGGAGTTGGAGAGGAAGGTGAGGGAGCCAGAGTCCTGATTGATCCTGCTGACCAGAGCTTGGGCATCAAGCTCCTCCTCCTCACGAAACTGGATCCTGCTGAAGGTCTGCTGGAGGTAAGCATGCCTCCTGACCGGGACCGTCATGGTCTTCCCCTTCTGCTTCTTGTACAGCAGCAGCAGGTCCAGCACATACTCCGCCCCATAGAGGGGGTTCACTCGCCGATAACCATACTGGATCTCCTTGAAGTCGATGATACGGCCACGCGTCTTGGCGTTAGCATTGATCATCTCCATCAACTGCAAGACAATGTCCTCCAAGGCTGCCTTCTGCGAAGCCTCCATGCCGCGGCGCGGTGGCTGCCCCTCGGTTGCTGAGCAGACATAGCGGCCAGTCAGGAAGTCCCACTCCAGGACGTCCTGCCGCCGGTGAGGCTGGAAGCGCATGAAGGAGGGAGCGGCGCCCAACTGCAGGTCCTCCTTGCGCAAGTCACCGGCGTTGCCGCCGTAGCGGCTAGCCTGAACAATCTCGCGATGTAGCCGCACAGTGTGGTGTCGCAGCTCGGCGATCTGCTGGCTAAGTAGGTAGCTGTGCAGCCGGTACTGGTGGGGTGGGCTCTTGTTGGGGTGCAGCGTGATGGCCCGGTGGATCTTGCTGTTGTGCAGGTCGCTGAGGTAGCCCTTCTTGTTGGGCTCGTAGTTTTCGTAGAACAGTTGCTGCATCTGGGGGGCAAATCAAGGGTAGGAAGAAAAAAAAAAAAAGATTATTAAGCAAACCATGTCTCAATACTTGGGGTCCCATGGTTTGGTCAACAAGAAGGAAGTTCTCAGCATCCTAGAAACAACTTAAACAACACTGTCAATCTAGCCAAGTGCTTCCCAACCTGGTCCTTGGGGACCCGCAGACGGTCTATGTTTTTGCTCCCGGGAGCTGGGAGAGAGCAAAAACGTGAACTGTTTACAGGTCCCTGAGGACCAGAAAAGTTGAATTCTAGCATATTTGTCATGAAAGATGGTATGTTAATGGGTCTCTAGTCCTCCTGGAACACTGTGCCTTTCCAAAATGGCGATCACCGACAATGTAACAAATGCCACTACTTTTCTCGGCCAATAAGAAACGTTCTGTACTGCTGATCCTAATGAGGATCTTCCTGGAGAACCAGGGTACTGATAGGAGAAGATTGCAAGATTACTGTTTACAGGGCTCAACCGTAACTACGTTCCCCAATAAGGGAAGGAGCAGCGAGCAGAAGAGCAGAGGAGTCCAAGGCCACTAGGCCACCAGGCCATGTGTCCCCTAGTGCATCAAAAGACCAAACCTGGGACCAAAGTCTCTGTGAACAGAGGCCCACAACCTGCAGTTAAGCACGCGTTGATCCTCCTGCCTAGTAACCATGTTAAACTTGCTCAAGTTCTTAGAATATTTAGTGACAGTCTTTCAAAGCAAACTTGATTTAAATATTTTAATTATATAAAGGAATGCCACTCCACTGCCTTTAATATCTGGGCTAAATCATACCAATGTCTGGAAGCACTCCCAGTTACCAGAGTGTTCATTTAGCACAGGAGCAGGAGTAAAACCAGTGAACAGCAATGTTAGTAAAAGAGTAAGATAAGATTACTTAGAAAATGGAGGGAATTAATGGAAAGCAGGCTGGGTGATGTGGTAGAGCTGTCTGCTTTGCGGAGGGAGGGACGGACGGACGGACGGACGGACGGACGGACGGGACGGAGGGACAGACAGGTAGGTTTGTCTTCATATCTTTGTGTGGGCCGTCCATTAATTTCTATGGGACACAGCAGGACTCCCTGTGCGACACTCCTTACACTCATCTAGATTTATGGGGGGGGCTCATATTTATCAGGCACAAATTAATGGGCACCCTTAAAATATTTAATAAAAGCACTTGGGTCCCCTGCCAAAGGACGCGATGCCCAGTGGGGGGGCTGACAGAAGCATCCAAAAAAAAAATTAACTAAAAACCAAACAGAACAGTGACATGAATGATGTGACACAGGAGCACTCATTGTCTTCTATGTTTCACATCCACCCCAGAGGCATTTTTCCTTGAAGCTATTTAAGGGAAAAGAATCTGGATTCCTCATTTAACTCAAACGAGGCAAGAAGCTGACACCCTTAATTTATCCCTTGTCCTGCACAGTCATTTCACAGGTGCTTTTAATAGATGACCAGGACCCACACATTCCTCTTCCTGAGCTACCAGCAGCTTAAAAACCTTCGGCCTAAAACTCTTTAACCATGTGTGTCCTCCTTATCCCCGAGGAACCATGTCCAGAAGACCCAGATCCTCACACGCAGGCGAACCACAACTCCCTGGACCAGGCCCCCAAGGCGTCAATTCCTCCAAACAGACCCTTTTCAGTAGTCTCCCACTTTAAATACGGAACCTTCCAGAGAAAGATAAGGTCGAGCGGATGTCGGTCCAGTATCGACTTACAGCAGCCATACACAAAGAGAGTCAACAGGTCCAGTTCATATGAATCAAGTCCTGCTGTTTCAGGCAGTCGGTCACCTGTAGAGATCAGAGCTTGGAAGCAAGGCGGCGGTCCATTGCGGAATCCGGCACGGTGAGATCACAGGGCAATGCGGGGCTCTCGGGCCAAAGCCAACCGGATACCTGACTAAGGCCCCTCGACCTGAAGGTAGATAACCTGGCAACGTGCAAAAATAACATTCGTTTGCATGACCTCAGATGCTCACTATATGCAAGTTCACCCTGAGGTAACTATGAAAGAAAATATTGAAAAGATACTAAGAGACAGTGGCTCAATTTCCTGTGGTTGTTTAGCAGTGCAGGCAGGAGGGAAGCTAACAGTAAAGCTAATGTAAAGCTGAAAGTACAGGAGATGTGATGCAAATACAAAGCTAAAACTGTTGCAACGTTAAAAGTACAGCTAAAAGAAAAGCTGTTGCAAAGCTAAAGTAAAGCTAAAAGTAAGCTAACCTAAAGCTAAAAGTAAAGTCAATGTAAAGCTAAAACGCTAAAAGTAAAGCCAATGTAAAGCTAAAACGCTAAAAATAAAGCCAATGTAAAGCTAAAACGCTAAAAGTAAAGCCAATGTAAAGCTAAAATGCTAAAATTAAAGCTAATGTCCTCTTCCCCCAGAAACCTCCAGCTCCTAACTGTACACCTGACTGCCGGCAGTCCCGTCCTCCTCCTACACGCTCTCCAGCCCCCATCCCTCCGCCACCCTACCCCAGCTGAGTAACCGTCACCTTCTCATCAGATCCACGAAAGGAGCCTCAGGGGTGGAGAAGAAGTCCAAACAAAAATCTAATAACAGACTGCCAGGCTTCTGGCTGCAATGTGTGATCCAAAGGAGTCCGGGCCAGAAAAAACATTAATATGCATTTATTTCTCGAAGCACTGCACTCCTAAGACGCTGCACTCACAGCACAGCCTTGCTGCTTAATGAACATGGGAATCTGACAAGTATTCATCAATACACACAGTCTAATTAAGCTATTCAGTAATTCTGGGATGGCTACTATGTACTGGACAGGAAGTGATGCATGAAGGGTCAGAGGTCATGACGCAGCAGAAGCAGACTGACGATTGGGAACCCCGTGGTTGGTGACCACATGGTACATGACGGCAAACCGTTGACTACAGTGCACCTTGCAGGACGGCACTGCTTCGTGCGCGGAGGTCCGGCCATGGGCCCGGACTGAAAGCACGCTGTGAGGGTGCCGGAGGAGCACATTTCCCTGTCCAGCCCATGACAAACAGTAGCTGCAGGTCTGCAGCCCTCTGGACCCACATGGCTTCTTGTAAATTCTAGGCAATTTTGTAAAGTAGGTGGAGAGCGAACGATTACTTGCAAAAACAAAAGGAGAGCTGCCTACCTGGCTGCTGCCGACATGGAGAACAAACACGCATCATTACCAACCAGAACTAAATAAGGAGGGGGGATAACGGAAAAGTAAAAACCTAAATTTTCACAATTTTGAGTAGTAATTTTCACGTCATTAGCGTTTCTCGGCCTGCCTGGAGGACAAACGGCGATTGTGCTGGTCGGGTCTTTAGAGAGCCCCCTTTCCAAGGTCGCCTTTCGCTTCCTCAGACATCTGCACCTCTGGCTCTCTTTAGTCAGCGCGCATCATAACCAGCCAGACGGAGCTAAACTGGGACAGTGCCGGCTCTGCCCACACCCGCCTGACCGTGCCATGTGGCCATCGGCAGCAGAAGCCAGAATCCTGGCATTGCCAGACCCAATTCTGGGCTCCGCAGGCCCCGTGCTGGCCAGGGCTGTCTGGCTAACGGCCGACGTCTGGTCTGTCTAACGTTTCCCGAAAGCCTGAATCCTTGGGCTCCGTGCCCTGCTGCCATCTCTGACTCAGACCCAGCGGCGGTTTTGCTACTGCGCTGTTCAGAAACACACAACTGACCAGCCTGAGTCTTAAGCGTTCTGGCAGGGATGCTCTGTCTCAGCGCAAGATCATTCGGGGACAAGGTCAGAGCAGAGAGGATGTGGCCCCTGGAGGCCTCGCCGGCCAGCCTGGAGCGGAACCTCAAAGCATCCTCGGGGCAGGGCTCATCATGCCAAGCGAGAAGTGGGATTAACAGATTAATTAGGATAAGTCATCGGAAGACAACCTACATCGGGTTCTGGGATTCAGTGACAAACCTTCGCTGACATGGCCCCTAATTACCACCCCTATGAATAAGGGATTGATGTACCCCATGTACATTGTACTTGACATTGCGCTTCATTACATGGGCGTTTTATGACATCAAATCAGGGACTCCATGCATCAACCACTGTCAAGTCAATCACAGAATGTTCAGTTATTGCAAAAGAATCTTCCTGGATTTTTTAGATTCTTTGTAACACACACGCACACAAAGCCCTGAAGATTTAAAAGAACCACAATAATTGGAAAAGGATGAATATTAAAAAAAAACTGGGATTAACTCTTATGGAGAACATGAATCTCCACTTAGCATCTCCACAAGCTTAGCTTGAAATGAGGTATAAACACTAACAGTATACAATTATACAGCCAAATATAATTCAGATATACAGCAATTGCAGGGTGGATATTCCACCTCATTTAGGCTGGGCTCTTTCATTCGGTGGGAGGTTTGTGATTCAGGGCAGCCTGACGGAATGACAACAAACCCCCCCCCCGGCCCTAAAATTAACTGCGAAGCAAAGGGCTCTTTGTCTTCCTGCCATTTCCCCATAACGACCCACTTGTGCTGGGAGGGAGGCAGGGCTGTCCAGGTCGGCGGCGCTGACAGCCGCCATGTGGAAGGCGGCTCTCACGTTTCCGAGCCCTGGCACCGGCGCTGCAGCGGAGCCGAGCCCAAAGCCACGAGTCAGAGAGGGGAGTGAGGGAAGAGCAGCGAGGGAGCCTCATCTGCACGAGCCCCCGTGCCGCCTCCGCAGCTCCCGGGTCGCCGGGTTCTCTTGGGAAGTGCAGATTTGCTGGATGACACCTCCTTTTCCTTTTCTCCTTCCCCACAGCGGCAAACTTTTCTATGAGCTCATTTATACGGAAGCCGCTGGGGCGGTTAACCATCAAAGTAGAGCTGTTCACTTTACTGCCTCGTGGGGGCAGTCGCCCAAGGCAGTCTCAGTCTTGCCAGCCACTCAGGTAAAAATTCTCACATGAGGCTGGAAAAGGTAAAAAGCGGCAGCTTGGCGCAGGCAGTACTGACATTACATCCCTGGGCGGGACGGAGACCAGAGACCAGAATGGGAAGAGGAACAGAGGCTTATCCGAGAGCCACTCATGACGCCACTGCGGGACGAGGAGAGAGATGGTTACCGACTCACACCTGAGGTCCTGTCTCCTTCGTGAAATAAAATTTGAGAACAAAATGCATGCAGTTTTTTTTTTTTTTTTTTTAAAAAAGATAAAGCATTTTAAAGATAATCTTTTTTTCATCACAATTCCAGGAGTCTTTCCTAGGGCAATTAACATAAAATTTACCCAAATTCCCTCCAGTGAGACACACACACTCTCCGTAACGGCAACATGTACTGACAACATGGTCCGCTCATCTCCTGCCAGGAGGTCTCACCTGTCATCATCGCAGATCAAACGGGGGGGGGGGGGCGTATACACTCTATCAGCACTCACGACACAGTACAGGATCAAACCGCACCGATAAGCAGGAACACGATGAAGGCCGGCATATAGCTACAGTGTACAGCTGTGCAGACGCGATCCTGACATCATCCACCTGTTTCTGTGGCTATAAGACTTTCGTGAAAGAGGACCAGCACAGCGAGAAGCCAGTCACATCAAGAGACGGTGCGAGGCTCAGCAAGTTAGAATGCGGTGCCTGTGATCGGAAGGTCGTCGGGTCAAATCCCAGAAGCGATTCAGAAAATCAACAGAGTGATTCCTTGAACAAGGCAATTAACCCCCAATTGCTGGGTGACCCTGTTTGTCAAAATAAATGTATGTTTCTTTGGATAAAAGCACAAGTTAAGTTAATTTAATGTAAGTGTAATTAATGGGATTGATGGCTAGAGCAAAGTGCATTTGTAAGGAAAAGAGTTACTAAAGGAAGAGGGGTATTCTGCCGTCCCCCCACCCAGAGGACAACAACAACATTTATTTTTGTATAGCGCTTGTTCACAACATTGCATTGTCTCAAAGCGCTTTACAGCATCCCTGCCCAAAGCCCCCAGTGAGTAAGTCAGAGGCGACAGCCTGAAGATGATGGGACACTTCTGAGGACAGTCCCCAGGACCTTAGGCACAGCACAGGGTTTACCTCAGAGAGCTGAGAGATAGCTGCAGGCCCACGACCTTCTACAAACCACCAAGCACGGAGAGCACAGATAGAGCCAGCAATCGGCTGGGGAGGGGGGGAACGACCACAAAAGGATGGGTTCCATGAGAAGCTCCATCTAGATCAGTGTTTCCCATTCTGGTCCTCTGGGACCCACAGACAGTCCATGTTTTTGCTCCCTCCCACTTGGAAGCAAAAATGTGGACTGTCTGGCAGGTAGCTGGGAGGAAGCAAAAACGTGGAACGTGTGTGGATCCCCAAGGACCCGGGTTGGAAAACACTGGTTTAGACAGATCAAGAAATCCCCATCGCATGATACGTCACAATGCCGGTGCTCTGTCCCGGAGCAGCTCTGCTGAACGTTTCCACAGTGAGGGAATCTCTGACAAAGGGTCGTTTCCTCCATCCCAAAGGGTACTGCCAGCACTGATTCACCCCAGAGGTGGGCCAACCCGGGACGAGGGCGAGGCTGCTGGATGCTTCAAGGCTTCGTGCCGGACGAGGGCGAGGCGTGTGAGCTGGCCCGTCTGCACAGCCCCGCCAGGCGTTTACTCGATGTCTGCCGGCGAGGGAGGAGCGAAAGAAGGCAGCACATTAGCATCCACTAAGGCTGGCACAGCTGTCTGCGATCAAAGAGGGCATTTTTCAGCAAGTCAGCAACGTAAAGACAGGCAGATGGGGAAGCTTCTGGGACAGGCAGAACAGCCCCAGCGTTTAAGGTGGCAGGAGATTTATAGAGATCCTGCAGGACAGTGGGGTTAGAAGGGACCACCTTAAAAAATCCACCTGGCTAAAAATAACAACAAAAAAAAATAACTGGAGCACAGCGCATTTGTGAAAAAAGAGTGACTAAGGGGAAGGAGGAGGAGGAGAAGCAGAGAGCAGTAAGCACCCGGGAAGGACACACCAGGCAGACCACAGTCACTTCCAGCTGTCTGACAGAAGACCGCCCGCCGTGTGGCAACTGGGTTTTCAGTTGGTCTGGAATTTGATGACTGCCAGCCAAGAGAACTCGCTGAGTGAGGGGGAAAACTGTTGGGAAAGTGTGAAACGGTTCATCCATCTTCCACGACCCAAGCAGACAGAAAAACAAACAGAACAAACAACAAACAGATAGGTATGTCCGCAGAAACAATCCTTCCTACATATGACTGATGACTTTTACTTGGTATCAGCAAGAACCTAAGAATTAAGGCCCTTTGCGTTTAATGACCATAAAAGAAAAGAAATCGGGACCTTGTTCATGAGCAGCCTGTCAGCGGCACGCCCAAAAACGTGACTCGAGGGGCCGATTTTGGGAAGCGATTGTGCAGAGTGGAAATGACGGCAAAATGCTGACATCCATATCTCTGGGCCAGGCCATGGTGACAGTCGGTGATACGAGCCTGCCGTGTTCCCGAGAGAGTTACGGGGAGGACAGGAGCCAGCGGGCACCATGCTGATGCCAAGCAGCAGTCCTTCCTGGTTGCGGAATACGCGTGTAGAGCACGAGGGGCAGTCTGGAGGCTGAAAAGGTGCAAGTGACGCACTCCATGTTAGCCCAGCTATCCATCCATAATCCAATGGCTTATCCGGTCCAAGGTCATTGGGAGCTTGGAACCAATCCAGGGAAACGCAGAGCACATATGTGCATGTATGCAAAAGCAAATTACTGCACGAATCTGGATTGCACACAACACATGTGAACTTCACGCGGACAAAACAGAGGCAAGATTGAAACCTGCGACCCTAGAATGGTGAGACAACAGCACTACATACTGAGTCATTGTGCTACTCCACTCTATACAGCAAGAGGGTCAGGGGAAGGGGGTCTCCACGATCCTGCTCACGAACGGCAGGAAGCTCACTGGACAAAACGTGGCACACGGGAGTTAACCAGGGTTAAAACAAACCCAGTAAACTCAATCAGCACAGAGGAAGCGTAGCTGCCGAGTCCACAAGGTGGCGCGCTGCTGACGCGAGGCTGTGATCCGCCACGGGAATGTCAGCCTGGCTCCGAGCCAGGAAACGGATGCATGGGAAAGCTGGGGAATTCTGGGATGCTGCACCTTCTCAGACCATTTCCAGTGTCTCACGGCCCCAGTGCAATATGCTGGGATTTAGTGAGACAGCACATTTCCACCGGCGTGAGGACGGAACGTGCTGGATGAGGAAGGACGCCGCGAATCAGGAGGAGACTCACAAAGGAGCCCATTCATAAGAAACAGAGATGTTTACCAGGCCGATTCGGCGTATGTGGGGCACCTGAGAGCAGCAGGATCCGCATCCTGCCCAGATGGAGCAGGACGCTGGCCTCCCAGTCTACTTCAGAGCTCCTGTTACCATGGGGACCAAGCTTGCTTCAGTCCTCTGTCCACTACCAATGAGAAACAAAAGCCAGGGGGACACCACCCCCCCCGAAAAAAAAAAAAAAACAATTAAAAAAAAAAGTTAATAAAAAAGAAAAAACAACAACGACACAT
>JAODLD010000021.1:16337633-16411041 GCA_026781065.1 Mormyrops boulengeri
TGGGGGCGATACCCCCCCCGTGATTTGTTGTTTTGTTTTAACCACCCCCCCCGCCCGGGGCGGGGGGGGGGGGGCTGGAGAGCAGGGGGCGAAGGTCAGGAAGACGTCCACATTACAGATAAAACTAGTGTTGGCGAAGGTCATTAGTACTTAATCTCAGGTAATTGGATGTAAGGATTCAGCAAACCCCCCTGAGAGAGAAACAGAGACAGGTGAAGAATATTATGAAGGTCGAGGTGGGGTGGGGTGGGATGGGGTGGGGTACGCCGACAGCATGTGCAGGAGCCTCGACAAGAGACAAGCGGGCAGACAGACAAGCTCCAACAGTGGAGCCCAGTGTTCAGAAAAAAAGGGCACAACCAGAGTATTGGGGAAAAAAAACAGGTGTGATGAGTTTAGCTGATAAAACATACATGTAGCGTTCAGAAAAACGACCAGTGACGTGTGTAGAAAGTGCATGGTGGTGCTATGGGAGCCAGGTCCAGGTGGGAACAGGGCGGGGGGGCTAACTGTCAGCCGTGATGGAGCCAGACGGGGGGTGGTGCACAAAGGGGGGTCAGGAGGAAACCACGGGGAGGGCTACGTGCCTCTAACACACTGGGGCGCAGGGCAGATGCGCGACTGGGGGGGGCTGGCCAGGCACAGCAGCACTGCGGCAGTGAAGCCGAATCGGATAAGAGCCTTTCTCGGACCATCTCAAGCCTGGCATCAGCTGACTTTCCATAAACTCCTCCCCCTGCCTGTACCTGGTGTCACCCCATGGAGGGTGTCTACTCGTGACAAAGGAGAAGCATGTCAGCCAGTGAAAAAGGGGGGTTCATTGTCCCAGAATCATCACTTTCAGAAAGGGCATACAAACAAAGTGTGTATATCCTAATCAGAATGGTAACTGTCCGGAAAAACTCTAATCCCAAAAATGACGACCTTAACCCCTAACCCTAACCTAACCCTAACCTAACCCTAACCTAACCCTAACCTAACCCTGCCTGACCTTAAGCACGAATAACCAAACAAAATACAAGACTTTTGGCATTTTTAGTTTTTTGTTTGCAGTCACAGATTTTTATAAAATTGCTAAAAAGTGACGGGTTTCACTGCATTGTGAGGACATTTGGCCCTTACAGCGCGGTAAATGCCATCAGAAGCGTGCAGATGAGGCTTTTCTGTAAATCTGTATGATCGATTTTAAAATAGGCATTTTATGGGGGAAACATGGTTTTAGGAGGCAGATTCGCCACAGACAGAATCCCAGAGAGAACATGGAGCTGGTTTGTGGGTCTGAGGGGGATGGTGGGCGTGGCCTAACCAGAACCCCGGTTCTCCAGATCCGATTAGGTCAGTCTCCCGTCCGCTTGGCTCGTCAGCGAGCAGCACAGGATCAGTGGGTCCCGCCCAAGTGACAGCCTCCATGTCCCAATGTCACTCGATTCCTGTGACCAGAACTGTATCCATTATTATTGGGGGGGTACAGGAGTCTTTATATTAATTCCAGGAGCTAATTTGTAATTAGATCACTGATCATTAGCAGCCCAGAGCGGATGCCCCTAGTGGCAGAGCTGGCAGTCATCCAGACCATGACTAACAGCAGCCACGGTACTCAGGGAGGGAGTGAGTGTGGCCAGGACAGGCCAGCAACCCCAGCCGTGTACCTCATTCCCCCCCAGCCAAGGCACCGGAGAAAAAGCACACTGGATGATGTCGCCCGACATAGAACACGAGAACCAGGTGGACACAATCCCAGAACACAGCCCCCCGAGGCTGTTACTCTGGTCACAGGAAGGAGGAACTGAGTCAACGTCACACAAACAGGATGGGTAAGGAGATGCTGCCACAGACGGATCAACTGAAGCGGAGTGCTTAAGGCGGGCGCATGGAACTCCGAGACAGCGGATCCAGATCGAAACCGTAAACCCCTTTCGGATGTCTGGGAGGCCATCTGCTCTCGGGGGAAGCGAGGTTTTCATATCAGCAGATGCTCTGCCAAGATGCGACATGTCATTCGCTCTGGTCACGGCCAATGGGAATCAGCTGAGTGTCCGGCCATGACAGAAGCCCACGTGTGAACGAGGACGAGACGGTGGGGAGAGCGGGACCAGAGAGTGCAGATGGGGTGTGCGCTGTGTGTGGGCACCTCCATGGGTATAATTATGGCAGGAACCTCAGTCAGAGTGGAAATTAAATGGGGAGAAGGACGGACACACACACACGCACACACACACCTGCTAAAACCTGGAAAAATATTAAAAAAAGTGACGCGACTATTCTGCAGGATGAAACGGGGAAATTCCCAGATTGTGTTACGGTTCTGGGACAACCAGTCTGCTGCTCCCTGTACTGAGCCTTACATTGGGGAACACAGGAATCCCAGCAGCACCACACCCCCACCCTAAACCTTCGACAGAAATCAGCTTGTGGTCCACGGTTTCTGTGTACTTATGTCAACTTTAATCCAAGAAAATGTGCTTCTGTCATCTTGAAATAAAGCAATGACGACCTTAACCCCTACCCAGCCCTAACCTTAACCCTAACCCTAACCCTAACCTTAACCCCTACCCAGCCCTAACCTTAACCATAAGCAACCAAACAAAATACTGGACTTCTGACATTTTTAGTTTTTTGATTGTAGTCACAGATTTTTTTTTTTTTTTTATAAAATTGAGTGTCCTCATGTGGGGACCCAAAAAAATGTACCCCAAAAGTCAAAATAATAGGTCTTTTTTTATCACATTGTGGGGACCATTTGTCCCCACAATGGAACATATACATGAGCCACACACCCACAGACACACACAGGAAATCCTACGCAACTCAGGATAACCACTAGTACTGCAGTCTGAGACAAAAAAGAAAAAAAAAAAAACACTTTTTAAACAAAAGAATCTGCTATTTTATACAGGCATGCTGGCTGGTCAGCTCATCTGACAGCAGGCCCACGTCCGACCACAGGGCCGGGCAGAACCAGGGCCGCGGTCAGAGCCGCAACGCCAACACTCAAATTCGACAGCGAGAGAGCGGTGTGCAGCAGACGGCCTGTGCTCCGCCGACACAGTACAGCAATCGCCTAGGAGACGGGTTGGGGGGGGGCAGCGACCAGACAGACAGGCCACAGAGGAACAGGCCCACCCTTCCCGAATTCAATGCCCTGAAATGAGACCGAACTGTGGCCCCATGCCCTTTGAGGCCCTCAGGGGTCAAGTCAAAGTGGGTTTCTGCCGACCGTGTGGAGAGGAGAGCGCCCGTCGGCAATAGGGCCCCAGGTCTAGGGCTCGACGTCGACAGGAAGCTCACCACTCAGACAGGGCTGTCTCAAGAGGGCGATAAGCGACCGCAGAGCTCGCTGCAAGCTACCAGAACATTCTGTATGGTTTTCAAGTGTCGTTGTTCATGTAATATATATAAATAAAAACAAATATGAAGAAAATAAAATTTCACGTGGGATGAGCTTTCCAAGTATGTGACAAGTTTGGACCATAAGATGTCCTAACCAGGACATCAAAGCCCTTCAAACACCGTCTCATAAGATAATACAAACTGAAGTCATAACATGATTCAAAACGTGCCAACACTCACTAGCCTTAGAACAATGGTTCAGAACACAGCACAACTGAACACTGCACTTTAATATACACAAATACATGCTTTAATATATACACACTGTATAACAAGGTATACTATTACTGCAACATATGCACACTGTATACGTAAACCTCCTATTTTCTATATTTATTCACAGTCGGAGTGGGCGGGTGTACATTTCACTGATTGTTGTACTTGTAAAACTATGTATGTGACAAAAACGTAATCTTGAATCTGATTCTGCTTCAGGTCTTTTTCACAGACAGAATCACAAAAATCGAGGTCGCCTCTGTACGCGCATCTCACATTCGCAGCTTACAGGGCGTACTCTAAACGGAAGATGCGTCGAGGAGAAAGTAGGGCCGTGGCAGACGGCTTCAGCGCGGCGGAGAGCGGGATAAACATCAGGCACACATCCGCTCCTAGACGAGCCCTTTGCTCACCATGGATGCGGTCCCAGGCTGGGGTATAAATAGATGCTGATAAATTTAGCATGAATGCAATGAACCACTGGAAAGCTCTGGGTTTTCACAAGGCTGCCTCACGACCATGGCCTTGGAGAGGGACACGGCGGTCCCCCAGTGGGGGAAGGGAGATAGAGAGCGGCTGTGCGCTGCAGAATCGGGCCGGGCCGCGGGCACTGGAGGGGGCAGCCACGCGCAGGTATGAACAAAGCAGCAGTGCTTCAGTGTACCTGCTGTGACGAGGGCACGGAGTCCCATTACGCGGTAATAAGTGACACCCTCCCTTCCGGCTGGCCACTTTAAATAAAAGCAAGGGAAGCAGGAAGCAGATGAGCTTTCACATTGGCTCGGATGGGATTTTTCCCCACTGGATTTGTGCCTAATAACATTGAAGTTTAAAAATGACATGAGGAGAAATGTGAAGAGACCGTAAAACTGGCAAACCCGTCACCCTGGGGGTCCATCAGCACCGCACCCAGTTGTGACGCCTTCTGTAATGAGACTTCCAACCACGGAAGGTGTCTGGCGGCAAAGAACTCACCTCGTAGGACCAGACGCACTGGACCCCGGCAAAGCGGCGAACGCAGCGGCCCACCTCCACGTCCTCGTGGGTGGTGTACATCTCCTGCAGGCACTGGCGGATGTGGGGCGCCATGCGGCGCAGCACTTCGCGGCTCATGATCACCCCCGGGCCGCCCATGCAGAAGTTCTCTCCGGGCTCCAGGGCCAGCTTGCCCAGCTCGTCGCGGGCGCCCATGCCCGTCTGGCCTAGGAGGATGGCCTCGCTGCTGTTCAGGCTCCGTAGGAAGGCCTCCAGCCGGTCGCCCTTGACGTAGACGTCGTCGTCCGCCCGCATGAACCACTCGAACCGCTCCAGGTAGTGGTCATGCATGTACTTGAGCATCATGAAGGACTTCTTCTGCGGCGGGTACGAGTCGTCCACGTTCTTCAGCGCCACGATGGGGATTGGGATGGAGGTGTCGGAGCCCTCGCTGGAGAAGAACACCACCTGGCCTGGGATGGTTTGGGCCCAGGTCCTGCCAATATAACAACCGAGTGCAGACTGGAGTCTAGGAAATTCATCAACAGCCATAACTAGAAGTTCTAGACCCCATGACACAATGTCACCTTGGGTGCCCTGCTTGGGTTGGAACTTTCAAAGAAATATGGGCCCCATAGTACATAGAACTGGCCAAGTCTATATAATCATTCTAAAATCTAGAGAATAGTACGGTACAAATAAACCTTTCTGTGGAAGTATGTCCAAACGCAATATTGCGTGCATGTGTACATACAAGGCTTGTAACAGATGGACATCAATGATAAAGATAACAGGTTTTTCAAAAATCCAGCCTCTGCTGGCGGTATAAACAAATCTTGTGTGACAATATCAGGCGGGTCATGCTACGCCTCTTCCTGAGCTCTGATGGTGCAGAAAAGAAAAGTCTGGATGGGATTTAATCGCTCAGAAAGTCTCTGACAGACAACAATTCACTTATGACTTTCAGCTCATTAGTGACAAAATTCCAAAACAAAACAACGTAATTCTGCCAATTTAGTGAAATTCAGTTTAGATCTCCCATGTCCCCTATGGGGGGGAGGGGGGGGGCATCTGAGGCACTCATATAAACTAATTTCACGCGACATTTGCTTTCAGTTAATAGCATAATTTATAACCTGACAAACAGGTCTACACATACAACCTAATTAACCGACTTCATGGATGGAAAAATTCTACTTCCCGGGTTTCCAATATCTTGTTAAAGAAGCGACGAGGGTGACCTTCCTACCCCGAGATGACGCGGTTTTAGCCCCAAAAATGTCACCCCCCCGAGGCATGCAGTTTGAGACATTACGGAAATCTGATTCAGTGTTAGTCAGTCACGCCGGCGATCAAACACCAGCAAAAAGCTCATGGCCGTAAGGTTTTCCGTCGTGGGCCCCAGATCCGTATCAAAGGGTCTCTATCCGGCTCCTTCCTGCAACACTCGTCTAACTCGGGCAACTTTCACGCGGCGCACCGTACAGCCGCCCCCAGCACTTTCGGATTACTGTATATGCCAACTAAATTTCGTTGTCTGACCTGCAATGAGAAAGTTGAATCTGATCAAATTTATTAAACGGCGCCGTTTAACAAGGTCCTCCTACAGAACAGTGCAAAGAAATTGAGGAACCAAAGCACGGCGCAGAGAGAGGAACTGAGCGCTCCGCTCCGCGCATAACAGCGGAAATGTGCTGAAATAAAAGTGACAGCTGTCAATGCATTAGCGCGGCGAGGGGCTTGCTTTTCGGTTACCTGTATGCGGCCACTGCGCGGTTGTTCAGGTACTTCTGCGCCGACATAACGCCGACAAAAAGGAAACTCTTGGACGCGGGCACAAACTTGTCAGTCGCCGACGATCTGGGGCCATATCGCCGCCAGGGCAGCGCACCGGCCGGCTCTTTCCTAGGAGCCCTGTACGGCGTGCAGCCCCCCGGGCTCGATGAGCCTTTCTGGCCAGCCTTCCTGAACTCGCTGGCCCTTGGCAGAATAAATCTGGAAGCCAGGGTGAATCCGACCACCAAGCCCAGGAGAACGCTGCACCATGCCCTCCGGCTTCGGGGTGCCATCCCGTCCCAGCGATCGCCCTGGCTGGCCAGCCTCCACGGCAGCCTTTCACACCAGATCACAGCACCGCACAGGTACCCCGATCACACTCTTTCATGGTTAAAAAAGGGGCTCCCCCAGCACACGCCGCCTCACATCCATCCGCGAAGAGCCACCGTACGAAGCGCCTTCCTCACGTTACCCCGTCGATCATCAAGCACACGGCCTTTGGCATTCATTGGCAATAAAGGAGCTTCTCCGAAACGATCGGTTTCTTCTTCTCCCCGAGGAGCTCCCATCTCCGTGTCCGTCTCGCCATTGTAAGAATGTGCAGAGAGTTCAAACGTGCGACCCTAACTGCGTGGTTTGGCCCCGCCGTGTTTCCGTAGCGGGGCGCTGATTGGTCAGTTCGGCTGCACTAAGGCTACGTGTTAAACTGAAAACTTGCCCCAGTGCAAATTGTGAAGACATTTTTAGACATTGGATGCTAAGAGAAAGAACATCTAAAAAGAAAAACAAAGTGAAATTCTGCATGTTTAAATTTTACGATATGTACTTTCCGTATAAGTAGCATTTCAAAACCGAATCAAACATTTCGAAGAATAATGCAAAAAAATGCCCAAACATAGATCAGATGCAATAATTTAAAAACATTTTTGCGTTGTTTGCAAAGATGAGCATCTGTCAAACTGACATTAATCTGCATTGAAAATCTAGCCTTACAGAAGCGCCATCTGGCGGATAGTCTTGTACAATTTTGGATTTTATTTGACATACATGATCTAAACCGATCAGCCAGAACATTAAAATCACTACTGACAGGTGACGCGAATAACACTCATTATCTAGTTACAATGGCACCGGTCAGGCAAGTACACTGCCAGGAATAATAGGCAGAAATAAGGATCTGAGCAGCTTTGACGAGGGCCAAATTATGATGGGTTGATGACTGGGTCAGAACATCTCCAAAACGGCAGGTCTTGTGGGGAGTTCTGGGTATGCAATGGTCAATACCTACCAAAAATGGTCCAAGGAAGTTCAACCGGTGAAGCAGCGATGGGGTCATGGGTGCCCAAGGCTCATTTTTTTGTGTGGGAAGTGAAGGCTAGCCTGTCTGATAGCACAAATTGCTGAAAAAAATTATGCTGCAAGATAGGAATGTGTAAGAAGACACCATGCACCAAGCTTGCTGTGTATGGGGCTGCATAGTCACAGACTGGTCAGAGTACCCATGGTGACCCCCGCCCACTGCTGAAAGCGTCTGAACACTGAAGTCACACTTGAAGTCCGTTTGAAAAACACTTCTGTTGCTTGGCTTTTAGTCCGGGATAGGATGGCTGGATGTGTGCCTTGTTTGCCCGGGGAAGGGATTACACAAACCGGCGGAGGCACTGTGATGCTCTGGGCAACGTTCTGCTGGGATGCCTCGGGTCCTGGCATTCATGTGGATCTTACTTTGACATGTACCACCTACCTAAACATTGTTGCAGACGAAGTACACCCCTCCATGACAATGGTATTCCCCGATGGCAGTAGCCTCTTTCAGCAGGATAATGTGCCCAGCCACACTGCGAAAAATTGTTCAGGAATGGTTTGAGACAAATAGTTCGAGGTGTTGAATTGGCCTCCAGATTCCCAGATCAAAATCCGACTGTGGGATGTGCTGCACAAACAAGGCCGATCCATGGAGGCTCCACCTCACAATTTACAAGACTTAAATGACCTGCTGCTATCGTCTTGGTGCCAGATACCAAAGGACACCTTCAGAGGTCTTGTGGAGTCCGTGCCTCAATGGGTTATTTTGGCAGAATGAGGGGGACCTACACAATGTTAGGCAGGTGACTTTAATGTTATGGATAATCAGCTTATACACGCACATTGTTTCTGTATTTCCCTTGGCCTATATACTGTACTGGAATAATACACATATATGCTTTGGAATGGGAATGTACATTTAACATACGTGGATTTCTTTACTTAAGATATTGACCCTTTTGAGTGTTTAGCTAAGTATTTATAGTATGTCAGAATATTATTGGAAATATTTGAAGTCCACAAACTTGCATATCTGCATTGAGCAATAAGTCAAGTGAGATGGACCGTTACAGAGCTGGGAGTTTGAATCAGGAGTGTAGGAGTAATGTCACCTTGGGTCCCCCTCCTCTGGTTTGAACCTCAGCTCTGCTGGGTGTGTGTGGAGTCTTCGCATTCACCATAGGGCTTGCAGGTCTGCTCTGGAGGCCCCAGTGTTCTCCCACAGTCCAAAGACACGCATTCAGGCAGTCTGCTCTCTGAATTAGCCGTGGAGTGACTGTGCAGGTGGAGGCGGTACTCTCCTCCAGTCTCAATGCCACCTGGATCAGGCTCCAGTGCTCCAGTGACCCAAAGACATGGTGCAGCTTCAGTGCTCCAAGACACGACTTTTCTTGGCTTTACAGCAGTGTTTCCTAATCCAGTCCTTGGGGACCCACAGACAGTCCACATTTTTGCTCTGGAGCTGGGAGGGGGCACAGAGGGAGCAAAAACGGACTAGCTGTGGGTCCAAGGACCAGATTGGGGAGCACCGCTTTAAGACACTCTGATGATACGTTTGTTTGTTCCTGTACTTTATTTCACTGTCTTTTAGCATGATACAGGTTTCCTTCAGCTTTTTATGGTGCTGTGGCCTGACGTTTTTCCAGGCAGTGTTATTAGGCTCGATTAGGTTTGCAACACACATAAAACTTTGACGGGTGAGGGAAAAAAAATTCATTGACTTAAATATAAAATGTCTAAATTTACTTTTTAGCTTCTGAAATCCTCACCCCCATCCACGAAATTTTAAATGTGTCCTAGATGTGGACCATGTCTGTAACTTGAGCGTCAGAATAATTCCTGTCAACAAATTCCTGCTAAAAATCCCTGATTAGAATCCCTGCTGCCCAGTCCTCAAATGTGACCTCAAGCCTAAAACTGTTAAATTCCCACTACAGCACTGAATGTAAGCCAAGGGTAATTAATTAATGTCAACACTGCAGGTTAGATCTAGTTGCTATTAGAGCGAATTATTGGCTAAAATATCCATGACAGATGCTGAGCTACAACCTTGCACTCAAGGCAGTGAATCATTTTGCTGCACAAAGACATCAGAAATGTTCCAGCAAACACACCCTTTAATACCCCCATTTTAGCTATGCGAAAACCCTACTTAGAATGAATACCCCTTTAAGTCTATCTGCAGCTGTTTCTCTGACACGTACAGAAAGTTCCCTTCAGTCACATTACACACTATCAGCTACCATGAATCCACAGGAAGCTGCTTTTTAAGGTCATGTCACACCAAAAAGTGTGAACACGCCTTAAGGCTGTGACTGAACTCAAACTGAATGCACCAAATTAGATTAGTTCAGACTGTACAGCCAAAAACCCAAAACAAATGGACAGCTATTTGTATAGAAAAGTTTAATGCATTTTAAATTATTTTACAACATAAAACAAAACGCCACCTAAACTAAAAGCCTGGAAAGCAGACACACGAGCCACCGCTAGCTCCCATCTTTCCGCGCTCTACACAGATCCATTGGCCTGGCCGTCGTCCTCCATCTCCTCTTCATCCCCTCCTTCCTCATCCTCTCCTCCACCATCACCCATGGCTTCTCCATCCATCGGCATTTCGGCGCCACCGTGCGCGCCTTCTTCCATTTCTTCTTCCTCCTCTTCCTCCACCATGCCTGTAGGGTCTGAAGCGGAAAAGGTTCACAGACACCAGCAAGCAAACACAAAAAGCTAATCACTGCGCCCACAGCTCCTACAGCAGGGTAGCTTGAGATCTCCAGCTCCTCCTTAACCACCTCGCTGCCACGCACCTTGCCTCAGCTCCCTCCCAGGGATCTGACCGGCCTGCAGCAGCCCTTTCAGTCTCTCCACCTCTGCCAACGAGGTGGCACTGGCAATGGCATTCTGAAGAACAGAGCGATATCCGTTTGGCCATGCATCTCTACAACCACTGATACACCCATAACCTGCACTCTGGAGCCCAAAGGGCACCCGCAGGCTAGCCCTTACCTTGATGGCCTCCACGTCAGCGGGCGAGGGACCCGTCTTTCTCTTTTCAGCCTGTAGGTTTGCTCCAGGGGTGAACCTGAAAGACAGCACGTGGTCACACCACCTCCCTCAGCAAAGCTTCTCCGGTCTGCCCTCGGCTGGACCGAGCCATCAGTGTAGTATCTCATCTTTGTCAATATACTGATACAACAGGGAACACTTCCAAAAAAGAAAACCCTCTTAGAAACACTGACATACAGGTTTTTGTGGAAATGTGTCCTGAGAATTAATATCCAAATCAGCAGTTTCTTAAAAACCTCTGTGGTCCCTCTGGCCCATTTTGGTCACTCCAATCCACAGGCCAATTCTCAGTGTTTCTGAAGGTCTGTGAGCAGGCAAGAGCCGTCATCTTACGTTTTGGTTCGCTTGGCAATATCCTTTGCAAGCTGTGCACCCCGTTTGCCTTTGAACATTTTCTCCGCCTCCTGACGCTCCTATGGTGATACGTCACACAGTTACAGAGCATCGTTTCCAACCAGCCACACTTCCAGGGCACCGTCCTTCCCACTGCTGTCGGGAAGCACGCAATCCCAAGAAACGTTCCATTTACACAACATACGTGCAGATCGTAAACAACCATGATTATGCAGAAACAGAACACCAACTAACAACAACTACTACTACTACACCAGAACCTGCTAAGCTACGCCATCAGCTTACCTTCAACTGACCACGGGTTTGACATTGACAAAGCCCTCTATAGCATGCTTGGTTCCGCTTTACCTTTAATTTGACTTTCTGGAAATCAAGAACCCGCAGCTGTGGAATTTTGTTGATGACGTAAAGGCGGTAGTGCTTCTTATTGGTCACTGGGTTCCTCAGTAGGCTGAGGAGACAAGGGTAAGCAAGATGAAAACAAAAAAGAATCGAAACATTTTATTTATCCAAAGTGTCGGAATTTCGCGCGATATGCAAAGAAGAATGTTACCTGAGCAAAGTTAAGCTTTTCATGGATGCCAGAGGATCCAGGTCTCCCTTTAGGAATAAAAAAAAAATCCGTGCATTTAAACATCTCAGAAAATGCGAACACAAACGACATAAGCTCCTTCCCTGCCTACAATGCAGTTTTCAGCGACACACGGGGCTTCTGGGTTCCAGACATACCAACTCCTGGATGCTGTTGTTGGTGAGAATTAATTCCTTTAAATTGGGCAGCGACTGCTCGAGGTCTTCGCCTATCCGACTTTAAGAGGGAAGAGGAAATTAGACTTTAAACATTACCACAAACTATAAGTAAATAGCAGAGTTAAGGGTATTTACCATATCCTATTATTATTCATCAGAAGCGTCTTCAGTCTCCTTAGCAAAGGGAAGCCGTCCAGCTTTCGGATTTCATTTTCAGAGAAATCGATGGTGTCAAATTGGTCCAAAGTTGCTCCGAGGTTTTCCAGCACAGGTATTTTATAACCTAGATGGAAACAGAAAGCATAATGTTATTGGATTTTAGACCACAGACACAAAACAGCAACTGTATGAATAGCAGCGGGCCTGAACTACCGCGCTTTTTATAGATGCTAAACAATCGCATCGACTCACCTCGGAGGTCCAGCTCTCGGTCCCGGATGGGGTTGGTATACTGAGCCGCTTGCTCGATAAGCTCCGCCGACAATTTTACCATTCTGAAAATTGTAAATTACACAGACGTAACAAACTCCCGGACAGAAACGCGCCGAGCTCCCCACACGCCACTTACCGGATATAGAGTCACATCCCAGCATGCATTGGTAGGCTGCCATAGAATGCAACGACGTGAGAACGAAAATGTAAGATCTTCGCCGGGGATGTGCTGCCATCTGCTGTCCAGGAGGGCAAAAAGTGAGCGACGCTCAAAGTATTTCTGCTTGGTCGTGTCTCTCTTCTGATTAGCTTTTTTCTCCCCGTTACACTTCCTACCCTGAATAAACATGGCTGTTTCTCTTTCCAGATATAGACAAAAATACTACAAATTAGTGTTTTATTTATGCATTTTGATTGCACCCAATTAAAAGTTGTTTAATTTCCACGTATTGGGTGTTCAGCCAGTAACTTAATATAATTACGAGGTCCAGTACTGACAGAATGCTGTACAGTTTGTCTGGTTTTCTGACCTTTGAAATGACAGAGAACAAAATCATTCAATCTCAGTCATTTTCCCAACCCCATTATTCATAACAGAACATTGAGGACTCGACTTCAAGGTCACTGCTCACCAGTTTTGAATTGCTGATAGTTTTGATATACTGTACATATAATTTTTCCTGCACGTTGCTTGTTCTTGCTGTCAGTAGCAAGGCTTATTATTATTATTATTATTATAGACTTTTGGGTTTGCAAGACAACTTCTTAGATTGAAGGCACTCTGGGGTAAATAAAAGTGAATGAAGTTAGAGTCTATTTAAACCGGGATACTTCAATCTGACAACTTGTCTAGCTATCCACCAAATCCGGGGGGGTATCCACAAAGCAAGGGGGTGTCCCATGAAGCAGAAACCCAAACCTGAATGTAGCAAAATGAAACTTTTAAAATTTAGTATACATTTAGAAATAAATGTTACAATCCAAAATGCATGTGAACCATGTGGATAATTGCATAATTAAATATCACAATAGTATATATAAATACATTAGTATAATAAAATATATTACCATTAGGCAGGATTCAAGTGACATCTGCCTTGTTAACATGCCTAGAAGGGGAATCAATCAGGCCAAATGACTGGTCGATTAAAAAAACCCTTTCAATTAAAATGAATATAAAATACATTCAAAGGAAGTAGGGTGTCCTCAATTCTAAGCCACAGTGCGTGTGCTTCTGCGAGAGTAAGAAAAACATGAAAAAAAAATGTTTTACTTGTTTTTATTTGGTCTTGAGAACATGTAACAAAATCAAAAGCATAACAAAAGGGACGGATAGTTTCTGAAACTCGGACCCCTACAATCCCACTAAATGTACCATAATAAAGCTAAACTACTGAATGTCATATTTGATGAGTTTGATTTTTTCTTACAAAAACTGCAAACAATTCCAATGTTTTCTTCTTAAGAATTAATATTTGATTTTAAAGGCTTTACAAGCACCTCAATGCTGAAAGAATATTATGCTATCAGCTCGTCAGTACAACCTGTGTCTTAGATTTGCGTAAAGCCCGTTATCGGTTTCACCTGACGTGCTGGTTTTGCAAAAACCTTGATATGTAAGTATCATTATCAGTCACGTTGTGATCATGTGACTTGAAGGGGTGACTCTTGTGATTATGCAAGTGTCGTAGCACACGGCACAATTCATCAAAGCCTAACGTTTGAGAAAATGTACAATAGTCAGCTGACGTGTGACGTGCCATTCCTCCTCTTCCTCATCCCATGTGGCACGTCTTACAGCAGAATTGCCGGAAGGGCTTCTTCTCACAAAGTGTGTTAGACCTCACCATCTCGCAGAAGACCTCGTCCGCTGCAGAGCAGAGGTAAAACATGGTTGGTTAGGTGCAAATGAGATATGGGCCCCTCATCTGCCAAGCCCCCAGTCCCAGCCTGCTGGACCCAAGTTCTTCCCCTGGGAAAGTACTGGGCAGGACAGCCTACAGCAAGCAAAGAAGCCCAGCAAGAAGCAGCAGAAGATTCTTAAAAGATTAAGATATCAAGCAAAGCTTCTGTCACTCCGTTACTGCTGCACTGATGCCTCATGGTGACCTTCATTGTGGCCTGTACACTAAACCGTAGGGTCAACTGAGCTTTCTCAATAGTCCGGTCACACGACCTATGGCCTCTGCACGCCAGCCCAGGTATCCCCACTCAGAACTCCATTGTTAGAGCAGCACTCCTGCACCCCAGGAAGCTTGATCTCACTGATCTTACCATTGCTACAGATGTTACTGATAAGGCAGATTCCACCCAGGAGGCTGTAGCCCTCTTTGCACCTGGAACAGGCAATCCCAGGTGAGCTGCAGCTCAGGCACTGCTCCTGGCACCTGGCAACCACAGACAACACCGTTCACCTGGCACACTGGTTTCTTCCTCCTAGTCATCCTGCGCAGACTTGGTGAACCATTGTGGGGCACTGCTGTGCTATGGGGTCATCCCTTCCCATTCAGGCATTCGTGAGGTACTACGTAGAATAACAATCCGGCTGGTTCACCGACTAACAGCTTCTTTCCAGACATCCTGTTGTGAGCCTTGGGTTCAGCACATAGTCCAGGGTAATTTGAGAACTTCATTGTTCATCAAGTGAGCGGCCCTGTACACAAACCCGCTGCATCAAAGCAAAGACTGTATGTTGCTACTAACATGCAATCCAAGTTTGCTAAAAAATGACCCGTCTCAATATAATCAGGCTCATCAGATAATCAACAGTAAGTGACACTGCTTCAGTTTTGGTGCAAATTGTCTCAACATGACACAGGTCACAGATCATCACCAATCCAATGAAATTTGAAAGAGATCCATCAAGTACTTTTAGAGTTGCTGTGTTCATTTGGACAAGTGTCTTCTGCTGCCATCTAGTGCTTTTGCTTCAGTTTTGGGGAGATTTGTCTCAAAATTAAATTAGGTGTAGATCTTCATCTATATAATTGTTTTGTAACGTGCTAATAACACCATCAAATATTTTCGAGCTGTCATGTTCAATATGTCAAGTATCTTCCACAGTCACCCTTCCACTAAGCGGTATTTTTTCATTGTGTTTGTGTTTATTTTTTCCAGTTAAATTGATCGCATCCCTGCCTGGTCCTAGAAAAATCTCCTATTTTCAACAAACCTTTGGCAAACATTCTCTGTCTCTGTATTGCAAGGCACTCACAAATGGCAGTTATGGTTCACACTTCTCCGCACACGTACTAGCGGACGTGTCCAATCAAACGTTTATGACATGTTTGACGTCATTGTGCGCCTCTGCAGACGAACGCCTGCTGCACTCCAAATTTGTGTACGCGGAGCTCTGGACACACTGAGCGTGATCAATTTGCTAGCATCCATTTTAAATATCGACATGGATGCTTTTGATGAGCACTGGGGTAGTTTGCAAACCCTACAGACTATTTTCAAAGGTAATAAAACTGTTACATACATGTAAATGTGTGTGTATGCGAGTGCAGACGTGTCTCGAAGTAAAAATCTCACACCAGCCAGCTGACCAAAGTTGGCAGCCCTGTGAGCTGGATCTCTGAATTTGGCTACGGACACAAACTTCACTGCTGTAGTACGTGTGCAGGGAATATCAGAGAAATAATGTGATTAAACATTTTTTTGGAAAAATGAAACCTAGGACTTATTCACAGCTATGTACTGTGCTTCAAGGCATCCCTAAATTATGCAGTGTGCGCAGTGCAGGTGAGAGATTCACATGAGTCCTTTCTGTTGGAATAGCACTGATTTATAGGAAATCATGGAAATGGAAAATGGAAGAAGAGCAAACAAAAATGGAGAAACAATGAAACTAGAAAAGCAGACAGGAGACGGTGAGGGAAGCCTGAGTGAAAAGCTCTGAAGGAAACAGCTCATTAGTGACATTCAGCTACACAGGATCCTAATGGGACCCCCACCCACTGTCAGCTCCATCTCAAAGTTGGCATCCACTGGCACAAGTGCTCTGTCGGTAAATAACAGCAGATCTATCTTAGCTGGTTTTCAGCTGTGGTCCCAGCACACTGTGCTGTGTGCGGGTGGAACGGGAAAACAGTTCTCTTTAAACTACCTTTGGACTTGGGCTTGAGCAGAAATCACAAAATCTCATTAAATCTCACTGTCACCACTATTGTTCATAATTTACAGCTTATAATAGACATTGAACTGCATGGTGGGTGGGGCTGCTGTGTACCACCAATCACCTCCTGCTTCAACTGAAATGGAAACAATGTAACTAATAGAAAATAGAATTTTGTGAATTAGGGAGTCCCGCCCATATTTACTCCCGTCACTGTTTACAGCTGCTGCCATCGGAACAGCACCTATAACTACCATTATCACTGGCTACAATGATCATTTCTGCTCTTTCTACTCGATCTAGGCACTGTTGAGTTACAGATGCTCACTTTTTGCACATCACTGAACCTGTAGCGGTGGTCTGAGTGTAGTAGCCCTGGCTGCACGAGGATACACACAGCAACTCCTCCTTCAGGAAGCCTGGGGCGCACTGAATGCAGTCTTCTTTTCCTGGTCCTGAGGAAGAAGCCAACAGGTAGAACTGGGCAAACACATCCCTTACTGTCATTATCCATCTTCATAGCTGGATTTTGAAATACTTCAGTACTGTATGCACTGGGTTGGTCTGTTCTTTACTTATCCTCATAATTAACATGCTCTTACTCCTACTCAACGTGCCCTACCTTTACCCTACTAGGTTAATGTGTTCCCAATCCACCCATTTAACATATTACTACTAACACTCAACAAGAACACTTATGCCCTTCCTTTTATTCAGCCACGTGTGAACTCATGCATTAATGATCCATTAAAGACATAGAGTATCTGTCTTTAAGGTTGTGGAAAAGTGAGGGAGACCGATGTGCTCTGAAATGCAGGAGTATTCACCTTTGCAGGTGGAACAGGACTGGTGGCAAGAATTACATTTCTTCTCTGGGTTTAAGAATGTCCCATCAGCACACTCAAGCACACAGGTGGTACGTCTCAGGCTGAACACACAAAAATTAAATAAGTCAGTGTTTAAGTCAGTAATTAATGAACCAATTACAAAAGACCAATATTCATACAGATTTTGACCTCTGTGTTAACTGAATGAATTGGGTTTAAAATGAAAGCCAGCACAGCATGTTATTAAGGATTCTTCCCTCAGTGTGGATACCCATTACCTGTAGCCGTTCTTGCAGCTGGTACACGTGTGAAAGTCCTGCCAACATGTCCTGCAGTTATCGTGGCATCTTTCACACTGCCTGTGGACTGGTGACAGAGAGTCAGGGACACCACGGTTTGAGCTCAAAAGCCTCACACACGCATGTATAGAGAGCAAGCTGTGAGTTAGCATGGTACATGTGTTACAAAGAGTCGGCTACTGCCACAATGGAATCTATCCTAATGGAATCTGCTACTACTACAATGGAATCAATCACCATGGATTCTATCATTATCCAAATGGAATTTATCATAATGGAGTCTGTCTCTATCACAATGGAATCTATACCAATGGAATCTATCAGAATAGAATCTGTCATAATGGAGTCTGTCACCAACACAATGCAATCTATCGCGACTGAGTCTGCCGCTACCACAACAGATCCAATCATAATGGAGTATAGCACAATAGAATCGACCTCCTTAGCACCCCAGCTTCCAGAAGGCGGTGAGGCCCACTAACCGTCGTTCGCGTAATGACTGAGGGGACAGCTGAGCACACAGGTGTGGCTCTCGGGCTGCAGGTAGAGTCCTTTGCGGCAGGAGTGACACTGGTCAGGCGCCCCACCCTGGCACTGCTCACAGCCATGCCTGCAGCGTCTGCATCTCCGAGCCGCTTTGTCCTCATAGTAGCCCACGGGACAGTGGCTGACACATGTCCTGCACGCAGGGAGCAGGTGCTGCTCTGATGGTGGGGCAGTCTGACAGAGCAGTACACCCCCACATACATGTGGTAGCAGAACCTGGGCCTGTTATCCACATACAGTATCAGCCCAAAAGAGTCTCCCTGCGTAATGCCAGGTGCAGCAGAGAGCTCCAGCCATATGAATGTAACTGATTACAGATTATATCATTAAGTGTGTGTGTGTGTGTGTGTGCGTGTGTGTGTGTGCGTGTGCATTTGCACAGATCACATTTGAGGACCAGCTTGTCCCCTAAGTGTAGTAAAACCTGAAATTTCCCTACTTTTGGGTCTTTTGAGGTCCCCATTTGGATAATCTCAGTTTTATAAAAATCTGTGAATGCAATCAAAAAAGTAAAAATGCCAAAAGTCTTGTATTTGGGTTGGTTACTTATTTTTAAGGTTAGGTCTGGGTAGGGTTAAGGGTGTCATTGCTGGGATTACGGTTTATCCCACAGAAATGAATGGACAGTCTCCACAAAGATATGAATACAAGTCTGTGTGTGTGTGTGTGTGTGTGTGTGTGTGTGTGTGTGTGTGTGTGTGTGTGTGTGGAATTTGCATGTTCATTCCATGATTTGCAGGTTCCCTCTGAGTACTCCGGATTCATACACTGCCAGTCCCGAGGTTACAAACATGATCCGTTCTCTAAGTCTGTCTTTAAGTCGTATTTGTCAGTAAATTGGAAAAATAATAATACAGTACATACCAATAATAACAATATTAATGCAGTACATAATAACAACAATAATTACACATTTACTACTGATCCGCTGAAACTGTACAGTGTTTTCCAGGGCATCACAAAGTAGCGCATGCGTTTGTTATTACACACCATTGTATTTAACACAATTTTTTATATAATAGGCTTTATGGTAGTGTGTTTGTAAGTACGAGCTGTCCATAAGGGACTGTCTGCAGTGTATGTGTGAGGCAGGGACTGCCTGCAGTGTATGTGTGAGGCAGGGACTGCCTGCAGTGTATGTGTGAGGCTGGGACTGCGTGAGGGATACATCCGCATCACACTCAGCTCTTCATTTACCTGCCTGTGCGCAGGCTGCCCAGGCTGAAATGCACGCAGTTGAGGCAGTGGTTGACAGAGGGCCCGTCGCAGCCGCTCTCCCCACACTCTGGGTGGCAGGGCCCTAGGGCAGGCCACACACAGGTCAGCAGGCTCCTGTTCCGGGAAGGTGTCGCTCATCATTTTCTCATCATTTACCGTCATACTCATCCTCCCCTTCGCCCTCCCCCTGCTGCTCTGGGATGGGTGTCTCCGGTATGGCTTGGAGTGAAGATACGGAGCGGTAAGGGTGCTCTGAGGTTCCAAAAAGAATCAGTGTCCATTCCATCAGTTTACCTGGCAGGAGGAAAGGAGGTCAGGTTTCCTTCAAATGAAATTTCTCCAACAGTTAGCAACAATTTGAATGTCTAAAAACAAACAGTCCGCTATTCTCAAGGCTTCACTGGAAACAACTTAACATCAACAAGCACTGTAGATAATTCACAAAATCAGTGATAGATTTAATTATGCCATGATTTAATGTGGTTCTGCTCATGAGGTCAGCAATGGCACCCCCACCTGCATGTGCTCAGACGCATTTGGCAATAATACTGGAAACTATGTCACAACTTCCTGCAGGCAGAGTAGGCTCCTTTACCCAGACTCTTTGTGGTACGTTGCTGTGAAGGTGAGTCTCTGATTTCCAGCGTCCACAGACCCGCTGCCTTCTCCCCCCAGCAGTGGACTGTCATGAACTCCCAGTTCCTGAAGCCGTTTTTGGACCAGTCTTGCTGCCTACCGGTTGGGGCGCATTCACAGGGACAGGTCATGTTTAGGATCTGCGGAATGCCAAACCGGCCCTTTCACACTCTAATATGCAAATAAAGATCGTTTCCCTCCCAAATGACATTTAAAGAGTTTTGTTTTCTGTTTGCAAACAGCTGGAAGTACTGCACAGAATGTTTTTTTCAAACAGCAAAATAAAGTCTCTACATCCTCAACCACAAAGTGGTCCTGGTCTTCAATCCCAAGCCATGCTCTTCATCGCGACCATGCCACATCACCCCCATTCTTCGATTTTACTTAGTTTGAAGTCTAAAATGTTGCGTTCATTGATCACCAGCCTCTCCAAGCTGATTCTTGTGAAGGAACCATTGCTTTGAACTCTTACCCTCCTAAAAAAGATAATCACATCTGTAATAACATTTTCAGGAACCAGGCCCTTGCCAAAAATCAGCACTCATGGTTACCTGTCACACAATACCTACAGTAGTACACACTCCCAGTCTTTCCTTTATAGAATATAGTCCCATTCTGGAAAAACACTGTAACCTATAAATCTAGTTTCTGGTCACAGTGGCGGTGAATGGGCACTGTGAGTTCCTCATTACTGCTCCCCTGTCGCTAATTCACATTGAGTACTGCCTGCTGCTGGCACAGTGCCTTCCTCAGCTCCATCCAACCCTGCAAACTGCACAGATGTCAGGGAGACGTCAGGCTCCATGTATGATGACCCACCAGCCTAGTGAACTTAATAGGAGATTTAAACTTACATTCTTTTTTGTTTTCTAGTAGCCCCTGTCTGTCAGCTTCCCCTAATGAAAATGAAATAACCTGAAATTATTTTGTCCCAAAACAAAAACACCAGGTTGTCTGGAAATGGAGAAATCTGGGAGATGGGATGTGGGACCAGAAGGTTTTCGGCTGGAGAATCTTAGAGAAGCAGGTCTGGCAGCCTGAGGCCACAGTGTCCGGCTGCATACCGATTGACCAGCAGCTGCGAGCGCGTTCCCGACGGCGACACCAGGCTGATCTCCAGGTCTCCTCGCCGTGGGTGCAGAATTGTGACCTTTACTATCACGTGTTCCAGGTACTGCACTTGGTGGTTTGGCTGCTGCATACAGGCCGTGGAGCTAATGCTGACATTCAGGAGCTGGCCAGTATGGATGTAGCTGTAGATAAAGACCAGAAGGAGATGTGTCTCCATCCGCAAGGTCCATGTCATTCATTCCATCTTAGGCACGGATGACACAGTATTAGAGTAGACAAATATCCAGGTATAATAAGCAAATCCCAATGTTTAATAAAGAGCCGTACATACTTAATCTGTCTTCTAGATTTAGACAGTGACGGTTTTGTCAGGATGGAGTAAAGGTTGTATCCTCCACATTCTATAATGAAAATCTCGCTGTGTTGAAGCCTCTGTCTGAAAGTGGTATTCTTCTGCGCTGAGCTCGACAAGCTGATGAGTACTGAGTGAGCACCATGGCAGACACACTAACGGACTGGTCGTCAAGGCGTCGACCTTGAGCTACAGGGAGCTAACAAGGAACCCGCAGGTAGACAATGAGTACCCTGTATAATGTAATATAAACTTGATCACACACACACAAACACACACACACACACACACACACACACATCCCTGCCAGAGGCACCTGCTGCTAAAGGCGAAACTTAATGCCTTTAAACTAGAAAGTCTGCAAAATGCATCCTAAAATTCCCTTTTTTGTCATGTTCATAGCTGAGGGGAAAGTAGCTCAAAGTGCATAAATATTTATGGGCTGATCACAGAGGAATAGCAACAACTCATCCCAGAGACCAGCCTTTCTCTTAAACACGCAGGACATTAAATGAATATTAACATGACAAACATTTAATCCATCATCTTTGCAGATCCTTCACTTAAAAGGCAAAAACGGTAACCTGTTCAGTCATAATATTATTTCAGTCAGTTTGTCCTTATCCCCAAGTAGCTGGTTCTAGGTGCATCAGAAATGGGGAGGGGGGTGGGCACATCCACCTCAATATCAGCAGACCCCTCCCCATCCGCCACTCAGTTAAAATCACATTTTATTCTCCGCGAAGCTTCAGTTTGACCTCTGCCCTCTACAGCTTTCAGCACATCCTGCACAATATCACATGAACAGATATTTATCTAGGGCTGAACAATACTGGGGAAAAATTCCTGTGATATTTTTGTGTTCTGTGATCACCGTTCATAACGGCACCTTTTGCTATTTAATGCACTTCTGTCATGATACAGATGAAACAGATAAGATGAATGAAGAGCGCGTTCCTGATCTTTAGTTATAAATCCACGTTACTGAGGCCAATTCGGTGCACATTCGGAGAGAGAACACAAGACTAAACGAAGATCATAGTCCCGCATCAGACAGATTCAAAGACCTAACCCAGTTCTGCAGAACCATGCGTATTAAAATGTTCCTCAGAAAGCCACACGAGGCCTGCTCTTCAGGGCCACCCCACGAGGACTGTCTACAGGGCCACCCCACGAGGCCTGCTTACAGAACCATCCCAGGAGGCCTGCCTATAGGGCCACCCCACGAGACTTGCTTACAGAGTCATCCCATGAGGCCTGCCTACAGGGCAACACCATGATGCCTGCTCTGCAGGGCCACCCCACGAGACCTGCTTACAAAGCCATCCCATGACGCCTGCCTACAGGGCCACCCCACGAGACCTGCCTACAAGGCCACCCCACAAGGCTTGCCTACAGGTCCAACCCCATGAGGCCTGCTCGACAGGGCCACCCCACGAGACCACCCTACAAAGCCACCCCATGAGGCTTGTCTACAGGGCCACCCCATGAGGCCTGCCTAGAGGAGCAGATGGAAGAAAGATGAAGTAGTGACACAGGGGTGACTGAGGCATACTGTAGATCAGGAATTGCTCAGGATAATCAAATGCAGCCAGTTGACCCACAATGTCAATCAGTCATGCTGAGATGAGTTTAATTTCATGTCAAACAAAGCGTCAAAGCTAATGGTTATCGGTGGACCAACACCTGTCACTCTGAGCCCCCTCTAGGTTTCCCCTCCCACTCCTAGGGGAACAAGACCACTGCTGGGATACAGTCATCTGAAACCAAGCACGAAATGCAACACTGCTACATCCGTCAGCAGCCGCATAACAGGGCATGTAGACCCCATTCCATCCAGGGTAGCTTTACTGGACTTTCTCACCCATTTAAACTTTCTCATCATGGCAATTCATTCTGAAAGCTTGTATTAAGTGTCTGAGAGACACCTACCCAGCCTGGTAAGTGAGGAAACTGTCATTAAATCACTAAGCCAAACAGGTGGCTCTCTGACAAGGGAGCACTTTCTGTCGTATGCCAGATGAAGGCCAGAGTTTCCCAGGACGATACGATGATATTTGCAGAGTCACCGAACCATTCAGTTTGTGCCGTGTTTAATTTTAATGTGATCATTTTAGGCAACAGAGCGTTTGACATCCACTACCTGGAACGGACAGACACTCCAAGGCCTGAGAAGGGAGTGGTGCTGGAAGAAGTGGGATTTCGGTGTGGCCACAACGATCTCTGTGCTCACCTGGTCATGTTGTTGGGGGTCTCGATGCAGACATGCTGGGGGGGAACATTCCTCCATGTCTGAGCTTCCAAGACCAAGGCCTCTGCATTCACCAGCCCGAAACCATAAAGATGGCTGACTACAAAGGCAGAGATACCTCCATGAGTGTTTCTCAATACCAAGGATGCAAAGATCGTTCTTGTGGTCTTGGTCAAGGCCAGTCTTGGTTACTTCCCTCCCAAGACTTGGGGTGCAATGAATCATGGGATTGGTCTCATTTGTCAAGGATACAGCCGAGAACACAAATACGGTCAAGTACATATATTGAGAAACACCCCATGACTCCTACAGAAGCAGCTATCCCATCATGCAAATTGGCCACGTAATCCCTTCCCCAAGTAGGCTGGACTCAAAAGTTGCATGGATCCCCAGATTCAGATAGGACTAATGATGACGCTTCCTGAATCATTTCCTGTATTTTTTGCCCCCACTAGATGGTGCTCTTGACTTGCTTTGAGGCATGCCTTGTGGCTTTTTTTTTAAAAAGAGAGCGTCGTCTAATGTGGCCAAAAAATACACCAAATGATTCATGAAGCATCATTTTGTCCATCACTAGACAGGACCATCTAGAGCAATACAACAATTAGAAAATCAGCTGGCCACCCAGGGCAAACCAGCAGCCCCGCCCACCCCCTCACGCAGGAAAGCTTCACCACCGGCGGCTTACCACTCCCCCAGCGCACATCATGAGACACAAAGTGAAACTGGATGGTAAAGTTTGCTGGGGTGGAGTGGTGATACCACATGTGTTTTCACTGAGACTGCACTGCACCAGGGTGTGTCTGCTTATCAAAAACAGCCATTCGGAGGAAGACACTAAGTTTGCAATGAAAACCAATCATCTTGATACCGATATATTAGACCTGGGTGCCAACTGGATAAGTGTTGAGGGTCTGGATTCTGCCCCTGCTATGTAAATGTGAAATTTGCATATTCCCTCTGCTTGTCTGGATTTCCTGTGGGGACTCCGATTATCTCTAATAGTTTATAACAAGCTGGTAGTTCAGATGGCATCTCTAAATTACCCGCACATTGTGTGTTGGTGTGTGCCCTGTGTCTCTCTGCCCTGCAGCTTGCACCGCCTTGCTATGACTCTGCACTCCATAAGCGGAAGGAAGGCGGGCGAATGTTAAATCAGTCATCGCTCCATGGAACTTTCTGACACTGCACAGCTGGGCCCGAGACCTGCGTCACGCTTCTCCTTTTCGAGAGCCTACACACAGCTGACCTCTGTGGCCTGCAGCGTTGGTCTTCCAGTCATTGGCCTTCAAGCGGACTGGACGTGATGTCCTCACCAGCAGGTGCTGCACGTCTCTCCAGGTGAGCAGCGGACTGCAAAACAACAACGGACCCTAGATAAAAGTTATAATCCACTTACTTCTCTTTTGCAAAACATCTGAATCTGAATCTGAAGCGGACAATTCGTCAGGAATACCGCATATCCGAGGAATTGGTTATGGAGAACACAGATTTTACAGTACTACAAGGTAATGCACAGTTTTAACTTAAAGGGATTTAAAATATTCAAGGAGCTAGATTATACACTATACTATACAACCACACCATACAATACAACAGTGTGTACAATGCAGAAGACATGCCACTTTCACAAAGAAACAACAGTTAACACTCTTTGAATTTACCGTTAATTTACTAAAAGGAAATGATAGGAATTATACTAATATATTGAATCAAAAAATATATGGGTGTATTGGATGGTTGCTGCACATACTGGAGTGACTTTAGGAGAGGTTTCGGAATGGCTAAGCTGACACACTTTGACAGATATAATATCACCGATTTACATCAATATGAAGATCATTAAACATTATCTTCTCTAACTGCCTAAGACTTTTGGACAGTACTGTACACAAAGGTACATTTCCAAGAACTATACTGCTTGTACTAATTCAAGGCGAAACAGATAATCCACTGTGTGTATTTGTTCCACTTCAAATTCAAATCTGTTTACACAACATTTCGAAATAGAATATCGAGCCAAAATGTGTTCTTTTCTCCAAGTGAAATATTTACAGAAAATAGTGTTTCCTGTGGCTGACAGGAATAGCAGTGACTCACTCCTCTGTTCACAGGCCTGTTATCTAATCACAGCTCGACAACTCTGGTATTTCATGACAGCGCTGTGAAGCAGTACAAACAACAAATTGCAAAAACAGTTCTATTACGCTTATGAACTGTTTTCGTAAAGCATCTCTTTGGGAATTAACTTTGTCTTCTTAGCAACACAAGATGTTTTCCATAATAAATGATATATGGAATATTTGGTTTTATACCTCAACTGTTTTTTACCTACATAAATTCAGGTTCTCTGAGGCTAACTCCATTCTGAAACCTTTGAAACCAAATGGAACCTGGACAACCTTGAACATAAAGTTACACTACTATTGCAGCAGAACATTTTTTACCATCTTCTGGGAGTCTGCATCAGACTATGCACTGATCAGTCGGCAGAATCACAGCATGGACGCTAAGACCTCTGGTACGGAAAGCATAGTCTGTAAAGATGTGTACTCCTGAGACTCACTAAGTATATGGCTGAGCCCTCATACAGTTTCGGAATAATGGAACGGGACAGGCTAGGATGTGTGTCTGAAACATGTGAGAATGCAAGGCTGGGGAAGTGCGCCATTTGGGATGGAATGAAAGGGGGCTGGCTGTACAGTGACATCTAGTGGAGACAGGCTGGAGGTACAAATTTGAGACCCCTACTGGACATAAATGGGAAGCAGTGGATGGGTAGCGGCCATTTTAAGTCCAGTGAGGACAGGCCTAAAGCTCCTATACGGCAAGACTGAGTTACAGAAACTGTACTCACTTGGCTTCCAGTGCCAAAGCAATGATCCCTGCCAACATGGGGGCAGAGGCTGAGGTGCCAGTGTGCCCCTCCGTGCAGCGGTGTCGAAGGTCAGTGGTCACCTGACAGGAAGAGTGCATGAGGCCCAGATGTCCATGTGAGTGAGTGACCCGGCTAAACGCAGTGCACCAGCACTCACAATCTTCCCGTGGTAGCTCTCCCCACTGCTGTAGGTAGAGGTAAGCGTAGAGGCGCAGGGCTCCAAGTACCAGGGCATGGTGCCGGCTTCTGTGGTGCTACTGACGGAGATGGTGTAGATGCTGTTGGTGTAGCCGTCGCAGGAGCAATGGTCGCCAGCCCTGCCCCCGTTGCCCGATGCCCATACGAATATGGAGCCCCGCCCTTTACGACCCTGTGTAACCAAGAAAAACAATCCCCCATCTGCTGCCGGTCCAGGAGGGAGGCTTTTGAACAGATCTACATGACCTCACAGCCAGCAGAAGCTCTAAGTGTGCCACATAGCATGCATAATCCACCCACACTCCTACCCAGATATTAGTGATGAACAAAACGACTCTTCATGAACTACTTGCTGTATTTTTTGACCCCACTAGATGGTGGTCTTGGTTTGCTTTGGGACATGCTTTGTGTCCTTTTTTTGAACACAGCACCATCTAGTGGAGTCAAAAAATACAGCAAATGGTTCATGAAGCGTCATTTTGTCCCACACTACCAGATATGTTGTTGACCATCATAGGCCTAAAGATACTTTCGAATTCAGCAGTGACCAAAGCTTCCCATGGGCCGCACCTTCTTAATGGCCTCCCTGAAGGCGTGCTTGGTAAGAGGGCCGGGCCCGTCCACTGTCTTCCCATCATCATCTGGCCCCCAGCTGGCGCTGTAGATGTCAATGTGGTTCGGCCTGACTCCCAAAGACTTGGCTTCCACCAAATCCGTCACATCCCCATCCAGCATCCGAACGCCTGGGAGTGGAAAATACAGAAGCCAGAACGTCTGACCTAGCTACCGACCTGGGACGTGAGGTCTTTAAAATGCTGGACCAGAAATGCAACATTTCGCTGTTAGCAATATTCAACAGGCAAGGCAAGGAGCATTCTGCCATCTGTAGTTTATTACAAATCTATTTGTCAGACGAGGCTGATAGAGTCCTGCGGATGTCTGCAGCTGCACAGCGGCAATCTAGCCGGAAATCTAGCCAGGTGAAAAAAAAACACACGGTTCTACAGGAAAGTTGGCCAAATTACAATCATTTACTCCCAGAGTCCATCTTGCGTTTCTCTCAAAATAGTTCACGTCAGGAAGAAATTTGTGATTCACTGAAACAAACCTGGTGAGGCACTGAGCAGCATGCAGGTGCTCCGAATTCCTGGGCCGCTATCGAGGTACGCGATCGCCTGCTCTGCTTGAGCATTTGAATCCCTAACCAGAGCTCTGAAAGGTTGAGAGACTGACCAACATGGAGCATGCGAGCACATGGGTATGGGGGGGGCGTTTTCACCACGTAGCAGTCACTCAGACAAGCAAATGAATTACTTTACAGCATCTTTCCTGCTGGTTTTCAACTAATTAAGTAAGTAATTCATTTCGCGGGAATTACTGGAAATAAGCCCACCTGAATGCAGATTGTTTTGCATGTGTGGAAGAAAGGTTTATAAAAATATATATGTAAGCTGTGGCGCTCTCAGTATTCCGCATGCGGAGACCCTACATCTAAACCATTGACAAGCAAGATGTCGTCACCTAGGAACAGTCTTTCATCTTCGTTTACCTCGGCTTCCCGCTGTTAAATCTCAAAACCATTGCATTGTGTAATATATCTCATGTTCCCCACAACTCTAAAATTCCTGTGAAAACCCCACACGGCCTGCCAGTCCCTGTTACACAATATCCATGCATATTGGGAAACATTTTTTGCATTTTTCAAGAGCCTGAAGACATCATGAAAAACCAAGGCTGCTTCTGCTCAGAATTAAGTCTGAGGCCCAGTGGTTAACGCAGTACACATCTGCTTGATGTCAGGGATTGTACAAGAGGCATGCCTATCTAGAGAGAGATCAGCCCCTGTGCCCAACAGAGGGATCGGCAGGTTAACTGTTTCATAGTGGCTCAGAAAAACTCTACAGCTATCCTGCACTGCACTCACATTCAAGGGCAGATATCAGAGGCACTGAGGGGAAATGTGATTAAGAAAAAAAACACAAGATGCAGAATATCTTGAGTTCATTTCGAATGTTTCTATTTAATTCATATTAAACTTCACCAGACTCCGTATTCAGTAATAAAATGGTAAAAAATAAAAATTAAATACTGGCAATCATTTGGATATCCAATTGCCCTTGCAGTCCGCCTAAAGCAATAAAAAAAGAGGAGAGTGATTCAATCTGCAGAGCTGTGCACAGTCTGGACAGATCTCAGCCCAAACGCAATCACAGCATAGATACTGGGTTTGAACTGAGGATGTGGCGGCCGGTTCAAAGGTCAGACAGATGTGATCTTTGAGGTGGAGGAAGCATGAGTGACCTTCTCCCCATATATGCAGGGCTTTGCAGAAGATCCCATTGGACCACAACTGCGTCAAGCCAAAGTCATTCCAGCTTTGGAGAGGAACAGGAAAGATTCCTCGTGGTCTCGAAGGCACAGCTGCGGACTTGGAAAAACTCTGACTAGACTGGGCATGCGCCACACGCACGGGTTACCCTTTAGCAGAGTCCACTCACACCGCAAATATGTACAGAACAGCACTGCCCTACCTCCGATCCGAGCGTGGTACGCGATGCCCACAATGCAATGGGAGTTGTTGGCCATGGCTGCCACTTCGCCTGCGCAGCGGGTGCCGTGCCTAGGGGTGGGCAGAGAGGAGGATGGGGTTGGTGCCCATATCTGTGAGTCTGCCACCCACATTTGATATCCCTGTATGTGTGATTGGGAGGGACAGAGAAGAAAAGTCCAGGAGTCCTGGCATCCATAGTGCAGTGAGCCAAGCATAATTTCAGTTGTTTTTTGGAAGTTTGCTGCATATGGGTAATTATCTCTCCGTATGCTCGCAAGTGCCATTTCCATGTGTCCTTGGCTTCCATGCAGCATCCGCATTGCACAATAAAATAATTTTGCACATAATTAAAAAAAAATGTTTGCTTTTGGATATCTGACAGTCTACCAGTTTCTCCACCAAACATTCCTCACAAACACCCATTAAATCTGAAATCCTTTAAATCGCTGTATATAAAATTGCGGATTTACTGCAAATGCAATGAAACACAGAACTACCAATAATAAATGAAGGCAGGCCCAGTTTACACTTGGTTTTAAAATGCGGCTTGGGCAATCGGATCGCAGGTGGACAGCGCTAAAGACAAGTGTAAACAACCACCAAGATGAATTGTGATCGGATCACTCTAACCACTTGATCACATATCTTTTGTGGCGTGAACGTTAATTCGTCCAGAAGCATCTCCGAGTAGGCCATCGCGATAACTGTGCGTGGGGCCATTTGACCTTCTAGTGGAAGTGACGTAGGCAGTACCAAAATCTGAACACAACTGGACAGCTGGACACCTTAGAAATACATGACGGCGCGGGTCTAAACGGTGATGTGTCTCGGCTGTCCACTTGGGATCCTATCGCCCAAGATGCATTTTAAAACCGAATGCAAACAGGACTACTAGTAGAACAACATCTAGGAGACCTAGAACAGTACCCCAGTTAAGCAACCCAACTGTTCCATTAAGTGGCACCCACTTGTTCTCGTTGCTGGGGTCATAGCGTGGTGTGGGGTCACGGTCGTTCCCGTTGATGTCATAACTGGCCAGCGGATCCTAGACGGAGGGGAGAAAAGTGGTGAGAGCCCAGCAGCCACCGGCTCTCCACCTTCCGGAACCAGAAGAAGCCGAGAAGCCGTGGAGCTTTTGGTAACGTCTCAGTGTGGAAAATGGGCTACTAACTACCGCATGTCCATGAGTACAGAAACGCTGCAACCCCTGTCACTGCTGTGTTAGGTGATGGTAGTTGAGGGCGTCCTACCTCCAGCCCGTCTGCTCCATGATTTCCTGATGGGGGATTAACAACCCCAACGACCTGGTGTGACTCCCAGAGGAGGACATTTCAGGCCCAGAGAGTAAAATCCAGAACCAACCAGTTGAGTACTCTGTGGCTGTGACTCTATACTCAACTGGTTGGTTGTAACAAAATCTTGGTCTGCATTTTTACTTTCTGGACATGAAATGTTCACCTCTGGTGACTCCCCCCTGAGGAGCTCCAAGCCACAAATAAGGTCCAGCCACCAATCATTCAGCGTCACGTTCATTTACTGCAGCAAACCCAGCCCCTCTAAATGATGATGATCCCTGTTTATCGTCGGAGCCCAGGTTTGCAGTATAATTCACATGTGACCACAGCCTCCATTATAAGTTCAACTTATACTTACATAATTCGCAGTGAGGTCAGGGTGATTTTTCTCAATGCCGTCATCCAGGATGGTGACCACCACGTTCTTGCCCGTGAAGCCTCTCCGCCATGCTCCCAGAATGTTCATCTCTGTACTGCACTGGTGACTAGTATTTTCACATTGCTGTTGGTCAGCGAGAGCATAACCTTCTCACAAAACCTTGAATCAGCCTTGCAGCAATAGTAATAATAATGGATGCGTGGCCAAATGGAGAGATCCCAGTTTTAATTGCCATCTGGTCAGAAGAACAAATTCAACAAGATCTCCAAGGACTGCACCATATAGAAAAAAATGTCAAAACTGCAGTGTGATTTTGTTGCAATAAATATTCGATATTTCCAACCATCCATTTTCTTAAACCGCTTAGGGTTGCTGGGGGTACGGAGCCCATCCCAGAGGCTACGGGCGCAAGGCAGGGAACAACCTTGGATGGGGCACCAACCCATCGTAGGGCACACTCACACGCTCACTCCTACGGGCAATTTGGTAACTTCAACTAACCTTAGCATGTTTTTGGACTGTGGGGGGCAGAGTACCTGGAGGAAACCTCATGATGACACGGGGAGAACATACAAATTCCACACACATGGAACCCTGGCAGAGACTCGAACCCAGGTCCCACAGGTGCATAAAACTGCAAAGCTGAGTAAGTTTTGTTTCTGATGACAGGGTGCAAACGTTTTAGCGAAACTTAAATCCTCCATGTTATAATGTAGAGACGGTATGAAGGTATGAAAAAAATAGATCTCAACCCAGCTATCATAATCCGTGCAAGGTGAGAACTGCAGGTGTACAACAGGCAATGTTGATATTAATTACACATTACCCAGTCATATAATATACTATAGCCAGTTTAGCCAGTTTGGTACAAAACACTCTGTGATGATTTCATTTTGTGCTGATACCAATTTTTCAAACCAGTGGAAGATGATCACAAGAAGTACCACTGACTTTGGTACCTTTTTTGAAGTACCAAAAGTTTGCCACCCTGGGGGTTTGGATCCTAAATCAAGAAGCCAAGGCTGCTCAGCTACCTGTACTTACAAGGTACCACATGTTGGACCACCTAGGATCATTAAAGGTGAAATAGTCTTGATCACTTGCAGCATTCCTCTTCACTCGCTTCTTAACCACCTGTTGCTGAATCCAGTTGACCTGCAAAGAGGCGTACAGTGCCCACTGCAATGGGAATCTTCACTACAGGCCAACAGAAACAATTGTTTTGTGTTACAGAAAACCATACTCATACGTAAGTTTATCTAAGAAAAAAGGCTGGATATACTCTGACGTTTTCCACTTGCAGTAAAATGCACGATTATTAAATACATTTTTTGAATAAAAATTCTCTATCTATAAAAGCCATCCATCTTTCAGCTGCTTAAACTGAGCAGTGTCACAGAGGCGTGGAGCTCGTATGAGCTGGCAGACAGAGGCAGGGGAAGAGCGTGGAGAAGGCCAGTCAGCCTCAGATCGCACACATTACAGGCAACTTAGAGACAGCAGTTATCGTAAAAGCATGTATTCCGAAAGGAATCCGAATTACCCAGCGGAAAACCACGCGGCACAGATTGAACAAATATACGAGCAAAGGTGAGATTTAAAGCGTCAAACCTGGGTGGTGTGGCCAAGCAACCTATCAATACCTATCTCTCTACTTTGTAAAATTCTCTCAAACAAAACAAATGATAAAACCACACCCCTCATGCTCAACCCCCATACAGAGAGGATAGAGATTTTACCTTCACATGAGTTCAGCACACATCAATAAGCTACAGTACTGAGCTTTTTGCTCTACAATATTTAAAGGCTCTTTACTGCAGCAATAACACACATAGGCAGCCCAGGGCTGGGGACTAGCTTAGACTCACCTTTGGGTCCATGCGGATAAAGGTGTGATCGCCCCTTGCGGTGAAGGTTGACCTTCTGACGACCTTGCTGTGATGAAAATGATAATAGTCCTTCAAGGCTCCTATCTGAAACATGAGCAGAAATGCACACAGGTGACCTCATTAAGAGACCCGATTACCTCTGTGAGTGAGGTAGAAGTGTTTAAATTGACCTTCCCTCTTAAGAGCAACAAGTCAATCAATACACTCTGGTCAAGAATTTGCCAAAGTTTGTTTTTTTTAAAAACAAACATGTGTCTGCATTGATATATGTAGGTTTTGTTGTTCAAGCATTTTTATATGCACTGTAAACTCTATGAACCTCTTTCAAATTGACATTTTCAAGACAAAAATACATCGTAGCACTGGGCAAACAGGCATCGCGAGAACAGCAAAGAATGAGGAGACTTGCTTGCCAAGAAGAACACACTCTTTTATTACAGTCCTTAACAGGACAATAACAAGCACCCAATGAGCACTGAACCAAATACAACAGCAAAAAGGCAAGGAGGTCAGACATCGAACTGTAAGGTACGAGGATCGGACAGGGTGCACATGAGACAAGGGCAAACATACATGCCACAATCGGGAAATACAACTAGTATCAACAGTACAACAAGGGCTATTTACAGTGTACAGACAGGAGCTATTTACAATTGCCCACAAGCATGCTGGGATATACAAATCCCACCGGCGCTACACTGCGTTATTTTCCACCCTTATTTGCACAGTTTAACATACAGCTAAGTTCCCTAGAACATTGTTTCCCTCCCCAGTCCTCGGGGACCCACAGATGGTCCATGTTTTTGCTCCCTCTAAGCTCCCAGTAAAACTGGACTGTCTGGGGGTCTCCAAAGACCAGTTTGGAAAACATTATCTTAGGTAAGTGTTCACACCTCTGAATTAGTAGCAGCTTTTTCTTGAACTCTGGGTAGGCGTCCAACTGCACAGTGCACCAGATTTGGGAGTTTTTTCCCCATTCCTCTTTAAGACACCATTAAGGCATCATCACATGGTGGTGAGACCGCTGGTGGGCTGCTCTCTTCATGAGGATTTTAAATCCTACTGAGGTCAGAGTTTTGCCCAGGCCGCCCCAGAATGTTTACCTGTTCTTTAGGCACTCCACTGTCACTGTGGTAGTGTGTTTTCGGTCACTGTGTGCAAAGGTTAGCTCCCCCCCCCCCCAGTTTCAGTATTCTGGCAAACAACTGCAGTTCTCTTGAAGAATCAACCTTCAATTGACACCATCCAGATTCCCATCTATCCTCACAAGTGTGTTTTCCCCAGATGTGTTTTGCATTGAGACTAAAAAAAAGCACTTCATTCCATCAGGCCACAAAACCTTTTCCCACAAAGGCCCAAAACCCCTAGAATGTTTGACAAAAAAATTCTGCAGGACTTGTGGTGACTTCTCTGTTTAGTCTCCTCCTGATTCAGTATTCTGTTTTTGTGGAAGGAATGTAACATCTAGACACTGTCCTGGTCAGGGTGTATTTTATCTATTTCTACATTTCTGTATTTATACATTTATTTCTGTCTGTTTGTTAATAGTGGGCGGGTCTAACCTCATTCAGTGCAGGATTGGTGGGATCATTTCGGTTGTACTATTTTTTTTTCGGTTGTACTGTCAGAGGTGTGACGTCACGTCGCATTATAGGGGCAATTTTGTTGTCGCGCTGTATACTGTTAGTTGTTTTTATTCGTGAGCTATTGCTGTTCCAGTTACAATATATAAAGCGATATTCATCTTCTCTAATATTAATTAAGTGCGGTACTGTCCCGCATTATGTGCGCTGATTTTTATGGGAATTATTACATTTATGCACAAATCGCGAGATTCCGCCACGAATGTCAGGCCATTCATTGTGGAAAAATGACCTCATCTCAGGGTCCACTATGAAGCCCCTGTCGCTCTCCTGCACATCCTACACATCCTAACTTTCAGGAAGAAACACAGCCCACATAAAACAGCGACTAGGAGATCTTCTCCTGCAGACCCATAGAAGTAAATATAGGGGATTTATTGAATCTCTTCTTAGCGATAAATGTCACTTTCTGCCATCACTGTTTAGGAACTAAATGATCCTGAGATTTTGGTAACTGAGTTTCGTTACGTGACAATAGCACACATGCTTTTGGGAGACGCATCCCAGAGCGGGAGTTCAGACTAAACCATTTTAACGGAGGATAGGGGTTCTCTACGTGTAAGCTGTCAAAAAAAGCTTTCAATTACGCCGTGAGATTTATTTATCGTTTCTGGGTTTTTTCTTTTGTAAACCAAGCATTAGGTCTATTTTATATATGATATTACTGAGTGGGATAGTCCCCTCCATCTCAACACTGGGGGCACGTGTCCCCCCCTAAATCTACTCTACTCTATGGCCCGGGTGGTACCACATGCTTTCCAATTCTGGATAGTGGTCTGGATAGTGGACATCTGTATGTTCTGCTCTGTGCCTTTTCATGACTTTAATCCTAAGAGCTTCTGAAAGTTCTTTGTTACTCTGAGATCGACCATCTTGTAGCGATGGTATACGGAAGTAGCTGCTGTTATCCTGCATTAATCAAAACCATTCATAAATAAATGAACTCCTGACTCTTTCATCATTGTGTCCATTTATCTTCTAACTTCTTAACCTCGTGGCGAGATTCGTTTGCAGTACACTTATCCAGCATTTTCAATTTTGACTTTGTGCTTTTATTAAAATCCGATGTCACCTTGATCAATATCAATTGACAACGATTATATGATGTTATGTGTTTCCATGAAATTCAATTAAATGATACATTATGTGTCATTAGTACAAGTAGGCGTAATTCCATTGGAATGCTTCTCTTCCCATATCCCATGTTGCTGTCCTTTGACGCTCACACACACACACTCACACACACACGTACAGGTGAGACGAAGCTTTGGGTCCGAGTGCAGGGTCAGGCCATTTATCCGGCGCCCTGGAGCAACGCCATGCTGTAAACGCACCTGCACCGAATGATAGGTCGTGTAGAGAATCTATATATAACCGCAATATCTTACTTGTTTTGGGGTAAAATGACTAAGAGGACAAATCTAATGCATGAACATTGAGCCCCCCCCCCCCAAAAAAAATCACCTGAACCGCTCTAAATGAATATTTTAACTGCATACATATATGCCCGCATGCACTGCACAACCTCCGTCTTTCTCACAGAGATACACACGCGCACGTGTGCCTGAGACGTAATGAGCAAACTTTTAAGGGTACAAGGTATTAATTACTTTAAAATTGGACACTGTCGATTAATTAAGTCCTGCATCAAAACAACGTAATATTGTTTGTAAGTTTTTTTCTGTTTTTTTTTCTCAATTATAACAAGTATCGGATCTCTCTAACAATAAATCGCTCACAAAGCACTGTTTTGCTGCTGTTACAAGAACGAGATATTGAAACCTGAACCGGTATCTCTTATCGTAAATAATTTCTGGACGAACTGTCAGAACATTTGGCGACATGATTTGCGTTAAAGCGGACAGTCTCGGTTGTCGCTGCCAAAAAGTTTAACTTCTAGATGAATTAATTCTCTTACCTGACCCAAATTGTTATATCCATATTTTGAGGCAAGTTTATCTGCTTCTTCACGTCCCCCTGAAATCCGCAAAGCCCAGTGGTTTGTGTACACGTCTCGAAAGGGTAACGACTGGCAGACCAGAAAAGTTAAAGATAAAAGCAATACACCCGAATACATACTGTTAGCCTACTATATTGGCCAAATAAGATAGCGTATTAAAAGAGTCTTTAAAATCAAATTATAATATGGTTTTCAGAAGCAAAATATGTATTTTACATATCTGAAAATATAACGCAGTTGCGGAATCTTGTGTTTCTTGACATCTAGCACCCGTGAACTATTCGCGAAAAAAAACCGAAATCCTGCACAAAACAGTAAAATGAACTGTAAAGTAACAGACAGTGGCGACTCTCCCAATAAGACAACCAATAACAACCCGCAGCCCAACTCTGCATATACCAACTGGAAGTGCCTCGTAAAACCTTAGATTTCGTCATGGTTGTATGAAGCCGATCATCGCAAATCCAACTGCACCTATTGCGCACTTTGCAGAGTTTCGTGGTGATACTGTCAGCAGTGAGGGAGCAGGCAATGAATATCATACCTGTATTTAAATGCATTTTACATGTCGCTTTTAAAGAAGCGCATTTCTGTGAAGCCGTATACCCGAAATCATACTGCTCTTTTAATCAGGGTAAGAAGCCACCGCCGGGAAATTGCATAGACAACGTCAGTAAAAACTCCATTAGTGCAGCATTTTGAGTCAAATAAATATATATTAATATGAAGCAATACATGTTTTGCCCGTAAATGCTTCGTGTCTATACAAATTCGAGCGTCTAGGTTATAAATCTGATCGATTATGTCTACTGCAAGGTATGATATTTCGCAACGCAGAGCACCAAGATGAGGATTGACAATCCTGGAACCTAATTTGCTTTAAGGAAACGTGTTTTGAGTGCGCATGAAAACAAAAATACTCTTAAGTACCTCGAGCAAGCCAGCCTTCGACACCAGGAATGCTTCGTGCACAGTGCTAATATCATAGTCTGTAAAATTGGCTGCATTGGGCAGAATGCACCTCCACGCTCATTAAACTCACTGATGCGCTGCGCCCTGCAAACCGGTCTGAAGATACAAATGGCTGTAGAAGATTCTTCTCGCGAGCTTTCTTCACAGACACTATAGATGGCTCACTGTCACTGTCACGCAGTACAATACGGCAGTTTGGAAAGAATGAACTGGAAAATTTGTTTTTCTTTTTTTCTTTTTCCAGAATGTTGTATCCACCAGATGGGACTTGTTTGTGAATATGAGTAAAAGCACTATCCTTGTCCACCATGACACTGAAATGATGATAGCATTTCGAAATATTTTAAAAAAGATTTACACGTGAGTTCACACATGAATTTACGCACTCCCCCCCCCCCCAGCACAAGCAGAATCTCCACATAGCCTACAGCAAATCCATTCTAACAGCAATTACGTGATAATGCTGCCATCTGCTGCCACAAATGTCATATAACATCTCACTAAGGACACTACCGTTTATTCGCGGTAGCTACGAAGCACTCATCTTCTTAATGAGGCAGTGCAGGGTCACGGTCAGCCAGGTCTCTGTCTAGGGAACACGATACAGGGGGGGCGTCCTACCTATCTCTTGCACGGAATATGCGCACCGACGGTTAATTTAAGATAGTAATTTCCTCAAACTCCAGGACGGTGGGAAGAAGCCAAAGTGGAGCGTGGACATGTACAGACGAGAGACTCCGACTCGCATCTCTAGAGGTGGGAAAGCGTCCAGTGTAAAGACAGTTTTCTTCTTTGTAGTATATCTTCTTTAAACAAAATAACTACTGCTTTCAGTTATTCAATCTGCAGATGTATAAAACAGATTTAATGTTATTAGTGCCCCGTCCCTGGTAATGAAATAGGAGTTTATACAGATTTGGTCTCATCAGCCGCTTCATGTAACCATGCTACCATGTAAGGTTTTATACCGTACTTTCATGAAGGAGCGTGTTATGTTCATGGGTGGACTATGGCACCTCTGGTGGCCGTAGCAGGCCATGGCAGAAGGACATTTTCAGGGGCCAACACAGCTTTCAGACTCACACTTTTAATTAGCATGCATCAGATACAGTGCAAATCGGGTTACAAAATCCTCATTCAGCGATGCTTGTGCATTTAACATTTTGTTCCAGAAGGATTAGCTCCCGATGAAGTCACTGCCAACTATTCAGCCAACCAGGGCAGCCGAAGGAGTTTGATGAAGCTAATGAACTTTACAGCTTAAATTCAAAATGGACAGGAGACTTTGACACACTGCCATGCAAGGGTTATGGTAGAGCTTTATTCAACAAAGAAGTTTGTATAGCAGCCAGCCAAACTAACCCTACTTGCACACTCTCTGTGTCTCTCATTATATATCAAGATTTTAGCTGTGAGCCTTAATTTGTGTGAAAATAGCTTCACTGCAAATTTGGCAGTGTGAATTTAAGTCTAGTTTCTACTGGAATACCTTTAAATCTGACCCTGTACTATCAAGGCTCCCACGTTAGGACCTTGCCCAAGTTATTTGTCTTCACGACTGACATGTAAACAAAAACAGACTGAGAAACCTAAAGCTGAGAGCCATGTTTGCAGTTGCCATAGAAACAGTGGGAGCAAATGGACCAGTAGAATTAAAAAAGGGGGCCGTCTAAACCCCAGCCCTGAGATAACAAGCATGAGGGTTAAGGAGGGAAGCGACTTCAAACAGAAGTGGTTGTGGTGAAGGAGATGTGGTTGAAACAAGGTCTAATTCGGAAAAGCAGAATAAGGTCGACTATATCAAAGCAGCGATGCAGTGAAATACATTTTAGGGAAAGAGTGCTCATCATAGCAGCTATGCATTCTTTAAAAAAATATTTCAGTGTTTTCATACCTCAGTCAAATAGGCTGCTAGTGACACTGAGCCACAGTAAGAAGACATGATGTATGGGAGAGCCTCTTTACTCAGAAAACTATAAAAGTGAAATGCAACCTTAGGCATTTTCCAGTGACTGGGTGTACGACTTTCAATTTCCTGAATTCGATCTGTAATATTGGTGTGGATGTTATCTGCTTGTTTTGTTAGATGAAGCAAAATCCAGCCCAGGAAAATTTGTGTGTATCTGGCTATTATTTTCTGGGAAGCAAAATGGCAGATAATTCAGGTTTTATGTCTGAACTGTAGAGGGTATGGGAGCACCTGCTGTTGTCACACTATAACGTGTGCAGTTTTTCAAACGGGCGTCCTCTGGAAATGGCGCAGTACTGTTTGGCCATTTATGTTTCCCAGTAATTAGGTTGTAGTAGCAGTGAGTAGGATTATACCTACCTGACCGCAGTGATTCAAACCTAATAACAGATACCATATCAGATTAATCAAAGAAAGGAGATGTATGGTCAGGCAGTGTACTGCGAGGGGAAGGACTCTTCTGGTGTGGCCTGTTCAGGCATTTCCTTCACAGACCTAGTGGACTGGATAAAAGCCAGTGACAGAGGATGTCAACAACGTTGCTGAGGGCTACCTGCAGATGGTGCCTCTCCGCTCTCTGACAGGAAGCCCGGAGGCAGGCGCTTACTTGGCGGCCGTCTGCATTTTTGTTTTCAGCAAAACCAGGAAGCTGACATGCCACTCTGCGCTATCGAGCTGAAGCGAAGATGGCGGCCCTATTTCCCCCGAAAAAGCCAGGCCCCAGCCTCTCTGATTGCAGATGCTCTGCGGTCAGTCGCTCCCCAGGAAAAACAGTACATGGCATGCACTGAGACAAACGGGGGCTCTGACAGAGACTGACTGACTAAACTCCATTTAACATACATTCATATTCCTGTCTAGGCTGTGCCCTGTGCTTCCAAGGACAGGCTCCCAGTTCACTGCATTTCTGCACTGGATAATTGATTAAAGAAGGTGGGTGCATGTATGTATTCATATTTCCCAAACTTTGTTTACTGGGTTGGATACAAACATGCTGAATTCAGGAAACGGAATCAGCAATAAGTATCTTTTTCTGGCAGATTTTTCTCTCATCACATATTTCTACCCTATCTACAACTACGTACACTAATGCACCAATATTGTGACATTCTGCAGATGAATGGGAGTAACACTGGTCTGCCCTCCAGTTCCTGGTGGAAAACTGCTGGAAAATCTGTGTCCAAACAGCAGGGTGTTTACAGGGTGACCTCACTGTTTAGCAGCAGGATCTTGTCCACTATTCCTGCTCTAGTACCTCATCCACAAGCTCCAATATATGATCCACCCACTGTACCTTAGCAAATACTCTAACCAACATGCATTTATACGAATCTACATATAAAGAAACGCTTTTCAGTACCTGGATGCAAATGGGTACAGTTCTAGAGTACCATGAAAATGGGACCTTGACTCATCCCAATGTGTTCACATTTGCTTGGACGCTGTTGGTAAGCTCACAGGAGCGGCATGTCTTTGGAGCATCAGCAGCTGTAACATCTAGGAAGAGCATGCCACCCACTGGCAGACATGAGCTCGTACTAATCAGTCCCCTCTATCTAGTGATGGACAAAATGGCACCTCATGAACCATCGGCTGTATTTTGTGCCCCCACTAGATGGTGCTCTTGGTTTGCTTTGAGGCATGCTTTGTTCCCTTTTTTGAACAAAGAGCACCATCTAGTGGGGTCAGAAAATACAGTGAATGGTTCATGAAGCATCATTTTGTCCATTCCTACCTCTCCCTTACATCCAGGATGCAATGCTGCCTATTGAGACTCCATAACTAAATTGTGCAAGCTTATTGAAATGATTGAAATGTTTACATGGAAATTTCCCCATTTTAATTATTCATATTTATTTATTTAGCAGATGTTTTGTCTAAACATGTAAGTGAGTTTAAGCAGCAGTTTCAGTTAACATCCCTTGAGCACTCTCTCAAGGCCCCTGCGACACTGTCACTCTGCCGACCACAGAACCATCAACCATCTGATCATGGGCAGACAGTCCTAACCAACGCAGCTACACCCTGCCCCAAAAACTGCTCTTCATTCTTACAGAAGCTGAAATTTGCGCCAAATGATAACTTTATTTAATTCTATTACCAACCAAATTTCCAAATCCATTTCAATTGAGTAGTTGTTCAATGAAGTACAGGTGAAAAGTGTTTTGTTTCTTGCAGGAATGACAAAACGCTACCTGAAGAGGTGGAGAAATGAGTGATGTTTCTAGTCATATATATGTCAGCGACTGTGCAGCTATGTTGGAAAAGGCTGTCAACAGCAAAACCAACCCTTTCATTATCATATATCTGCTAAGATGCAGGTGCATGGGTCAACACCATGACAAATTCTGATGGACACTGTGATCCAAATGCAATTCTTGCCGCAGACATAATATTTAAAAACATACCTTACGTACTAATTACCACAGACGCAGTTGAGCCTTGCCCCAAACTTGTCTGTCTTTGTATGGATAGGTTGAGAATCCCTGTAAAGGTGCATTGATTACTTCATAGAACCCACCACTGCCTTGTCACAGCATAGTCTGTGTGTGTTTAACAATTGATACTGAATCACAATGCAGTCATCCACTTGTAACCTTGACTGCTATAGTTTGGTTAAACTATGACAAGGTCGGAGACACAGTGTGTCTGCATCAGCTAGAGCAGTCTTTCCCAACCCTGTGCTCAGGGACCCACAGACAATCCCTGTTTTTGCTCCCTGCCAGACAGTCCACATTTGTGCTCCCTCTCAGGTCCCTTCCGGCAACAGGGAGGGAGAAAAAACATGGTTTGCCTGCGGGTCCCCGAGGACCGGATTAGGAAACACTGAGCTAGAGTCGTGCAATGAGAGATTCAGGGGTGTCCATGTTGAGGACCACACCCTGGCAACTAGACAGAAAACTGATGTTGTAATTTGTAATGTTGTACTGTAAGACAAGGTAAATGAACATGGACTTTAGAGAAACACGTAAATCTGTACTGACCAGAGACAAATCAATCAAGAGTAGCCAGCTCTGAATTTATGGATGTCACTGAGGATGGTCCCTGGCCAACACATCCTCCATTTTAGGGAAAGCACAGCAACTACTCTACTACTTGAGGCGGTTGAGGAGAGCAAACCTATCGATGAAACTCCTGGTGGCCGCCACTCACTGCCAAACTTGCTCTCATCTCCATGCATGTCTGAGTGTCACAGAGAGCAAGATGGGGTAGGCAAAAAGAGAATTTCCCTGTGGGGATCAATAAAATGTGATTATAATTATTATCAAGAATAACAGTGAATCACAGACCACCATCATTAAAACTCCATCCTACCCCAGCAACCGACTGTTTGTCCTCCGACCATCCAACAGGGGCTACAGACCTATTTGCACGTACAGGAGCAAGTTCAGAAATACAGTTGTTCCTTCTGCATCGTGATTTTCCCACCGTGGTTTCAATATATCGCAGGGTCGCCACAGGAAGTTAAATGGAAACTTTTTGGGAGTTTTTGTGAAAGCTGCAGATGACACACAAGAAGTTTAATAACCCATAAACGCATGAAATATACGCACTGTGCTAGTTTACAGGACACCAAGCGTATTTACGGCTGCCTTTCGCGTGATATCTCGCAGTGATCTTTGTACCTCTCGTTTCTCTTATGTTTTCGCTCCGCTTGCATGATTTGTGTCGACCCGCGGGGCGGAGGTGCCCCCGTAACAACATGCATGCCCCCCCAAGATGTATGCTTCTTGCGTCTGAAATAAATGTATTATTATTACTGTTATTATTATTGACGTTTATATATGTGGGCTAAAAATATGTGCCCTGGGAACTGGCGAAACACAAACGTAAGCTCGTTGGCTTGACGGACTGTTAACGTGGGTGCGCCGGGTGGTCGAAGCGCTGCAGGTGGTGAAAAGCGAAGTAAAAACGACAGAAAATAATCAAGCTTGTGGAAGCAAGACAGTCCAAACAAGAAATCAGAGTGAGTTACATATTAGTGAAAAGTGTATAATTTAACAGCAAAGCATCGCATCAATAATTTATCGGTTTCAAAATTGTGTTTTGCTTCTCAATGCTGGCAATCTAGTGTAAGTAACACTCGGGGGACATTAAGGTGAAATGCATGTGCCTCCTCCCCAAACAGAACAACTTGCTCCGCTCGCATCCCCCCGGTTGAAATGGTCTAGAACCGCCAAACAAAAAATGTACGTGGTTTTTCCTGGTTGTCGACCTGATTCTTCCGAAGTGCCATATCTCGCAACTGAACTCTCAAAGAAGCATCCCACATAAGTAAGATAATTGACCACCGGTTTTTGCTGTTATTCGACTTTTTCTTTTTTAAAATAACAACACGAACCGAGTAGAACCCCAAATTGTTTCATTAATGTATCTGTCATAGCTGGTCATCTAGTACATTAACGGTCGCAGCCACCCTGAATCATGTGACAGGAAACACAGGACACAAAGCAGAGGATGAAATGTATGGGATCCCAGTCCATTGCAGGGCACAAACTTACATATTAAGGACAAATTAGAGTCACTAATTAATTCAACCCACATGTTTTTGAAGTGTAAAAGCCGGAGGAAACCTGTATAATCACAGACATAAATACGTGCAGTACTGGGCTAGCAACTGAACCCACATTCCTGATGGCGTGAAGCCACTGTCCCACCCCATATTAGTCTATAATATATATAAAATCCCCCGTTGTGGGTATAAAAAGCAAGCTGATAAAATCTTGAATGAGTTTAGGTTTGGTATTTTAGTATGTTCATGTGAAATAGAGGAAAAACTGTTTCATGAGTCAAGGTATCGTAATCTTATCATCGCACCCCAAGATCTCATTACCTTATTTGTCATCGGTTCTTAGTGAATGATAACACGTTGCGTAGGAGACCGACAAAAAAAAAACCCTGCAGGAAGTCGCTTAGCGCAGTAGCGCTGCCTGAGCTATTTAAAAGACCGTATCAGGCGGAGTTAATATAAGCTGCATAACAAATAAAAGTAAACAATTAATTTTACAAGATCAGCGACATATCGAGTATCATTTGTGCAAATATGCATTCTTGACTCACACACTATAATTAGATAGTAAATAATATATCTCCTTTTCCCCTTCACACAGCATCAACAAGCATGATCACGCATTTAGAGTAGCCTGAATGTGTTTAGTTATGTTCTAATGAACGCGCGTGGTCTATTTAATCATTTTAATTTTATTAAAATCCATCTGTAGCATATGCATATAGTTGTGCACCAACAGCGCGCGTTATTAATTGGATTGGTGAGATCATGATACAGCCGATTTCAATTTAGTATTTAATATTTAGGCTACAAATGGAACTTGGCAGGAATAGGAACTTTGTCACGAATGAATTTTTAATACATTTTATTTCTATACACTATCGAATAGCAACCGCTTTAAACGTTTTAAATTAGCCTGGGCTACATTTTATCGGTCGGTGGTTACTTTGTCTAGTGACAGAATCAAGTTTATGTATTAGGTAAAATCCAACTTAGCCGTTTAATCAAAGTGTCTTTAATACGGAAACAACACAATCGAAAAAACTACAGGCGGCACCGATCTCCGCTTCTTCTCGCAGCGACTGGCTGCAGATCGCCTCAGCCTTTCCGGAAACCAAACTTTTTTTCAAACTTACTTCGTAGCATTGAGTGAAAAGAGGAAAACGGAGAGAAGACACTTGGTCCAACTTCTTCAGTTCCGTTTATCATGAAAAGGCGCTTCGTGAACAGGAAAAAAGCGCTTTTACGCGTTTTGTACTAAGATCGACCTGCCTGTCCCTGTATTGACATAGCGGATCTTCTCTTCTTCTTATCATGGAAGATGTGAGTATAAGTTTGCGAAATTTGCGGTGCATAGCGGGGAGTCTTAGCCGGACACTGAAACACATTATAGATAAATAGCTATTTACAGGCAGGGCAGGCTGCACTTTTCATTCTGCACATTTGGACAGTAGTCATTTTATGAATCAGTTTTCGTTAATGAGACAGATCTTTAACCATCTGAAGGCTTTAAGTCGTAATTCTACAAGTTTTCCACTGCTGCTGGATGATGACGAAATGCTTTTCTGGCAGCATCCTCGGAGTCAGCCTTAAATTAAAGGAAACCGGCAGATGGAAAAACACGGAAATTCGATTTAAAGAAATTATCGGATGATTTGGATGTGTTTTTGAGTTATTTGATCTGAATCGAGTTGCACTTTTAATTATTACCGATTATCTATTTAAGTTTAAATTCTGTATAACACTAGACGGTATATGCTTGACTTTGATGGAGCGGCTGGTTCACGGCACCTGTCAACCTGGAAGCCTTGGCGACGCAGACTTTCCGGGAGATTCTCGGCTGGGTGCCCAGGTGACCCCGCGGCACGCCCACGGCCGTGCGGAGATGCAGTTTGCAAAGCACGGGAGGCCTTTTCGTGTTGCACCATCAACTTCCCTCCCTGTGAAATAAATCAAACTGCATTGCAAATTAAAATATGCACTCAAGTCAAGTTTAGCATCGTGTACAAAAAAAAAAAAGATTTAGATTAAGGTCTGGGAGTCTTGTTTGTGGGCCATACTGTGTAACGGCATTAATTTCTGATCGCCTTGAACGACAACACAGGGACGTAGTTCTGTGCATTTCTGCCCTCATTCATTTTGAGGGAGAGTGTGATTACAATCACTGATCATCCCTTATGAACAAATAAGTTTATGAATCGTCTTAAAGTGATTGTTAAATTACCCAATATGCAATCCTTAAATAATAAATTATACAAAAGTTGGGAAATAAAACAATAAGTATTGAACTGGTGCTTCTCCATCCAACTTCCCCATCCTGGTCAGTTGGTTACACCATTAATCCTGGTGAGTAAGGGCAGAGGCGCTATCGAAGTAACAGCTGGGCTGGCAGACATTACTTAGTTTGATTCGCATGTGGCGAAGGCTGAGGGGGGACTGATCACTGTAAAAACTGTGTTTATTTAGGCTTCCTCAGCCTGGCCACCTATACCGGCGGTATACGGCGCCTGCTTGTTTGAATGCCCGCATCTGTATTGCAGCATCTCTTTCACCAACAAGAATTCAGCCAGGCACTTAATGTTTTTGTAACTATATCTTACTTTGTGTTTGTTCAGCTTTCCGGCAGGTCAACTATTCAAGGCACCTACAAATCACAGGGCATGACTTGTGGGACACAGACGTTTATAAATGTCATAAAGCAGAAATTTCAACGGAGATCTTTAGTGTAGTGCCACAGTGGTGAACAGAAACTGTCAGTATTGTTATCAGGGCTGTGTGTCAGTATGGAGGTCGTGTGAGAAGTCTGCATCATTACAGAGGGATCTTTGGGACTGGACCAGTCAAGAGGAACATTTAATTTTGTTTCGTTTTCTGATAGGCCAGCATAGAAGTTTGGATGTTCAGGCTAAAGTTACATCTGAATTATTTTTCGAAAACAATTTAAAGTGAATCCCTTGCATTTCCTCACTAATGGAATTCATTAGTTTTCCAGGACTTTTGCAATTTGTGACACTTTCGGAAAAGACGAAATTGAAATGGTTGATTCGCACGTTGACTGGATTTCTGTTGATAAACTTTGTCAGCACGAATGGGTGTAAAATAGAATCCGTTAAGAAATGTATTGTTATGTTAGGGTGCAGCGTTTTGCGGATTGTCATCTGTTCCTCCATGCTGACTCTGGTCTGGCCCCCTCTTGCTCGCTCCGCCTGACCACTGCGCAGATTTCACATCCGTAGGCATTTTAAAGCATGCTCTGCTATTTAAAACGGGAGATATTCAGTCTCACTGAAACTGCGATTGCCACATGCGAGAGCATGTGTCGGCGTGCTCCCTCGTCAGAGCTGTTCTGGGGGTGTTTTTTTAACAGGCATACATGGGTGTGGATCTGCAAAACCCTCGAGCCCCTCCCACTGCCGCCCGGCCACTCTCCCCTTGCCCTGGCGGGGCGGCGCGCCCTTAGCAGAGCCGCACGGCACCGTTAGAGGTCATTGAGTAGAGGCTGTTAATTCAAGCCAGATGCAGGCCGCGGCCTTGATTCAGAACACATGTCGGGTAAGGTGTGTCCTGCTGAGGGCCACCCGGACCCACATCCTTTTTCTTCCATTTCAGCTGAGCGCTGGCCTGCATATCAAAACAAAGTGCAGTCCTTTATTACAGTTTCATGAACAGACTGAAAGAACTTTTTAAAAGCATTGTTATGCAGCAGTATTTAAGCATCACTGGAAATGTATCCAAATATTATTCCATTTCTGTTCTATTCCATTTCAAATCCAACCTCGTCTTGATTAAAAACAGGAAACAATTTAAGGTTAACAGAGAAACAAAGAAATACTAATTAGTCAAAAATTTAATTCAAACCTGAAAACTCTCCCTCTACACATCCTCTGTTCTCAGCTGCATTAACAACATTCCTGGCAGTTTGTTAAGCAAGCAGACTTGATTATGTCTGACTTACCATCTTCCGCCCAATCCCAGGATGCACTCTGTTAGCCATCAGGCTAACTGAGCATCGTGCTAGCATCCCAGAATGCAACTGGTCTTATGAGGCCGCAAACAACTGGTTTAGTGTCGCTGCCACGGTTCTTCTGTGTTGTTCTCGCCCCTACCCGAAAGGAATTTAAACGGAACCAAGGCCTCTCGCATCTCATCGGACCCTTGGTAGGGCTTTTGTGAGCTTCCCAGTTGTCATGTAACTGAAGGCCAGCAGGGCTGTCGAGGAGCCGAACTTGTCGGAGCTCCGCTCTGAATAGAAGTACAGATAGCCTGGATATGGGCGGTAGACACAGTGAAAGTGGAAAAACAAGCAGCTAACCCGTACAAGGGCACCCAGTGGAATTTCCTTCTATAGTTCAGAGATTCTGGGCAATAGGCCAAGTGTCTAAAGGTATGTGAGCTAGTCGTCAGCAGCGGAGGTGCAGGAAGGGTTGATTCGTATCACGTAATGCCGCCGTATATCTCTCGCGCATCACCCGTTATGCATCTTTGGGGGCCACCATTTTTTCCTAGCTCTGCTCAGTGTCTTCTTCTGCGAGTTCCGCCGCTCTCCACCTTTTCTCCTCTCTCCACCTTTTCTCCTCTCTCCTAGAGATCTGGATTCGCCCGGCTTCTGCGCGATGTACAGGCTGGGGGGTTTGTAATATGTGTGCGTTCTGCACTCCTCCATAGCACACGAGGCCCCAACCACGGGTTCTCAGGCTGGGTTGAAGCTTAACTCCGCGAAGTGACCTCATCTTCCACAGCCTGCTCGTATACGCTGCAAATACGTCCTTCTCCCTGCCAGCTGTATTCTCTATTTATCCACTATAGCGCTTTTTTTTTTTTACTAATTATGTTTTATTTTTTAAATTACATAAATTTTATCAAACACACATTTCCTTTGATACCAGGCAATCAAAATCTTTGTGTTTAATTGGAGTTATTTTGTGTCTATTAATGTTCGTTAAAGTTACTTAACACGCATCTAAGCAACTTACAAGATTATTTTTGGTGTCCATTTTATAATATAGATGAATTTTGAAATTAAAGAGTTAAATAGTTTGAGTCATTATAACTGTCTCATTATTTTCTTCTGAATTTAATGATCATCAAATGACTTTTGAGTTGGCCCAGGTCATGCAAAAAAGCGTTCTGTTTTCATTACTGATGTTTTACATGACAGAATAAACTAACTGAGTGATGAATATATCAGGTAGTACAAGTATCTCAGTGGCACTAAAGGCATTTCTGGGCTGTAAGTGCCACCGACACATTGTGAGTCTGAGTCCTGTGGGGTCTGCGCCAGTGTTGTCAGCGTTCCCATGGACAGTGGGTCAGAACCAGCCAGTCGCTGTCTGCCTGTGATTACTCTGCTTTATGTTCACCTCTGTGTGGCAGGGTGTGAAAGACGGAAAGGCCCAGCCTGCAGAAACCACGTCCGTCAGCAAGGCCGGCTGGCTGAAGAAGTCTTCGGGAAGATTCCTGGGAAGCTACAAGGACCGCTATATCTCAGTGGAGAGGACGGAGATAGTGGTGTATGAGAATGAGGTAAATATTCACAATAACAGGCTAGAAAGCGTAGTGTTAGGAAGGATACATGATTAACTGTGGTGTGCTAAAGTGCCCTGCAGCATGGGATCATGGGAAGAGTCCTAAAAGGTTCTCGGTGTTTTGGGAACCGGCAGAAGCTCATTATGTTCATTACTCAGTTCTAGAATGTTTCAGTTGGGTTTTTTCCTGTATGATGTAATGTTTGAAATCTCAGCCGTTTTAGCCATTCATTATGCTCTACTTAGAGTCTTTGAAGATTGTTCTATTTTTAATTTGAGGTAATCTTTACCATGACTGCACATGGACATTAATAACTTTATTAATCTTAAAGTAGGTAGCCCATAGAATGGGATTTGATCCTAACCCTAATTTAAAAATAGGTGGCCCACAGTGGGATTTGATCCTATAACCCTAAGGCTTTTGATCCCTTTTCCTTGTAGGATTTGGAGAAATGCATTGAAAGGGTGGACCTGGAAAAGTATGACAAATGTTGTGCATCCAGAGGTGCTTTCCAGAAGAAAAACCGGCTGGTCTTGATACCGGCCCCTAAAAGTAAGGTAGGCAGACACTCACAATACCTCTGTGGTGATGACCGTAGCTGATCGATGGGGCTGCAGCCTTCGGTTGCATTCTCTCAGGCATCTGCTGGTGTGCTTGCTTGTGGAATCGAGGCAGCTTGCAGTCCTCCGACAGTGAATTTCGACAGCGGCTAATTGCTTCATCACATCTCCCTGCCATCTTAAGATTCGAGATTCAGAAGTGACAAGCAGACGGCCTCTTCTGGCAGCGTTACCAGAGTGCAGTGAGCACAATTATCAGTGCTCTGCTGTCATGGGTTCTACCTAAAGTTAAACGCAGCCAAATAGTGGGTGTTAAGCAGGTGTGAAATCCATCACTTTTTAGACACAAAGTGTCCGAATGCTTATGCTTATTACGACACATTTTAGAGGAAGGCCAAAAGGAAAGTCTTTTGCCATCACCCTGGGGTTCACACACTCACAGTGTCATAGCACAAATCACTCATAGTCTCAGAATACAACCGTTCTCTCTGCTATTATTGCTTAGCTCTTCCTGAAGAGTAAACAACCATCACGTCAACAAGGTCAAAGATACCACCTGCAGACTTTCATGTCAATTAAGATTACTACCCAACCGCATGATTGTGCTACATTGGTTCCTTAAAGCTTTTTTTACCATGAGTTCATGCTGGCTTCTCTGTAAATCAGTCCGGGTAAGCCCTCTTCTGACAGCTGTGAAGCACGTGCACGAGCTACAGAGAGACAAAACGTCTCACACACTGCACAGGAATTAGATGCAGGCTGCCTGGATACGTCACCACTAAAACTATAAACCAAAAAACTTAAACACACCCAGGAATTTATTCAAGCCAGATGGGAATGCTGATTCTGCTGCGAGTTAAGGAGTGGAAGCTTCTTCTAACCAAACACGTATGTATCGTCAAGATACTCTAGTCAGATGCTAGACACACAGCCCTTTTTGCAACAAAGAGCCCATTCCCTGTATACATATATTACAGGATATACAGCGTGTTGATTTAATATCCTATTGTATCCAGGGGATGCCCTTTCTGGATAATGTTGTTGATCTTCAAAGAGTTTTGCACAGTCGGTAGCCTACTTATCAGGAAAATTATTAGGTTTTCTACTAGAATTAAATTTTTTTAAGAGTTATTCAGTGTTGTTTATAATTGTGTCTACTAGTACTTTACAAATCATAGTATTTTTCTGAAATAATAAAAAATGTAATTTATTAGGTGTAATAAATATGACTATGTAATATGGAAGATGAATGAATTGATTATAAAAATGTATGTGATATCAGGATCTGAACAGCTCTTGTTTAAACCTTTATCAGCCTGTGTGTGGTGAAAATCTTTGCTGATAGTGACTGAGGAGTAGTGAGGGGTAAATCAGCATTTAAGGAAGGAGTACAGAGGAGTAAATCAGCGTTTAAGGAAGGAGTACAGAGGGGTAAATCAGCATTTAAGGAAGGAGTACAGAGGAGTAGATCAGCATTGGGATTGTCCTCGCTGCATTATTTCCCCAAGAATAATGAGTAAGGTTACACTGGACCGATCAGCAGCTTGAGTTCTGCTTCCATTGTCCCCGTGGACACAGCAGGATGTCTCACTGAGTCTCTCTCTCTCTCTCTCTCTCTCTCTCTCTCTCCAACATGATTTTACAGGTCCATGAAGTCAAACTTCAGGTGACTGATCCCGGTCAGAAGGATGCCTGGCTCGCGGCTATTAGCGATGCCATCAACAGGGCAAAAAACAAAATTTTTGATGAGGTATTTATTTGTTTTACACCTTTTTCCCTTTTTAAATGTGTGAGCAGACACAAACTCCAAAGAGCCTCAGGTAGAATTAACCCCCCCCCGAAGGTGTGAGGCTATAGTATGGCCCACTCAGCCACTGTACTGCATACTCTTGCTACTCTCATTTTCTCCCAGTGTTCAAAAAATGTAATTAAGTTAATCCGTGTTGTTATGGAGGATGGTGGATGTCCATCCAAGTCTGCGGCATTGTTCATGCACGGCAAATCCATGAATAATTTTCTTCAGCAACAATTTCATTTTTTTTTTCAGTCGGCTCTTGGAAAAATATTTCTAAGGAAATATTTCTTATTTAATTCCTTAGGTAAAAGTTGATGAAAGCTGTTCTTTGGAACATGTGACACGCACAAGACCCAAAGGGAATCGGACTCGAAGACCACCCACTAGGATTCACATGAAGGAGGTTCGTATGACTATTTCATGAAAAGATTACATCACTGCTTCCAGTAAAAGTGTCTCCCTCTTTAAGCTGGAGCTCTGAGGTCCAGCATGAAATGTTTGATGTCTGACACCAGCTGTTCTCCTTTAGGTTGCTAACACTTCATCAGATGGGATTCTCAGACTGGATCTTGATGCTGTGGAAGCTATGCCCAATGGAACATGTGAGGTCAAAGCTGAGACCGAGGCTCCTAAAGAGGCCATCAAACCACCGATGCCACCAAGCAAACCCAGTGAGGCTGCCCTGCAGAACTCCGGCGAGGAAGACGGTACACAGACATCAGCCATCAAACCCCCTCTGCCTCCCTCAAGTGACAGCAAACCCAAGGAGGCTCTTCCTCAGGGCTCCGGCGAGGAAGACGGTAAACAGAAATTGGAGCCCGCAGATGAGCCCACAGATGATAATTGCGGTAGTGAGATAGAGTGTGTTCCTAGTTCCTCGCCTGCTGACATGACCAGCACATCCTCAGAAAAAGCAGAAAGTGACGAGACACCTTTTGCTGTCGATCCATCACCACCCAGCAAGGACCTGCAACCTCCTATACCACCATCTAAGAACAAGAAGCCCATTTTAAAGCCAGAAGATGCCGTTCCGGAGCAGCCTTTGTCTATGGAAGGCAACAAGGACGAAAGGCCCGTGGAGCCAACATCTGAGGATCATCCAAGCACATCCCCAGAAGAAGCAGCATCTGGAAAGGACACCACTTCCAGTGCTGAAGCAACTGTAACGTCCTCAGAGGAAGCTGACAAGGAAGATTTAGTTCCAGCTGCCATAGAACCAGAGCCTACCAATTTAACTGCAATTTCTGTGGAAAAACAAGAGCTTGTTACAAGCAGCAGTGTCATGAACGAAGAGGGTGAACCAAAGGTAGCTGACCCGGAACCTTGTGCGTCAAACACAAAGCCCCCAGAACAAACTCCTGAACGTGTCAAAAAGGGTCCTGCCCCTCCTGCTCCTCCCAAAAAGAAACCAGTGAAGGCCCCACATGTCATTGCTGGACAGTGTAACGTCAAAGCCAGTCCTGCCAATGTTCCATCTGTGGAGAGTGCAAATCAGACTTTGATTACACCCGTTGAAACAATTTCTATGGAACCTAACCTTGAGGAGATCAGCTGTTCCACGGATACTAATAGTGTGATTCTACCAACTATTTCAAGCATGGAAGCAGAGAATGTGTCCGTAAACATTAAAAGTACGGTTCCAGATGGTGAGATCGTTCCCTCGACAATAATCATTGCTGAGTCAAAGGAAGACCCACCAAAAGTAGATGATGAGGTGTCCCTGGAGCCCAAAAAAGATGTTGTGATGATAGTCCTCTCCAGCTATGATTCAGGGGGGAACTTAAATCTTTCCTTGGAGAAAATCGATCGGGATGACATGAGGTCAAGCGACAGTGGCCAACACTCTGATGAAGAAATGGAAAGTGGTGACAACATCAGAGCTTCTACTATAGCTCTGAGTGGTAGCCGGACTCGCTTGGATGAGGAGATCTGTGAAGACAGCACAGATTCTATGGACAACCACAGCCCACCCTTTCTATCAGGAAATGCTGAAAATCTGCATGACATAATGAAAGGAGCCTTGATTCCTGAACTTAGTGAAACCTGCTCCCCTGTGACAAGAAAGTGCCTATCTGTGGGAGACCTGCTGTCCACCAGCCAGCCTGGGCCACAACCATTTGTGAGGGATGATGCTCATATGCTACAAGGCAAAGCGTCCCCAGATCCGACAGCCACAGGGGAGCCCTTTGACAAAGTATCTGAAGGGAAGCGACAAATGAGCACCAGTGCCTTAAAGCCAGCGGAACAGGCCCAGCTCGATGAAGCTTTGAAGAGACACCAAAAAGCCAGAATCTTGAAAGTCCACACAACTAGGCGACAGAGCTGGTAGCTGGATCAGAATGACAACATGGAATTTCTACAGTGTGACATCCCTGTGCCTCTTTCACAAATGGAGACAACAATGAGATCTTCCAAAACAACCTAGTTACCTCGACCCAAATTACATATGCAGGAGTTCTTATAAGGACTAAGTACAATTAATTCCACTCATGATTACTTTGAATGAAACAGACACATTACTTTCAAAGCTACTGTGTCACGAGGATTGGATATCACAGTTAGACTGAGAGGTAAGATGGGTTTAATGTAAGTAAAGAGAATTTACTGCTCAGGTGAAGGGATAAACCTGCAATTTCTTGTGCACATTGTAAGTTTATTATAATGTATACAAGTGTATTATGTATATATACACGAGAATTTAATGTTTAATGAAATATTACAGTATTTTAATGGTAAGAGATATGATGACGTCCGGTCTACTGTCCTGTTCTGTTGAAATGAACGGCAGAAGACACTTCAGGAAACCCGCAGGCGACCGAGACTCTTCTGTAGACCACTGTCGACCATCAAATTGATTGTTGTAAATAACCATGACAGAAATAGCAGTATGTAATCCAACAAATCGATTTGAACTGTAAAATGAAAGTGTCTAAGGTTAGATGCTCATCATGGAAGCTCTGCTCAAAAAACAAGCAGAGGGGCACATCATAATTATTTTAAGTGGTGTACAGTTTCGCACTTGGGAGTATATTTTTGGAGCTGTTAGAGTTGAGTCCCTTTGTGAAACAACTGCATGATTGTGCAGAGTCACACGTGTAGTATGAATCACTTTAAACCTCACTGTTCTTGCAAAGAGAAGCCCACTCCAGGACTGACAGCATATCTGTCGCCGATGGTGTCCTGACGACTGTTACTCACCATTTGCTCCTCTTTTATTTGTAGAATTACAAATAACTTGCAGCTTAGCAACCACACTTATGCGGTGTATAAATAGTGCACAGGAACTACACGTTTCCTGAGTGCTGCACAGCACTGATCTCTCCTTTTACTGGGACATAAAAGAGGAACTGATCCTTCTACATGGTGTCATGCTACTCACTGTTAGTTAAGGTAGTTTAGGGCTGTTGCTGGCTTTGTGGCGAATGGTTAGAAACTCGGTCGCCGCCACCATGGTAACAGGATTTTCCCATGAGCACCATGTGTAGTGAAATAGCGTTTCTGTCAGACTGTTACGTTCGTAAAATGTTTTTAAAGCATGACATACTGTACAGGGTCGCCTACTTTGGTCAGCATGTGGGCGTGAGTTTTTCAGTTTGAGACAAGAATGCAGACACATGCACACACATTTATATGCGTGTGAAATAAGTAACAGTTTTATTGCCTTGTAACTTGTAAATAGTCTGTAGGGTTTGCAAACTACCCCAAAGCTTTTAATGTAACTAACTTTACCTTTATAATGGAATAAAAAAAATTTGCTGTAAGATTTCTTGCGTGAGTGTGAGAGTTTGAAAGCGTGAGTGTTGGCAGCCCTGGGTACAACATGTGAAATGGTGCATTACACCTGCTTAAGTTTTTATAAATAAAGTTGTCTGGTGAAAGTGCAGATAATCCAGACAGCCAGAAAGAGCAGAAATATATTCAAAATACAAACCAAATGTTATTGTCTTACTGAGGGCTACAGCCATCAAATGACAGACTGAAAACCAGCCATTTCTGCAAGGTCGTTAACTCGTCCGGTTACCTGGCAGTGAATCTGGCACATGAAGGCTTTTATTTCACTGTCATTTCAGGTATTAGCTTTGTTTTAGTAAGGGATACGGTGCCTAACTGTGTCCAGCAATAACCTCTTCCAAACAGACCCTAAACCTAACCCTAACCCAAAATCACTGTTCTCAAAGTTACATTTCTCTAACTGAAAATGAAAATGTTAGCCGTACTATCGAAATATATTACATGGTTAAAAGAGCAATTATGAACGAGATTTAATGGCCTTTATTATTTTGTTTAGAAAGTTTAAAAAAATGATATGTAAATGGGTTTTAAATAAAGCGCCTTATTCATGCAGCAATGTATGTTGTAATTGATTAAAATAATTTTAATGACAGCAAACCTTGAATTGCGTTTTGTTCCTTCATTTAGGAATCACTGATTACTCTTGGACTGTAAACCTTGGTTGACTAAGAATGCCGTCTGGCCCAGCTTCCAGTAGCTGTACTGGATAATCAGCAAGTAGCAAATATATTTTCAACTACAACTTATCTAGTATCAGGTTATTTACGAGTGTCAGGGTTTTCTTTTCTATAGTTGTTCTTTGTTTTCAGGTTTTGGTATCCCACCCCAGTCAGCGGTCTCCCTTGATCTCACAAGTTGAGACTATAGTCCTTGTGTGAGTCTCAAGCTTCAAAGTTTTATCTCTCACTTCATTTGTCACATTATTTGTCACTTTATTTGTCACATACATAATTATACTGAGTACAGTGTGCAAACGCATGTTTCCGTAGCCCCAGACTGTGGAGAAGGAAAAAAAGGACATTAACAAACAGATACATGATGTATTACAAACATTAAATAGTAATCATAAATATCTATAGCATGCAAAACTGACAGTGAGTGGAGGTAGTGCGAGAGTCCAGGAATAAGTATTTATGTATGTCTGTGTGGTTTAAGTAGGGTGTGACAATGTCGGTGTGTGGGTCCTAAACGCTGTCCTCGTTTAGGATCCGTCTTGGCTCTGGAGAGAAGCTCTTCTTCAACCTTTCTGAGCTGGCCTTCAGGCACAGATGAGAGGCCATTTCTGCAATGGCTGGGGTCCTTAATAATCTCCATGGCCCTGCACCTGCATCGGCTGATGTAAATGTTTGGGAGGTTGGGGAATGCATACCGCATGTGTGTGTGTCTGCCCACGCAACCCTCTGCAGAGCCTCGGGATCCTGCTGTGTGCTGTTCCTGGACCAGGCCTGAGGTTGTACAGGCATTGGTGAGCCTTCCTCACTAAGGTCTCAGTGTGTAGGTCCTCAGGTCTGTGAACACCAAAGTACCTGACGCCCACCTGGGCCACTAAAGAGGTGGTTCTCAATCCGGTTCCTGGAGTATCCCCTGCCAGAATGTTTTCATTCTTAATCAGCTTCCTGTGGTCCAAAATAGGCTAATAATGAATATGGCAAGTTGACAGCAGTCTGTGTTGGAAGGAAAACATTGATTCTGATGTGGTGGTGGTCGCTCTGCTGCTTCCACATAAAGTTCACTATCAACTCCTTTGTCTTATGTACATTGATGAGGAGGCTATTGTTTTGGAACCAAACTGACAGCTATTTCACCTCCTTCAGAGTCAAAGTTAAACATTGCTAAGATTTTTAGCTAGACGCTTATTACAATCATGTGTATTAACTTGACAATGATGTTGGAGTTAAATGTGACCCTGCAGTCGTAGGTATACAGGGAAAACAACAGAGGTCTCAGGCCACAGCCGTGAGGTACCCCTTGACTTCATACTGCCCGGAGTCATCAAAAAGTTGTGCACCCAGTCACTCAAGGAAACATTCAGTGGAAGGTCACTCAGCTTACTCACGAGCCTGGATGGATTTATGGTTCTGAATACTGAATCGTCACTAGATGAACAGCATCCTCACATAATTCTCTCTCTTGTTGTCTAGATGGGCCAGAACTGTTCGACAGTGTTTCCAAACATTGTCCTCAGGGACCCACAGATGGGCCATGTTTTTGCTCCCTCCCAGCTCCCTGCCAGACAGTCCACATTTTTGCTTCCTCCCAGCTGCTGTGGACCATCTGTGGGTCCCTGAGGACCGGGTTGGGAAACACAGCTATATGAAGTACTGTAAGAAAATGATGGCGTCATCGGTGGATCAATTTGGTTGGTATGCGAATTGTCCTGGGTCCAGGGTTTTGGGCAATGAAGTACATATGAGATTCTCACCAGCTTCTGTAACCACTCCAATGCTATAGAAGTGAAATCATTCAAGCAGAAAGGGTGTAGTATTGGTATGATGGTGTGTGTGTGTGTTGTCATGTATATATTACATTGTGGGGAGCAAACGCCCCCCCACAATGTGATACAAACCTGTTAATTTGACCTTGTGGGGACATGTTTTGGTCCCCACAAGGGGAACCTCAGTTTTAAGAAAATCTGTGAATGCAATCAAAAAACTAAAAATGACTAATTTTATTTGGTTACTTGTGGTTAAGGTTGGCTGGGGGTTAAGGTTATTGCAGGGATTAGGGTTATGTCCATAGAAATAAATGGAGCGTCTCCACAAAGATATAGATACCTAATCTGTGTGTGTGTGTGTGTGTGTGATCGGTGAAAAGCACAGAATAATGAATATAGTGTCCATTTACTAAATACTGAATGAAGCAGTAATGTGGCACTAAAATGACATCCGACGGATGGCTGAGGAGAACACTGCCATGTCTTCTGGTTTGGAAGCACGAGCCTCCGAGGCTTCGGGCCTGCCGTGTCGGCACCAGGTGGTTCTGGGCTCACCTGTCCAGCATTCACAGTGAGCGATACAGTACGATAAAACGGCTGTGCCTGACAGCTATGCACTGTTGAGAGGCAAATACATTTTTCTTACTCTTTGTTCATTAGGCCTTAGTAATGTCATTTAAAAACTGATTAAATAATATGTAGTTGTCTGTAGTGTGATTTTGTCACCAAGGGAATTGTTACGGGATTGGCCCACCTGATTTTCTGCTGGCCTGCCCACTCTATGATTTCTGGCTCCGCTATTGGTTAGCGCTCTTTGTCTGTGCTTGGAATGCCAAGCACAAGGCACTTATCCCCAATTGCTTTGTGAGCACTGGCTTGGTCCCCGACTCTCTGACCCTCATTTGCCACTTTGCACAAAAATATCTACTACGCTGCCATCTTTATCACCTGCTGTTATCTTTATGCAGCTAAAAAGAGCCAGGCGGCGCTGGCAAACAGCAAAACACTGATGCAGCAAAATAGGTTGGGGTAAACTATATCAAACATTTTATTAAGGGGAGAGTAGTGACTCACAGCTGTGAGTTACCACAGTCTCAGCATACAGCTGACCTTGCTGGAAGAGGAGTAGGTCTTTCTGTCCATATTTGGCCACCGTAAGAATGAGGTCAACAGAGAAGAGGCCAGCAAACGGCCCCAAAGTTGCGCAAATGCAAGGAGGAGTGCAAATAACTGGGGGGGAAAAAAAAGGTCAGTAGACTTGAGGTCAAAGGTCACCATAAATGTTTGCACCCTGTGGAGACCATGTATAAATGTCTGTGTGTGTGTGTGTGTATGCATCCAGCTCCCAGATACAGACACATCCACAGGTTGTAACAGTCAGCTGACTGGCTTTTATCAGAGAAACTGCAAAGCTGTCTGTTGTCCATTCTCATCAAGTATGTGCTTCTACCTCTCCCTTCATCCATTGAAAACTCAAGATAGCTAACAAAGACCCTACCTGAGAATTAACACGGCATTGTGGGTAAGATTGAGAACTGACGAAAGAGGCATGCAGTTGAACGCCTTGTGGCGGGCGCTGTGGGTAGATGTTTAATTCTGTGGAATTTTTATATTTGTGCTGGTTTGCTTCGGGTGCAGCAGTTTCCTCCCGTGAGGCTGTACATTAGCTGGCTTCGTCTCTCCACATTACCCATGCTGTGCATTCCTGGTAATGGACTAGCATTGCGTGTGCTGGGCACTGCATCCTGATAAAGGCTTCAATCTCACTGATCTCACTGTGACCCTGCATTTTACAAGCAGTGAAGAAATGGATGGATGACACATAAGGTCTGTGTTTATCTCCCTGTAAAAAAACAGCCAAAGATTGAAGTACTGAGAACCGAGTACAAAGTGCCAGGATAAGATGACACACTGCAGCGGTTTATGAACAGCTGCCCCAGTACAGACTGCACTCTGTGACATCATCCACCGGATGCCATGCTTTCACTTTCAGGATGATGGTGAGAAGACCCCATACTGATGCAGCATGGGACATTGCAACAAGCCAAGTTAGGGGACCCAGCATGAGTCAGCTGGCATTTCAGGACATCTAGCTGATGGTCCTTCATAAATGTATGAACATCCTACACCACAATTTTCACTAGGTATTTTAACCTCTTATTTCATGCAATTAATTTCTAGGTTTGTTGGCACCCAAAATAGAGTATGCAGAACTTGCTACATGCCCCTACAGAGAATGCTGCTTCTTCACTTTCTAGTCTCCACTGAGTTATTTTTGGCACAACTACCATTTTTTCCACCTTTTGACACTTGACTCGTAGGCAGCGAAACTAGTCAGTAGAGATATTTAGCTGACATAGGTGCCCATCTTGCTAACCTGATAAATAGCTCACATGCTCCCTCTGATGGACATTTTGAAATATGACATGGTGCATATTTCAACTTGAGAATTACGCAACCATTGTACATTTTAAATATATATAGTCAAAAAGCATTAAGCAAATTTTACATTTCGATTTCATTCCAGTTTTAAAAGTAGAATACGAAAACTCTCATTTGGCACAACTATGTTTTTTTTTCTTTTAAATGACAGGTTTTGTGAAATTGCTTTCATAGTAATCCAGTGATCTCTCTTGGAAATGAATCTCCATTCCTGGACAATCTGTCTCCAAAATGCAGACAGTTCCCCTAGGGTACGCTGGTACCATGTTCACTTATGAACATGCTTATGTTCAGACAAGGTGTGTACAATAGACAATCAATGGCTTGCACAGAAATCAATAAATAATATTAGTTCACCACTTGGGTTTAAGTCTTCCAGTTAATGCATCGCCTGGTACTTCCTCTATTCCCCAGTAGTACGCACACAGGACCCTTTCATGCACCCCACCCATTTTAAGAAAGCTGGGTCCCAGCAGACACATACTTTAAACGACAGACATGGTTCCCCTCTCTGCAGCTTGCCGTTGCATTGAGGCAGCCATCTTTTCCAGTGGGAACAGCTCCAGCTGCCCAGTGCTCAGCCTGAGGCCTTTCCTGGGAGAGGCCGAGACGTCTGGATCCAGGGCCCCCACTGTGCCTGCAGATAAGGCCAATGAAATCTAGCTGATACCCCCCTCCCCGCTAGCTCAGGTTCCTTCCCACCAGAGAGGTAACGGTCCACATTCCCTAAGCCAGTGCCCCAAATGGCACTGCACTGCACCCATCCTACAAGATGGAAATCTGAGGAGCATTTTATCATGGAAAAAGTAAAAACAAAATGGCACACCTATTGCAGAAATAATGTTTACATGGTAAAGTGGATTTCGGCAGCCTAGGGTAAAGCCGGCATTCTGGATAAGACGGGTGGGGCCCGATGCAGTGCCTGCAAAGTACAGCAGAGGGAGCCGTCTGCAATACACATTCACATGCCCATTTCATACATTTAATAGTAGCAGGACAAAGAAAACTTAAAGTAACAATAAAGTAAGTACAACACATATAAAAAGTCGATTGAAATTTCTATTTATATGATGATATACGTGACTGACTGCCCTATTGAGCTCCTATCATATCAATTTTCCAACTTACAGTGAATTTTGCAGACCTGTTGTGTTGAGGGCATGTAAAACTGTTTCAGAGACACATCTTTCTTAAAGCCAAGGCATTCTGTGCCTGGTGATGACATCTGTGTTTTGGTTGTTTTCTGTGGTTTATCAGGGCTGGTCCTTAAACTATATGCATGTCACATGTTCACATCTTTAGGGAGACACACAACCCTACTGTACGCCCCACTGCAGTAATTCTTGTTCAAAGTATTCATGAGGTATTTTTAAAAGCAACATAAAACTGATTCCCGTAGTTGGTGAAACAGCATAACAGTCATTTCTAACAAAGAAACGCATTTAAATGACAGGAACAAACTGCAGTGCTACATCCACGGGACCAGCTTGTGTTCGTATGCAGCTGTGGATTCACTGCATTTTACCTTATGTAACGTTTCTTTGTGTAATTTCCACAGTAAGACGCTTAAAATGAACCACGATTTGGGCTCTGAGAATAAAGGCAGCATCGTGTGACTGAATTACTCCAGAGGAACACAGAGAGCCGTTTCATTGCCTCAGCTGGATCTGGCAGACTTGAAAGGGGTTGAATAGGGGCACAAACTGACTACAGAGCTTGAGAAAATATTCCCGTTGTGTTGCCTAGCATCCGGACCCCAGTGAAGCCACATAGAAGTGAACATACAAAATGGATGGATGGATGGATGGATGAATGGATGGATGAACGGACAGACAGATGGATTTTGCCTGGCAGCTACCATTTCCCAGACAACATGCTCTCTCTGGCTACTTTATTAGGTATGGTTGCTTACTAACGCAAACAGGCAGCCCCTTCAAGCAGAGAATCATGTGGCTGCAACTGTATACAGGTGAAACTCGAAAAATTAGAATATTGTGCAAAAGTTCATTTATTTCAGTTTCAATTTGGGTTTTTCATAATCTATAAGCCATAATCATCAAAATTATAACAAATAAAGGCTTGAAATATCTTGCTTTGCATGTACTGAGTCTATATCATAAATTAGTTTCACCTTTTAATGTGGTAATTGTGGACACCCGTCACAGGGGCCTGAGCATCTGAGAAACGGCAACATAACTGAGATTTTCACAAACTACAATGTCTGGAGTTAATAGAAAATAGTGTTGCTGGAAAACGCCAGATTAATTAGGGAGTTCAGAGGAGAATGGCCAGACTAATTAAAGCTAACAGGAAGGACACAACTGCAAAAATGACAGCTGGATTAAATGGTGATGTGCACAATGGCTTCTCTGTGCACCAGTCTTGTGGTTCTGGAGGCAAAAGAGGCTCCTACCTGGTTCTAGCCAGGTGTACAGTACCTAAAGAGCCCATTGAGTGCAGATAGCTTATATATCAATCTATGCATTTCCCATAGTCGCGTAGCCACAGCGGGGTCACAGTGACCCCACAGCATATCCTAGGACACCCAGTGCAAGAGTCAGACCCCAGTGGTGAGCAGATATGCTGCCACCCAGTAAGTTGCTCCATCGCTCAGAGAGCTTACATTCATGACTACATTAACACGCAATTCCACCTGTCTAATATTGTGTAGGTCTCCCTCGTACCACCACAACAGCTCTGACCCATAGAGGCGTGGACTCCACGAGACCTCTGAAGGTGTCCTGTTGCATCTGGCACCAAGACGCTAGCAGCAGATCCTGTAAGTCGTGAGGTGGGGCCTCCATGGATCGCACTTATTTGTCCAGCACATCCCAGAGATGTTCGATCAGCTTGAGATCTGAGTTTGCGTCGGCCGGACATGTAGTTACATTTCTGGGGAGGTGTGCGTCAGGCTATGGTGTAGGGTACACGGCTACCTGTGCCGTACCAGAGTGTAGATTCTACACAGAAGTTAGGTATCCCAGTTTGAAAGGACTTTACCTTCATTCACTTAAATTTAGCCCAGACTACCTAAAATCCAACAAGTTATCCAGTTAAACAAGAGATCCTGCTTTCTGAAACAGACCCCAGGTCCGAAACACTGAATCACTATGGCTGGCCAATCCTGGGTCCAAAGAGTGCTCAAGAGTGTGTTCACCCAGCCGCAGTCCCAAACGATGGATTAAAGATTAAACAGAAACACAGCACTGTATCTATAGACATGTGCTGACATAGAAGGACTTTTGTTCAAGATTAAATATGTTTTTCAACCTGCACAATGGAATTTAAAGATTAATTACGCACAGGTTAAAGATTATTGTTGACAGAGGTTACTTTAATATAACTAATCACAAGCTATCTGCAATGAAGCATGTTTTATTTCATAGGGAAATTAAATATTAGCTCCAGAAACAGTGTTTTCTGCAAGTGTTTTCCTGACACTGAAGCAGTCCTCATTCACTTAATAAAACGGCGGCATTTAAACATAATAACCAAGTCAAAAGAGTTTTTAAAGAATCCACATAGAAAAAATAGAAAAGTCTCTTAAAACAAAGGCTTTTAGGCAATTTACGGTTATATACAGTAGCAGTGCTTACAAAAATAGATTTCGGCAAAGCAGCAGTATGCCTTTTTTCATGTCATTATGCGATTGAATGGTCACAAACAGTATCTTGAAGTAAAAAGGATTCTAAAACCAGGCCAGGTGGGTGCTCCATGATGCAGGAATTCTGAGTTAGCTGGGTTAACTTCATGAAGGTACGACTATCCCATAAGAGTTTTGGTAAGGAGCATTCCTATTGGACGATCATGATTTCTAGCTTAAGGTAACCCAGCTAACGGAGACATCTTGCTTTGTGGAACACCTCTTGGATGTTTCTGAGTTTACAGACCGGTAGAGGCCACTATGAACAGCATTCAGACTGTAGTAGCTTTCCTGACAGTCCCAGCCACGGAATGGGGAAGGAGTGTCACTGGTCCTCTTTTCACTGGCCGGTCCTGTTAGAGCCGGGGGCTTGTGGCTGCACCTCGTCTGTGCTCACCAAGGCCAGGTCGAGAGCTGCGTACCTCGTCTCGTTGAACTGCCGCATGTGAATCTGAGTCCAGAGGTCAGAGGTCAAACCCAGCCACTTATATGAGCATTACATAAAGCCTGAACACCCTCCATGGATGAAATTGTTTTATTAATAGCAAAGTAAGAAAATTAATTTTGGAAAAGGAATAATTACCAAACATGGTTTACCATTGTTCTTTTTATGTAAAATACAGAGACATGAAAATTATCTTAAATAAAAAAAAAATCCTTTGCACCTGTCAGAATTTGGCTTTCAGTTCCTCTGTAAGAGCACGGCACTGAAATCTCCCTGCTTCTGATTCTTTAACTCCATGGTTTATTTATCAAAACTTTGTACTTAAACCACATATGAGATCATAAATGTCATAAATGCATTTTAAGGGGCAACATGACTTTTTTTTTTTTTTAAAACACCCACTAAATGATTATTAAATATTCAAAATGTTTCTGTTCATTTTCAGATGAACAGCTTTCTTTAAAAATAAAAAAAATATATAATGAAAGTGTGCTTAGTGAGTGGCATTTGGAGGGGGGCACAATGGCTCATTTAGCGGTATGGCCTGCGATTGCCCCCTGCCCGATACCCCCACCTGGATGTGATGACAGGGCACAGTGTATTGGTCAGCTGATGTTTTGGAGGTAAAAAGCAGCAAAGCGGATAAATGCCCCCCCCATGACTCGTGTACGGCCTCGTGAATAAAGCCCACAGACTGAGGCCATACCTGGATGTGCAGATTGACCTCCGCACTCCGCGAAAGGTAAGGGAAGTTCCCGCCCGTTTTGAGGTGAGCTCGTTTAGCGTCCGGGTACAGCTTGTACATCTCCTCCTTAGCTTCTTGGGAGAGCGCGCTCTGATCGAACACCTCGAAGAAAAACAGACACATGCAGAGCTGTAAGCCTACCTGTGTGAAACCAGGCAGCCATTGCGGAAGCAGCTAACATACAATACGGAGCTTACGTCTATTATGGTCACCGTAACATCCCTCAGTTTATGAGGCTCCACGTAGGAATTCTGGCAATTCAGGGTCAGTCGCGAGGCCAGTTCATTCTGTTTCAGGCCCTCCAGCTTGTAAAGGCACAGGAAATCACATCTCTCACTGTGGTAAATGCCTACCATACACAAATCTGCACCGGCGCAATGCATCATGGGAATACATGTCTTCCTCCAAGTGCCCGTCACGTATTAAAAAAAAAAAAAAAACACTCCCACAGATACTCAAAGCCAAAAAAATAAGGGCTGTATGAGTTGAGTTACTGAAGTCTCATCTGTAAAGTATTCTTACAGGAATATGTATAAAAATATGCATTAAAATGTGCAAAGGGCAGATTTTTTAATGAATGAAATAGCAAAAAACTCAACGCTTATGAAACAAATTGATGAAATCCAGACAGGACATGAGATGGAAAATTCACCACTCACAGGGCATCCTGGCCCGTCTGTCTTACCCGATCTACCATAAAGTCTATGGCATCAGCAATTTCCGGATCTACAGGTCCACTCCCAAAGTTCCCGAGGACTATCTTCTTCAACATGAAGGCCGGCATCAACCAAAAACTGTGCAAAGAGAGGAGAATGCTATGAAGGGCTCACCACCCAGCAATGAGGCCTGACGTCCAAATTACGAGACGCCATGAGGATGGGACTTGATCACCTGTTCGCCATCCAAGTCTGATTAAAGATGGAAGTATCACTGAAGGAGTTGCAGAGGATGAGGGAATGCACCCGGGGGGATTTGTGAGTATATTCTGCAAATTTCTGAGCCAGGAAACCACCTAGGGACGCTCCAAACAGATGTACCTAACAGAAAAATGAAAGGCTTATCATAAGATCAAACAGAATAAGCATGAATGAAAGCACTGTTGGAAACTTTTTTTTTTTTCTACAAAGCAATGAGGTCTGCAAAACCTTGTCCAGCTGTAAATGGTCGAGAAGCTTCCTGAATCCATCACAGAATTCCAGTAGATCCCAGTAAATTGGATACTGGAGCTGCGGGAAACGCGATTAATCATAAGTAATCGAATATTATAGTCGAATACAGTAATATCTAAGTCATCTAAATCTAAATGACCATCCAACAGGCAGCGATTTTAGTATAACAGTGCGACGTCTAGAAAGTGGTGCTCACCGCGATAACTCTGTAGCCCCAGCCTGTCAGGGCCAGCACCTGCTGGAAGAAAATATCGGCCGTTCCGCTGACGGGCGGAAGTAAGACGATGGGGCAACGAATGTTCTTGGGACCAGCGTCGTACAGCGACCATACCTTACTGTCATCGTCATCCACAACGATCTACAAGAGGATCAACTACGACTGTTGCGAGACCAAGAGCGAAACATTGCACATTACAAGTAAAGTGGGCTCCTTTAGGTAAGTATTAATTAAAACCCACTGTAACTATGTAGCTAACAGCAAAATATAACATAGTCCAGATATATTGGAGCGTTACTACGAGAAAAAAAATGACTTACTCGTTTGAGCGGAACTGTGCTTCGGAACCAGATGTAATCAGGAGATTGACTTATTTCATCCATGTTTGCTGCAAGGGAATTTACATTAGTTTTTATGAAGAAAGATTAAAATCCCAGAAACATAACAAAAATGTGACAACAATAAAATGGATCGAAAAGATAATGTGGTGCTATAACCCGCCCTCTATAGCGACGTGCCATACGTTATTAGTTATTAGTGTTGCACATATCACAAGGGTCAGCCGAAAAGCACTTCACATAACACCAAAGAATTGCACAAGAGAGAGTAACAAAGCAAAAGTTAAGCAAGCCTAATTGTAACTCCCATTACGACGGGAAAGTCCGACCGATCGCCTGATCTTTACTCTGCAACAAAGTTTAAAAAACAATTATAATCACTCATTACCGTTTGTAACTAAGACGCCATTCGCCCTTATTAGAAGCAGCCGCTGTCACAAGATCGCATTTACGCCTCTGCGCCCCTCGCGCTCCGTGTGCTGCGCTTGCGACAGGGTGACAAGCTCGCGCCTGTACTTCCGCATTGAGCACGAGGGGTGGGGGGGGCGGAGGGGGGCGCCCTCGCTGCGTCACGGATAGCCACGCGCGCGAGAGTCGCTGATCTGCGCAGGGACGCGGAGGGGGAGGGGCAGCCAGGCAGTAATAGCTGAGCACCGAAATGATTAATCGCAGGCTTAAATTCAGAAATAAAATATTAAAGATACGTTGAGCGAGATTCTAACCGTGTCAACGATTCATTATTCGTCATCATTGTTATTGCCGTGTGTGGCTTCCGACCTACGTGTCTAAAGCTGTAACTGATAGTTTTTAGTTATATTCGTAGCTGTTGGACACATGCACATACATTATCCTTCCTATACTGGTGATCGAATATTTTTTATTCGTTTTCTTAAAAAAAAAAAAAAGACCCGAGAGTCCTTAGTTTTTTATTTCTCGAAATGTAATCTTTTGACTTTTCTTTACATCATCATAATTTTCACTAAAGAGAAGATAACGTTCTTCCTGGGGGGGTTACAGACTAGATCTGCAGCCGTAAGAGAGGTCCCCGCTGTTTGCGGTCTGTCCGGAGAGGCCAGCTAGGCGCAGCGCGCACCCCCGGGCCTTTCCGGCCTCCGTACTCCGGCTCCCCGAGTCCCCCCCCCTTTTCTCGGTGACATGTGATGCAAACAGACCTGCGCGGAATAAGCCGTAGCGGTGCGACGCCGGAGCCGCGCGACCGTAAGCTGCCCCGTACCGACGCTGATCGGCCCTTTCCGTGGAAGCGCACCTATGTGAGAAAGCGCCGTAATGCTGGGGGGGGCTCGGAGGGACCCCGGCGGCCGCCACTATCCGCTGGTTTCCTGCTGCTGTCTTGCTTAAAACTCTTGTTGTGGGGTGTAAACCTGGGGGCTTTTTGGCCGACGTGCACTAAGGGGCCTGGAAAGGCGACCGTGCCGCGAACCTGCGCTTCTTTGCGCACTATGATCATCTGTTTTCGCACGGCTGCCTATTAATCCGGCTTGACCGTTTTGCCGTTTTGCTCGGCCGGGCCTCGGCCTGCCTCCGAACCCCGATCGGCGCCGCTTAACCCCGTTCTCCCCTTTGACAACCCGGTGCCTTTTTCAAAAGACTCTTCTATTTGTTTTTGTTGGCAGAACCTTTAGGACAAAATGTCCTGTACTTGCACTTCGGCAGCAAGATTATTAATAAGCTCGGCGCAAAGGGGTAAGTGCGATTTCAAGTCGTGTGTGTTTTTGTCTTATAATTTTATTAGTAGAAAGTGATTAATTGTTTGTTATTTCACTTTATTGCCAAGTGGCCGGATTGCTAGTGGCATGTTGTGGATCGATTTGTGTTTTATCGCGGTCCTGTCAACAAGCAGTAAACCGGCTCATTATTATTATTATTATTATTATTATTATTATTATTATTATTGGTGTTATTATTAGTTCACATTTAGGTGTAAGTTCAGTTTGACCGAAAACCCATGAGGAAATGAGACCTAAAATATTGATAAAATCAGACCAGGAAAACATGACTTTTTCTGCCGGGGGTGACGAAGGCTGTTTTTGCCTGGCAAACCGAACCCGGACGCAAAGCATTACGGAGTTAACACATCGGGAGATTATTTAATATTTAATTTTATTGTCGGCCTTGGGCATACATGTCAGTTAGCTGACAATGTTCTGCATGTGACAATGGGTCTGAATGATTTACTAGTTCAGGGACACTGTCTTCGTGTTCATTCCTAACTATATGGTGATGTGAGAGATTTCAGTAATTTTAATATCAGCCGTCCTTTATTGTTTTATTTAACTTAGATTATTAGTGAGTCAGTTGTCCGTTATTCTTATAGGAGTGTGTTAAGCGATTAATTTCATGTTTTTCAAACCAGATAGGCACCTCATATATGTTTGTGCATTTTGAGAAGTCTGTTCCTATTCTCCTAAGTCTGGGCCTCGATCTGATCACATTGGCAGGGATCTCCTGCTCTCGCGCCCTGGGCAGAGTGGTGCCACATGATGGCATCTTGGTGTGTCGAGTGCCTGTCAGATTATTGTCAGTGACGCCGGCATATTCTGCCTCGAAAGATGGAATGTCTAAAGATGGTGATGGTGGAAAGGTACACCAATTTATGCTTATTTTCTGAGTTGAATAGTTCATGTAGCTCAACAAGTATAGTACTGTGATAATAGCACAAAGGTGGGTTGAAATCCTAGGAGCAATGTACATAATGACACAATGTAGCTGTTCACTTTGGATAAAAGGGGCAGGTTAATGTAGAAGTCTTCCTTTTTGGTGCCTTGCTGTATTCTGAAATGTCAGAGGTACCAAGAAAGCCTGATTTTGCTTTTTTCTCCCATGTTCCATGTGTTATGTGTTCTCTTCATGTGCAGAAGACGATCAGCGACGCTGGTGGGAAGAGATCAGCGAGTTCGGGAGGTACCGGGAAGGGGGGAGCCCACCTGCGCTGCCCCAAATGTGGGGACCCCTGCACTCACGTGGAGACGTTTGTCTGTAAGTGTGTGTTTGTACGTGTGTGATGATAAACCTGTTATTTTGATGTTGTGGGGACTATTTTTCATAAAATTTAATAAATGTGTGATGGCAATCAAAAAACTAAAAATACCGGAAGTATTTTGTTTGGTGACTTGTGGTTAAGGTTAGGGCTGGGTACAGGTTAAGGTTTTCATTGCTGGGATTAGAGTTATGCCCATATAAATGAATGGAGAGTCCCCACAAAGATGTAGATACCTTTTTTATGTGTGTATACATAATTTAAGCTTGTATGTTTTTTTTTCCTAATTATCCATGTTTAGTTTTTCTTTTCCAGTCCATCTGATGCTTTACTGCAAAAAATGTTTAGTCTTTTTTTGTAGTAGAGTACTGAAGGCTGTCTATTTTCCTGGACCATTTGAGCTCAGTCTGAACCCTTTTAACATGGTCATTGTACTGGTAGGTGCAGCTCACATGGTCACTGTACTGGTAGGTCCAGCTCACATGGTCACTGTACTGGTAGGTCCAGCTCACAGGGTTACTGTACTGGTAGGTCCAGCTCACAGGATTACTGTACTGGTAGGTCCAGCTCACAGGGTCACTGTACTGGTAGGTCCAGCTCACAGGGTCACACGGTCTCTCTGGGATCGTATTTTCCTCTGGGCCACATCAGTAAGCAGTTTCCCAGACTGCTGCATTGTTTCCCCTGGATCAGTCGCCCCATGCTAATAGTAAAGCTCAGGTGGATATTCTGACTCATTTCCACATAAAATTACAAAACAGAGGTTGGAGTGGTCCAAAAAAAAAAAAGTAGGACACTAGAGTCAACATTAGGCAAACTGTTTGCCTCACCATTTTCTTCTTGAGCTGAGCTGCTGTGCTAACTGTGGCTGATTTTCTGTGCTGGGTCTGTTTAGGATAAAGTGTATGTTGTGTGAGGTATAACTACATCGGACATGTCCTTAAAGGGAAGCCAGTTATTGGCCGCTGCCTGCCGCTGATTCATCAGTGTGCATTCAGTCCTGTTCCTGTCACCTCCCCTAACGTGGTTCTTTGCCTTCCCTTCTCTTTCTGGCCTCTTCTCTCCTCCGGCTCATCAGCATCGACGCGCTTCGTGAAATGTGAGAAATGCCAGCACTTCTTCGTGGTACTCTCCGAAACGGACTCCAAGAAAAGCCTGAACAAGGACCCAGAATCGGCTGCCGAGGCCGTTAAGCTGGCCTTCCAGCAGAAGCCCCCCCCGCCCCCGAAGAAGGTGAGCCGTCCCCGGTCTTTAATCCTGCCTGTTTGACGCTGGTTGGATTTGTGGATATTAAGGAAATCTAATGTATGGGTTCTTTTACTGGCTGTGAATGAGGTTGATTTCAAGGGACCTGTGAACTGAGAAGGGGAAGAATTTAAGTCTTTATTTTCACTAACCTCTAACTGAAATTTAGCATTGCCTCCAATTCTGAAAGTACAGCATTAACAGTTTATTTGATTTTGTCACCGATAGAAATCACAGGTATTTTCATATCATTGCTCAGAGATGGGGTCCTCAGGTTTCACTGGACTCCTGAAAAGGTCCGTGGCAGAGAAGGTTAAGAACATCTGATCTAGTGGCTGGCTGCTTCATGGTGATATTGGTGTGTCACTCTACACATATAACATGCAGATCTTTGTGTGAATAGGAGAGGTCCAGGTGCATGCGTGCGTCCGTGCGTGTGCGCACATGTTTTTCCCTGGTGACGCCATACTCCACATGTTGTGTTCGCTCCAGATGTGTGTCCAGTCTTGGCGCCTGTGCTGTTTCCGCCACACAAACTCGCCGTTATTTCTTTGCAGATTTACACCTATCTGGATAAGTTCGTCGTGGGCCAGTCTCACGCTAAGAAGGTGCTGTCTGTAGCTGTTTACAACCATTACAAGCGCATCTACAACAACATGCCTGCCAACTCCAGGCCGCAAGTGGAAGTGGACAAGCAGGCCAGTCTGACTCCCAGAGGTGAGGGTGGTTTTTGCAAGGAACCCAAATAGCGATTTGGTCCTGAAGGTGCCCCACGGGCCTGCAGCAGAGGGGCCTGCCTTCTGTCCACGTTAAACACTTTACAGTTTCGTTTTATGGAGTTTTGACTGTGAACTGAGCTGCTTGTTTACAGGTTGGATGCTTGTAGGTTAGGTGGGTTTGGTAGTGCAGATTAAATTAGTCCCCAAAACCTGTAAAAAAAAAAAAAAAAAAAAAAAAGAAAGTCCTCTATTTAAGGAATGATTTTATAGTCAATGAATCTCACTGATTTTACTAAGTCATTCTGTGCCATTAAACTGGACTCTGTATCTAACAGCTCTAGGCTGTTTTTTTTCTTCTTCCATTTCTGGATCAGTTCCATGTGACAGAAATGCATGGAATTCTGCATGCATGACCACTTGTGAGCTAGTAGCACACTCTCGGTGCTGCACCCAGTCATGTGTCACCAGGGAGTGAGGGTTGAGAAAAGGGTGTGAATGCATTAATCATGGAAAGAAAAAACGCACAATAATGCCCTTCTTTTATTTGCTTTTCAAAATCTACAATTAGGGATGTGCCAGATCACATTTTCGGTATCCCTATCCAATCCTTTTAGTATTTATATCTGCTGATTCCCAGTCCCAAGTTGATATTTTAATAAATATTTAAATATACATGCATATACAGTAGGGTTTGGTGCATTCTTCATCTGAGTAAGCCTCGCGATTTCACAGTATACTTCCTAAGGATGTTTCTACAAGTACCTAATTTGATTAGCTGTATTAAACAATGTTCTGTTGCTACGTCCTCTTGAAAGGATGGCTTTGCAAACACTGCAGGTAGCTTTAGGGCTACATTGAGTTTCCATACTGAAGAATCTCCACACGGCAACTGACGTAAATTGGGCCACGTGGGCTGAGGTAGCCGATATCGATGAAAATGCAAGATTCTAATCTTTGATATCAGCTTGGGACATCACGGTCTACATTAGTAATCAATTACTTTCAGTATATTAATGATCATTCTTGTGTAATGAGCTGGAATCCAGCACTGAGTCAGACTGAGTTAAACACTGCCTTTGCAAAGAAGCGAGCCACTGCATAGAGAAGACAGCCCCATAACCATGTACTGTTAGGGCCATGTAGTTTGGCATTTGTACAATGTTTCATATGTTAACTTGTCCAACCGCCCCACCTTCTCATGTATGTGCTGCTGTCACGAATGCTGGTGTCAGTGGAGTCAGGTTTGGCGAGTACTAAGGGCGGACAGCAGAGGGCGAGCGCTAAGGGCGGACAGCAGAGGGCGGACAGCAGAGGGCGAGCGCTAAGGGCGGACAGCAGAGGGCGAGCGCTAAGGGCGGACAGCAGAGGGCGGACAGCAGAGGGCGGACAGCAGAGGGCGAGCGCTAAGGGCGGACAGCAGAGGGCGGACAGCAGAGGGCGAGCGCTAATGGCGGACCGCAGAGGGCGAGCGCTAAGGGCGGGCAGCAGAGGGCGAGCGCGGCTGGGGGGGGC
>JAODLD010000021.1:16411141-16445114 GCA_026781065.1 Mormyrops boulengeri
AGGGCGGACAGCAGAGGGCGAGCTCTAAGGGCGGACAGCAGAGGGCGGTCAGCAGAGGGCGAGCGCTAAGGGCGGACAGCAGAGGGCGGACAGCAGAGGGCGGACAGCAGAGGGCGGACAGCAGAGGGCGGACAGCAGAGGGCGGACAGCAGAGGGCGAGCTCTAAGGGCGGACAGCAGAGGGCGGACAGCAGAGGGCGAGCGCTAAGGACAGACAGCAAAGGGTGGACACTATGGGCGCTCTTCCACCGCACTAAGTACTGTACTTTCCCTTTTCCATTGACTTCTGGTCAAGTACCAGTACCAAAAATGCCAATCCAGCTGGGGTTCTTCTGTTGTACTTTGGGGTGGGACATACCAGTACACAGTGACCATGTTAAATGATGCATTCTTTGTCCATTGGTTATGCAAATGGGGGCAGCGTGTGGGTCAGTGGGCTAAGCCTGTGTGCTTGTAATCACAAGGTCGCCGGTTCAAACCCAGCCTCAGTACGTCTGCGGGTCCTTCAGCACAGCCCTTAACCCCCAGCTCCCTGGGCACAGCTACAGGTGGCAGCCCTTCGCGGACAACTTACTCTGCAAAGGGCAAGTTGAGGGAGGCATAAAAAACACAATTTCCCTACGGGGATTAATAAAGTATCAATTATCACTTATTATTATTATTATTATTATTATTATTAAATAGCCTGCCGCTGAAATATAATACAAATGCTGCCTTGAAAACAGCTGCAAACTCAGAAAACAATGATAAATGAAGTTAAAAAAAAAAAAACAATTAGGTCGTGAGAACATACACAACAAAAAGATCCGGATGGTATGACAAGACATTAATTTAAAAAGTATTTTGTTGAATATACTAATTCGGCACATATGACAGAATAGGAGTAAAGATATTTTAGCAAAACTTTAACCCCCTGCGCTATACTATAATGTCCGTACACAACTGAAAGTAAGAAAAAGCCTTATTTTAATATAGCTGACTAGTGATGTAAGAACTGCATGTGTATACCATGTGATGTTGGTATTAATATTGCACATCACCAAGCCATATAATATACTACAGGCATTTTTCTAATTCAGTACAAAAAACCCCCACCTCTCACTGTGATGTCATTCGGGGTCGGTACCAATTTTTACATCAGTATAAAACCAACAGCTTGAAGTACTGTGCTTTCGGTATTTTCTCAAAGCACCAAAAGTACGGTACCTGGTGCTATGGAAAAACCCCCTACAGGGCAAATTTTAACGGGCAAACACTATGGGTGGACGCTAAGGGTGAGTGCTAAGGGTGGATGCTAAAGGGAAAACTAACAGTGGATGCTAAGGTTGGAGGCTAAAGGTGAGTGCTGTGGGTGGATGCTAAAGGTTAGCACTGAAGGTGGATGCTGAAGGGAAGCATGCTTTAGGTTACAGCTTTGGTGTAGGCTCCTGATGTGATGACTTTCATCCTCTCTCTATAGAGCTAGAGATACGAAGACGGGAGGATGAGTACAGATTCACAAGTAAGTGACGATTCCATCCACATATTCACTCCCAACATGCAGAGGTAGATGTTGGATAATTTGACCATGTGTGATGACTTTTACACTCTTAGAAGTTTGACAGAATTGTACAAATGCCAAAAGTCCCACTTCACACTGAAACACGCCTGTCGATTTCGCAAACATTAATGCCGGGATTTCTTTTCCAAAATCGTCATGTGGTGTCCTGTCATACATGTTTTTTTTTTTTTTTTTTTGGCTGTTACAATCCCTTAGTCTGGTTGTATATTGTCCCAGTTTATCCTACTCTCTTGACCTACCTGAAACTTTTTGAGGCTGGTCTCCACCAGTACGCATTGGGGTTCCTCTCTTCTAAGGGTCCCACTGCTCCAAGCAGGAAGGATTCCCCACAAATACTGTACAATAACAGACTGAGGACATTGGGTTAATAGCATAGCAACATTCGATAGCTTCTGGTTATCTCTATGTAGCTCTTCTGTCTGAAAGAGGTGCTGCGCTGGCCAACGTCGTCTTGTACCTGGTAATTGGTGGTGTGACAGGGAACAAATTGAAAGGTTATGTGATGCATTCGCTTCAGAGGGTGAGGGTAGTACTTGTCTTTTCCTTCAGCCATATTCGTTCCTCTACAGGAGTGTAGAGCTAGCCTCACATTTCTTGGATATTCGAAGGGTGCAGTTTTTCATGAAAATGACAGTCAGGCTCTCAGATTAGTGTGTCGTCTTTGTATTCACTCTGACATGTTACCAGCAGTGGTTTTTGCTTTTGGCATGAATGACTAACTTTAAAAATTGGGTAAATCCACTACACGCGATCTCTTAGAGGTCACATGCCCTTCCTTTCACCCTGACCCATTTGTTTCATGGTGCCTGGGATTGGTGGATAGTTCAGGTTCAGAAAGTACAAATGCGGATTTTATTTCAACCAACCAGTTAAGTATTATGAGTCACATTCACAGAGTACTCAACTGGGTGGTTGGAACAAAATCTTGGTCTGGATTTACACTTTCTGGACCTGAACTTTCCACCTCTGGTGCCTGGAGAGAACTCACAGCCATGCGAAACCTTGAATGAAATATACCCTAGAGGTTGTGTTCCTTGCTTGATGTTTGCCTGAAAGTGCACCATGATGTCGTTTTGTAGTCCCCACCCCCCAGTCATATTCCCAACCCCACAGATTCGTCCCCTTTCATTTCAGAGCTGCTCCAGATCGCAGGGATTAGCCCCCATGGTAATGCCTTGGGGGCCTCCATGCAACAGCAGGTGAACCAACACCCGCCTCAGGAGAAGCGAGGAGGGGAGGTGCTGGACTCCCCACACAGTGACATCAGGCTGGAGAAGAGTAACATTATGCTGTTAGGCCCCACCGGGTCAGGTCAGTCAGCAGGAAGTCAACTGGGGTATCGGTTATCTCAGAGATGTTGTACTAATATCGTGGTATTTCCAGGTAAAACACTTTTGGCTCAGACTCTTGCGAAATGTCTGGATGTTCCCTTTGCCATCTGCGACTGTACCACGCTGACTCAGGCGGGCTATGTGGGGGAGGACATTGAGTCTGTGATCGCAAAACTGCTTCAGGATGCCAACTATGTAGTGGAGAAGGCGCAGCAAGGTGGGTCCCGCTGGGTCTATGCCTTTACAAGTCATTCATGCCCATGTGCTGGAGCTCAGGCACCTTCATTTAGGGTCCTTGTTGCCTGTGAGCTTTGTGACACCTCGCAGACATCAGTGCTGATGTTTATCTTCCAGGCATTGTCTTCCTGGATGAGGTAGACAAGATTGGCAGCGTTCCTGGAATCCACCAGCTGCGTGATGTGGGTGGGGAAGGAGTGCAGCAGGTAAGTTTGACAGATCGGTGTGGATTCAAGATCATCACAGTTGACCACACACTGACTGTGTGGCCAAGGGGTTGTGTACATTATGTCTCACGAAATTTGAGATGCAGTCTGTGGATTCTGCAGTGTTTATGGAATGTTCCCTCATTGACTTCCTATATCTAGACCATTTTTATGAGTCAAGAATCACTAGATGTTAAAGATGTTGGAGTAGAGCTTGACTCTGCGTCTTTCTTCTTCAGTGTTAAGGGGTTGTGTCTGTTTTCATCCATGTGCTGTAGGGTTTACTCAAGCTGCTGGAGGGCACCATCGTCAACGTCCCTGAGAAGAACTCCAGAAAACTGAGGGGTGAGACGGTGCAGGTGGACACGACAAACATCCTCTTTGTAGCATCTGGAGCCTTCAATGGGCTGGACAGGATAATCAGCCGCAGGAAGAATGAGAAGGTGGGACTCATGTCAAGGGTATGAATTGAATTGGTGTGTGTGTCTAGAGTTAATGAGCTAAAACAAAGATTTATTTCCCAATCTCCGACAGTACTTGGGCTTCGGCAGCCCGTCCAACCTGGGACAGGGACGGCGAGCGGCGGCGGCAGCCGACCTGGCCAACAGCAGCGGCGAGGTGGACACCGTGCAGGAAATGGAGGAGCGGGACCGGCTCCTCCGGCATGTGGAAGCACGTGACCTCATTGAGTTTGGCATGATCCCCGAGTTCGTAGGCCGGCTGCCTGTGGTGGTTCCGCTACACAGCCTGGACGAGGACACGCTGGTGCGCATCCTGACGGAGCCGCGGAATGCGGTGGTGCCCCAGTACCAAGCGCTCTTCAGCATGGACAAGGTATCCTACTACTCCGCTCTTGGTAATGGTACACTTGGTCACCACCTGCTACATTCAGCTATCCATCCATACTGGTTGGTTTAAACCGCTTTGGTCATCATGTCATGGGCTTCAAAGCCCCAACGATATTTTTTTGATCATTCGCTCTGTCAACAATGATACATGTCGGAGAGTGATGTGAGCTGGACTCCTCTTTGCAGTGTGAGCTCTCTGTGACCCCGGATGCCTTGCGGGCCATAGCTAGACTGGCACTTGAGAGGAAGACTGGAGCTCGTGGCCTTAGATCCATCATGGTAATAACATCTAGACCCATTGACACACCTGTCTTGCTTGCTTGACTTCCATGTGCGTGACCTGCCGTTGTCTTTTCAGGAGAAACTTCTGCTGGACCCTATGTTTGAGGTCCCACATTCAGATATCATGGCCGTGGAACTTACTAAAGATGTGGTTTTTGGCCTATCAGAACCTCGGTACATAAGGCAAGTACCGGAACCTTGAACAATGGTCTGATTTGAGCTTTTCAGCTTGGGATGCGAGTTTTGACCCTCGGCATGAGGCTCGAAGCTCTGTGGGTTATTAAGATACACAGTAGGGATTCTGCTTCTTGTATTTCATCAAATTTTATGACTCCATCATTCTGCCCCTCAGAGCGCCTGCAAAGGACTCTAATGAGGAGGACTTCGATTCTGGAATTGATGAAGAGAACTGGCCCAGGCAGGCAGACGCCGCCAATAACTGACGTGGAGTCGCTGACATCGAGCCCGAGTGTCCCCGTTTGTAGGGGAAGCTCGGGACCGGCGGGAGATACCTGATCTGTGACCTAGAATGCAGACTTAGGCTGGTTCTCCGTTGCTGGAGTACACAGCGCGGACAGCCGATTCACGCTCTCCGGAGTCCCTTTCATATTCCTGTATCTTGGACACTAGGCCTTAAGTTACCACCAGTCTTCAGCAGGTTAAAATTTACTTTATATTAATTGGGGGGGGGTAAAGTCTCTGTTTTTTTTTGTTTGGTTAAAAATTGAAATGTAAAATTTTATTTTGAAAATGATCGAGTGCAAATGGTTTGGTAAGTTGAAGGGGTTCGTGTTCAGAAGACTAAGCCAGTGATAAGCTACGACACGAACTCTGGTCACATACTCAGTTATGCCAGAATTTCTGTAGCGAGCGTCTTGGCTTACAACGTGAAGTACTTTTTTGCTGAAAGTTGAGCCGAAATCTCAGATGATTTTTTTCTTGATCACAGCCCCAAAAAATGAAAGATACCATTACAGTCATCGAAACAGCACATTTTATAGAACACGTTTAAAGGCTGAATGACGTTTTTAACTGTTACAGTTGAGTCGCTGCTGTATTTCGGGGGTATAAGACGTCTACCACATTCCCCCGTGACGTGCACGTCTGGACAGATGTTGGCCTGGTCCGCATTTCAGTGGCACAGGCCCGAAGCAGCCTTGAAACGCGGGTGCTGTTGGAGATGGAATGTGTTCGTTTCCTGGCGGTGTAAGAGTTCCTTATGGGACATCTAGAGCAGCATACAGCTAACAGGCCTAACGCCTTTGGGACATTCAGGTCACCGTCATCGTCCTCCTACGTCCTTCTCTGAGTCCGGGGCTGATTTGAAGGAAAAGCGAAGTACTGATTTGGAAATGGATCCCTGTGGCATTTGCTCTTAAACTGAAAATAATCTGTTTTGTTCATAAAATCTGAATAGATTTGCAGATGTACCTGTTTAAATAAAAATAATGTATCCACACAAAGTATTTTGTATTATGTTGAATAATGCATACATGCATGTAGTACTGTTAAAATATTGGGTTAAAGATGACTGATTTGCAGGCAGTTGTAGCCCATGGCTGTGGGGATGAAGGAGTGTTTGGTCACAGAACTCACACACACACACACACACACACACACACACAGTGTGATTTCTAAGCAGGTAAAGCACTAGAAACTGATGTTTCCCTACTTGGATGGATGAATGTGAAATGCATTTTAAATGAATGAGCAGGATATGGGTCTCGCATATCGCATATTAGCCAGCACCCCTGTGGTTTAGGGTCCCGATCAAAGGCCTAATGACACGATCACTCTGCCAGCCAGGGGATTTGAACCAGCAGCCTTCTGATCACAGTTAGAAAGTCCGATCCTGCAGAGCCAAATATCACCTTGGTGGTGAATCCGCTGTGTATTGGGAGTATGACATAAGTATCATGGGTTTAACTTTCATACAGAGATGGTTCAGAGATCCTGGGTCAGATCTTTCGTTTGTGTGCTACACGGGCTTTTACGAGCAACTGAAATGAAACGCAGCGCAGCATTTAGGGGACAAGGGAGTCCCTAGTTGCAGGTGCCCTCTTTGACCAGCAGAGGATGCTCTTGTCTCCCGCACAAGCTGGTAACAGGTCAATCATGCAACATTTCATGTAAAAACGTGATTGAGTGTACAAATGTGACCACTATCAACAACCATTCCTGTGTTTTGTGTGATTCTATATTTTTTATGTGATTGTCAAGAAAAAGGCATTGAACCAACTGGACAAGGCTGTGATCAAATCTCTTGGTCAAATAAACACATTTTTCATAAACAGAATTTTAAATGATAATCGACAAAACAGACAATGGATCCAGTACAGCTTAAGCAGAGCACCAGTATACCCAGTAAAGCGGATCCCCTCCACAGCGCTGCAGGGCTCAGCTTGTTCCCTCTGCGTGTGTGTAATCTCTGTGGCTGTGCTGAAATCCCCTCCGTTTTCCGTAAGCTCAGCGCTTTCTAATCTCCCTGTCACCAAAAATAGGGCTGTAACAAACTGCTGAAAGCAAGCCCAGTGGGGTAGACCGTAACCCAGTACAGATTATCAGCACCACCAGGGCTAAATTCAGCAACAGGTTGCTTTACTATAGGTGTGAATGGTGTGTGAATGTGCCCTGGTGGTGGATTAGAAGTAACAGGTGTATTCAGTGATGTTCTCAGAAGCAAGATGAAGCAAACTAAAGTCAAACTGTTAGGAGATAAAGCTTCCTATGAATCTGTGACAAATTAACTGAGCTGTGATCAGTATGTCCCCAGCTGCTGTATGACACCTATTTTATTCAGCATTTCGGCTGGACTGTATGTCCATCCTCCTTCTCAGCCTCTTCTTACTGTCCATGGGAGATAAAGTTGGTTTTCACAGCCACATTCCTCTCAGTATTCCAAAGTCCACCGTCTTTCCTTCAGTGATTCATCCGAAGTTTTTCCTTGTCAGTGTCTGCATGATCGTTTTCATCACTCTTCCGTTCCTGCTGTGCAAGGCTGGATAAACACTGGATCTTAACAAGTTACATCACTGGATTAAGAGAGATTAGCTTGAATGACTCGCCTTTTTGGAAAGCAGTAAGCAGTCTTATGTTGACGCAAAGGTTCACGTACAGGTGTGGTTTGCATGGGGAACTTGCAGCAAACCTCCTTTGCTTTTCTGTGATGACATGCGATTTAAACCATTCATAGCCGGACCACCGCCAGATTTAAACCAGTGTGAAACTGCGGCATGAAACTATCCACAAGGCGGCATACAAGAGCAGGAGTGTAAGGCAAAGCACTGGTCTTGCGTAGTCTGATCAGTGCCTCAATTCACCAAAGTGTTCAGTCAACTATCTGCCACAATCATTAGATGATACAAGAACCATTGATACTATATTCGCAGAGATTGTCATAAACTAGGATATGTAGCACCAAGTAGGAGGAAACCCCAGACAAGCGTCAACGTCTAGAGCTTTGGCTTTAAATTTGATCTCCCAGCTGCCCAGAAACACATCTGGGGGATCGTAGTAGAAGCAGGATCCCTGGAGGCATGTGGATCACGAGGGAAGCATGATGGTGCCTGGCCAGAAGAATTCCTGCACAGCATGTGGACAAGGAGCGAGAAGGAAGAAATGAAGAATCAAAATGGGAAAACCATTTTCAGAGATCTCACTGCAAACAGTGCAGCAGCACTTAGTCAGCTCTCCCTCACATTAAGCAACAATGTGGACCACCTTTAGAGCGTGCCACAGATTCACCTGGACACCTCCAGGGCACTGTGCCCGGTCTCCCCCCCAGCATGTGGCATGCGGCTCCCACGTACTTGGGCGGCATAATCCCTAATCCACTCTGCAGGCTGCTCTTATGTCACGTAACACTGGAGACACATTTAGCCAGGCATGAGAGCCAGCAGCTGGGTACTGAGAGCCAGGAGAACAAATCCGCTATTTATTACATCTGCCTGTAAAGATTTACTCTCCATAATTTACTATTAAATCCATTCTACTAAACGGGATGACAGGAAGAGGGAGGTAGAAGGTTAATTCGTTATTCTGTATTGTTCTCTGTGTCATCTGCAACAGGGCCTTTGGATCTCAACAGTCACTGTGTTCTCTCACCCCATCCGGCGAGCAGAATGAATGTGTTGGATGAGGTACCCTTCAAGATCCCACAGGGCCCTCTGGAAGACCCCCAGGACAAAGTGGAGCTTGTCACTGCCCCAGAATTCACCATGCTGGACCGTGAGAAGATCCTCCTAGAAACGAAGGTCAGGACCCCATGAGAACCTACGTTTGCTGAATGATTTATCTGCATCTTGCTCTTTAGGTAGAGCAGTTCTAGGCAAGAACCCTGAGGCTCCTACCTGAGTTTGCTGTCGTGATAAGAGCCGGCCGCACCGCACCACGCATTCTGCATCATCTCTAACAATGTTAGACTTCCTCTGTTTTGATGACAATTCCTGTCAGCATCATACATAGTGGAAATCATGACAATGACTTGCCAGTGGACTGATTCAAAAGAAGCCAGACCTTGGGAAATGCACATATCTTGTACATTTATTATGAATAGTAATAAAATCCATTTTTATATCTTCCTTGACCATTTAGCCGATGTAGCAGAGATCCTAGGGCTGATCCCAGGAGACAAGGTACAAAACAACACTAATTTGGAATCTAAGACATGACAGGAAGTCTGAAGACACAGAATCTGTTCTCTAACCTGATGTTTCCTCAGAATTAGCATTATTATACAGAGATGTTCATTGTGGTTTGTCTTTGTGTTTTCTTTGCATACGGCAGTACGAGTTCTGTTTGGAGAACTTGCTGCTGACAGGGACCCAGGAGGGCTCGGCCTGCCCACGGTCATCCTCTAAGCCCCAGCCATCCTGTCCTCCGTACTGGCTGATGTTCAGCAGCCCACAAGAGAGCCGCCTGGCCAGACTCAGGAGCAGGGACCTCTGGGAGGCGCCGGCGCGCCAGCGGAGCCGCAGCCTGCCGGCCAGTGAAGGCCAATGCATGCACCCCCGAGTCAAGTTGCTCATCTCTGATTCGGAGGACGAGGGTGGATACTCTGAAGACGACGAGTCGTCTTCCACGGAGGAGGATGGGGCGTCTCCACGGGGCAGGGCGGCACAGTGGCACAGGCCGAGGACGCCGAGGGAGTGTCGCCGCAGCTCCTCGCCACACCTGCGGCGCCAGCAATCACCGTGCCAGCACAGCCGGCACAGGACCGCCTCCCCGCTGGCCCTCCAGGACTCCGGGCAGCCCGTGCGGCCGAGTGAGAGGAGGCTACACGCACTGGGCCACATCAGCCGCAGACATTCCCTAACGCCCCAGCCGCCTTGTTCATCCCCGCCCAGGAGCCGGCCACCACCCAGGCCGTCAACCGCAGAGTACAAATCCTCAGTACTGGTATGACATCTGGAAGTGCACCCCTAGGGCAGGGCTATTAAAGGTACATGAAGGACCTTTATCAGGAAAATTCAGGACGGTTTTGTTTGTTTTGTAATGAAGCAGCTGATTCAACTGCATATCTTGAATTAAATCGCTATTAACAATCAGGCAATTACAAATCGGTAGTGAAGGGCAAATGAAGCTTCATGAACCATTTGCTATATTTTTATGGTACTAGATGGTACTCTTGGTTTGCTTTGGGGCATGCTTTGAGCCCAATTATGGATAGAGAGCACCATCTAATGGGCTCAGAAAATACAGCAAATGGTTCATGAAGCTTCATTTGTCCATCACTACAAATGGGCACCTCCAGGAATGTATTTACTATGGTATAACTATAGTGCAGTGCATTTCCTTAAAATAAACTTTCCAAATTGCAAACTGCCATACAAGGCAGATAGCAGTGCAAATGGCCACTAAACTTTAATTCAATGACATGAGTCCATTAAACTCCGTTCACACAGGACCATCAGAGTGTAGATGTATTTCCAACCCTGAAAGGTCATTCAGCACACTGAAACCCAATCAGACATCTGCACACTTGATGTAACAGCAGCTCTGATTGGCTCCCTTATGGCACCTGTGGCCTGTACTACAAAGCGGGGTTACTGGCTTATCGGGGTAACTTGTCGGATTTAAGGTACCAGAGTTTAAATGGACTTCATATTCGTTCACTTACATTTTGCCCAGACTACCTTAAATCCGACATGTTACCCCGATAAGTCAGTAACCCCGCTTCATAGTACAGGCCCCTGGAGTGAATCACAGACACTTAGGAACCTGTTTTGATCACCAAAAACACAAACACTCACTGAAAATGGTAGGATTAATATAGCTGTAAATGTTATTGTGTTAGTGAATCTGTTCAGGGGATTTGTTCAATTGGTTTATCCAGATTAATATGTTTCAACCAATTTATATAGTTGGTGAATGTTCCGGAACTACTCAGTTCGAGGGCCCGTGTCTTAAGGCTACTACATCCAGCCAGTCCTGGGATGTGAACTGTCGACATATTCAAACACTTTTAAAAATCACTTTGATTTTGCTCCTCTTTCAGTGATTTAAAAAAGCCATGTTACCAGTCGCTTTTAGCAGACTTTAGACATCTGGGACTGAATGTTCAATAAGGATTAGTTTTGTCCAAATTTTCTATTTCCCTGGGGGAACATTTAGCTTGATTTATAATGAGGATTTTAAACTGAGCCCTGCAGCGGTGTTCCCAGGATGCTCCCTGCTCCAGGTCAGGGGTCGTGATCCTGCCTTGTTTCCTCTGCAGTCCCTGAGCCGCTATTCCCGGCTGCCACCACCCCGCTCGGTGCGTCGGGCCCACGATTCCCACGCGACGCTCCCGGACTCGTCGGCGGAGCTGCTGTCGGCCCTGAGTCAGGATGAGAGGGATCTCCTGGATGCCATCACTGACCAAGGCTACCCACTACACACGGCCATCATCGCCTTGCAGAAGACGGGTCGTCAGAGTGCTGAGAGGGTGAGCTCTGCCGGGGGGGGAGGGGTGGTTTGGGGGGGGCTGTGGGTGCCCCTTTTGCCTGAAAGATTGAAAGCGTCTCCCTTTTGAGGCCTGACTGCCTTTTTTGGATCGCCCACGATCACCACAACTTGGTCGAAATTTGTTTTAGTTTGCTGATGGGATCCCCCTACCAGTTGGCAAACGTCCCCCTTACCAGCACAACAGCACAACCCTGGGGGGGGGGGGCGCTCAGAGGCAGCCGGACTCCCGGAGATCTCCCCCTTTAAAAGACTCAAATGTTCCTCTGCTTATTATTACTTTCCTCTCACATACACAAGGATACATTTTCCATATGTTTGTTCATCTTGTCTTATTTTACGAGACTTACAAAAGTCAGCATCCTGACTAACATCACGCAGCTGTGAGCCCCTCAGACCTGGCCCACACTAAAAGCAGCTGTGGTTTTCGCTTAAGAAGAAACATCCGGTTCCATCTTCACAAACCTACTGCTAACTGCCTGTGGATGTGAAGCCGGAATGAAAATACCCAGCAGATGCCTGCTTCTCCACAGCCTGCTGTCGGTTCATTATCATGCTCTTGGCGGCGCACAGTTACACGCGGCAGCCGGTGCCATTTCAATGCATCCTGTTTGAGGAGGATCTCTCAAAATAAGGCCTCCCTGTTCCTATACATCACTTCAGCACAGGTGTCTAGTCAGGTATCCGCTTCACTGCATTAACTGCATGTTCACACCAGGTTTTATTACACCAGTCTTATTATTAGTCAAACCTAGTCCCTATAATCCATTTCCTCTTGCATCAGCTGTTTATGGAGACTCTACTTAAACTCCAAACCGTAAACTTGTTCCCCCAGTTTACAGTTTTATGCTGGGGGGGGAGATTGTGTGTCAACAATCTCATCCCACCACCAGGTCTGGCTTCCTTCAGTGGACCTTTACCAAACATAAACCTCTTATGCCATTACTGCCTCACTGCAGAAGCCAAACCCATCCACAGTTTGTTTTGTTGACCATTATAAATAATAAAATAGTCCTGTGTAAGACAAGATTTATTCACCTTTAGTGCCATACTGAACACAGGGGTTAGGTCTGCACCAATGGATCCATTCGGATGAAGATGAAACGGGACAGAGGGCAGATCCTCGCTCCTCTCACCCCCTCTATGCTCCCATCCCCAGATCCTAAGCTACCTGCTGACCCATGACCGTCTCTGTAAACTTGGCTACGATGAGACGCAGGTAGAGGAGGCCCTTGAGATGTTCCAGAACTGTGAGGAGAAGGTGAGTCACCTCTCAGGTTTTACTGCCACTAGTTGTCTCATACCACACTTCCAAGCTGGTCTCCTTCCATGCATGTATCATTAGTCTTGGTCTCACCTTGATCATTGCAACAACTGGATTATCTTCTCTCTAGTCTCCGATTGAAGCTGAGGAGCCTTCATCTGAATATGCTGTTTTTATGGCTGGAATGACATCCCACGAAACTCCCCACATTCCACAGCAGATGGTTACTTTCTGAAGAAACCAACACGTTTAATCAGGGTCTGCTGCTTCTCTCCTGTTGCCACTACAGGCTGCCGAGTTCCTGCATCTCCTCACCCAGTTCAATGAGATGGGCTTCCAGCAGAATGTGATCAAGGAGGCATTGCTCGTCCACGGGAACCACAGGGAGCGGGCCCTGGAGGAGCTAATGACACGAGCGGGCTGACCGATAAGAACCCAAGTCCACCTGTGAAATGACATCACCACTAGCAGTAGCTCAGAGCTTTGAAAAAACAGGTTTAGGTTCCAGGTTCAAATGCATTGCATTACAGTTAACAGCTGAACAATACAGCAATACTAGTTCATTTTAAAACAAAATACTTAAAATACCACATTTGGTCATTTAGTTGATGGGTTCATTCCATGTTACTTTGTTCGTTTATACAACTGGATATTTTACTGGACGATTTCAGGTCTAATGGTCAATATGGACAGTCCCTCCTAGAACTTGGACCAGCAACCTTCAGACGATGAGATGGTCACGATGTAACCTGCGTTATTCATTCACATGTACTTGATTGAACATATATAATTGGGACCTGAGCTCAAGGTAAAGTAACCAAAATGAACCACAGCTGACCAGTTTGACTCTTTAGCGAACCATAACTGTCCAAATTCCTCCAATGCCTCCTGATAATCTAGTAAATCGAATCCTTCCAGCATTTTGGCTGTCGGATATAGTTGGAACTTTCCAATGTACAATGTAGATATTCTGGCCAGTTGCCATCTGTAAGTCATAGACTACTTTGGGTGTTTTCACCCTTTCATTACAGATTACATTTACTTTACATTTCTGCTGCAATATGCTTTAGGGGTCAGAACAACAAAAATATCCACTTCAGCTTATGAAAATATTTCGATGAATATAAATAAATTATGAAAATGAACAGAGAATCCCTGTCTTGATATGCATTGTTTGCCACATAAATTGAGGTTCCTATGCTGTCTGGCAGACAGACGACAGTTCTCCGGGCTGGGACTATAGTCCGGAGTATTTTAAGCCTAGCTCAGAGTAGTTCATCCCCGATGTCAATCTTCCGCTCTTAAATAAATAAATAAATAAATAAATGTCCCACGTAAACTTCATTTCACCCCTGGACTTTTCAATAGCAGAAACTCCCCTACTTAAGGGTGAATACTATGCAAAGCTAAAACAAAACTGGCAAAAACGGCAACATTTCGAGAATCCAACAAACACGATGGTCAATCAATGAGCTCTGCGATGCTGCTGCTGGTCGTTGCGGTCGATTTAATTAATCTTCATTATTAGTAAAGCGTAGTGTTCAGAGTAATCCTTCTCTAGATTGAAGTACGATATAACGTCAAAACACATTTACGAACGGGTATATCTCGTGTATGTTAACCAATATCCAAGTATAGTGCAGTTATTTTACTGAAAATTGTCGATCCCTCTGTCTACCATCAATTCCAAAGTGCTTAAATTAACGAGCTGCGGTCCGGGGTCTTCATACACCCAAACTACAGTCACCACAAATACAAACGGTATAATTCTAATTAACTTATGGGATCAAACCGATATTAATTCTTATTACGCATGCTGCAATATAAACTATTGCTTCTCAGTGTATCCTGTCAATATCCATAAATTCCTCGAAGAAGGGGGAAGGTCGCGTCCCGACTCCCCCCCAGGAACTTGGCATTCAATCAGATACGCATCCGGCACCATCACCGGCAAATCAGCCCTTTAAATACGTCCGTCTCCAGTCAAAGGGCGCAAAGTGCTCGCAGAAATTTCGGAATCACCTCACACGGGACATTTTTTAATTAATATAATTACGGATTCATCTGATTCAATTATCCTGTGAGGGAATTTAATTGAATAGCTCATATCGAATTTGACACTAACAAAAAAGTTTTATTTGCATGTTCGAATGACCGGAAGGGAGAAGGTAAGCAGGATTAATTCATTCGTTTTTATTTGGAGCAAGACAGTAACTGTATTTAACCCTAAATCTGAACTAAAAGGAGCAAAGTAGCCCTGCGTTAGCGTATATATACTTACTACTTGCACAGAGTATTTTGTTTGTCAATACAGTAAGTAAAGCCATTAAACACTGTGCCCATTATAAACTTATAATTTATGAACACACACGTAAACCACACGATACGTTTAACTAACCTATTTTATATATCTGTATATTTCTGTGATCTAGGATGTCTTCCATGTTTGGGAGAACTAGGAGCTCCGCCATGCCGGACCGAGCTGAGTGTAATATTGCTGTGTTAGGAATACAGGGTTCGGGCAAATCAGGTAATATAACTTACAATTTATAATCATCTATATAATAGATTTATCAAGAGAACAAACGCTATAGTCTTTTAAATTCTTTCTTCGGTCAACATCTATATTAAAATAAAGATAATAAAACATAATTTGCAGCGAAAGCATCGCGTGAGTGAGCAGGACCCGGTTTCCCGAAACCTTCTTAACGCTACGTCGTTCGTCAGTAAGTTCTATGTTAAAAGAGAGAACTTACGAACGACGTAGCGTTAAGAAGGTTTTGGGAAACTCACCCCAGGGCTGTAAATGCTGTTGTTTTAAACTCCGGGGCGCTCGCTTTGGTAAAGCGGGGCTTTCTCATGCCCCCGAAGCCCCCGCAGCCCCCCGCAGGTCTCAGATGCACGGCGGCTCGCATCGTCACTTTGCTCAGTGTAAACAGGAAGCGTCTCTCCACCAGCTCTGACCGTGAAGTTTCTCACAAGGCGATTCATCAGTGAATATGACCCTAACATGGGTAAGTCTCCCTCCCAAAGAGATGACGGCACGCTTTCATCTCCAGTAGATAGGACACACTGTACAGCGCTCACATCAATACAGACGTGTGTTTGAAAGCCTATCTGACATTGCAATCACCAAAACGAGCTTCCCTGCGGGACCCGCATTGGGCTTTGATCTCCAAAAGGCGTGCATCGATGGCTGGACCGGGGGGGGGGCAGCCGAACGCGCAGCGCTCACATGCGAACACGGCGGCACCTTGGACCGCTGAGCCTCGCCTTGCGTCTGAACTCTTAACGATCGTTTAAAAAAGATTGTCAGAGTTGAAATTCAGATGAAAAGACATAAAGATCATACAGTGAGATTGAAAAGGCATTTTAATCTAATTGGACGCTAAGTGCACCGAAAAAAATATGGGGGGTTAGGGTTAATAACTAAACATTCCATAATCTTATGAAAGTAGAAAATGATAAAAGAAGAACGAAGTTTCTAAAAATGTTAACATTTTTGTTTAACTTATTTGTATTTTAGAGGATGTATATAGTTCGGAAGAGATTGTGGACCAACTGCCAGTTCTTGTGAAGGTTATGGACACTGCTGACCAGGTATATATACAATCAGAGAGACGAAATCTGTTTGACCAGATGTCTAATTGACTTTAGGTTTCCGGTCTAGTGCAGGTATTATTAAAATAGGGTTTCTCTCAGTCACCATCTTTTATTAATTATAATTAGTTAAAGCTGGTAGGTTTCCCCCTACAGTCCCAAAATATATCATTTCAGTCACTCTCAAATGCCCATAGTGTGTGACTGCCCTGTGATGGACTGGCATCCTGAGACAGACTATGATCTCACTGTGACCTATAGGCTGGTTAAGCAGATATGAAGATAAATGGATGGATGTTTAGGGACTGTAATGTGTTGAGCAAGATAGATCCCTGCAGCTGTATAAAACTCTTTTACCATAAAGACAGACAAAAATCTTTACAAAAGCGAAAAAGCTTCTTACTTGTAAAGCACTTACAAGCTCTGTAGCTGTTACACTTCTCACTACAGAGCAGAAACTATTTTGAGTTTGTTTTCTTTGCACATAACTCAGCTAGACTTTGAGAGGTTTACTGACACACAGGGAAGTTCTACTGCTCAGAATGCACTTTAAATCCCGCCTGGTAACTGCAGGACGGGCCGGTGAACTGTGAGCGATACCTGACCTGGGCCAGCGCCTTCCTGGTGGTCTACAGCATCGATGACCGGCGCAGTTTCGACGGCTGCCAGCGGTACCTAGATGTTGTGGCGGCGCATGCCAAGTCGCTGCAGGTGGATCTGCCCGTCCTCCTTCTGGGGAACAAGCTGGACATGGAGCGATACCGGTCAGCTTTGGACTGCTGAACTTCACCTAACTCATCGACTTGGGTTTTTGTCATATTTCAGTTTGACTCTTTGTCCCTTCATATATACCAATAATATACTGAGTGTATATGTGTGTGTGTGTGTGTGTGTATATATTATATACACAAACATACATACACAATACATATATCAACATATTACATTATGTAGGCAGCATGGTAAATATCAGTGAGTAGCACTGTTGCCTCAGACCTCCAGAGGTTGGGGTTCGAATCCCACCTTGGCTCTGTGCGGGTGGGGGTTCGAATCCCACGTTTGCTTTGTGCATGTGAAGTTTACATACTCTCTCCTGACCAGGATAATTAGTTATAAGATGGATGTATGTTATATATTTGTAACATACAGTTTGTAATGTTTTGGGCATTATAATTGTGTTCCCCTAACCGATTTGAATGTGAGTGTGCACACTGACTTACAAAGTCATTATCATGCTAAAGAGGCTAACACGTGTTGCACATGCTAATACAGGTCCTGGGACAATAGGCTCACATGAGCCATGAGAGAAGACGTGTGTAAACGTGTGGATGTTACACTCGGCCAGTCAGCCGCGGTGCTGCCGGTGGTCAGTGGATCCTGCTCTGCCGTTTTCCATTACAGGCAGGTCAGCGAATCCGACGGCTGCGCCCTGGCCTCCCACTACGGCTGCCTGTTCTACGAAGTGTCCGCCTGCCAGGACTTCGTTTCGGTGCAGCGAGTGTTCCACGAGGCCGTGCGAGAGGCGCGTCGGGACGCTGAAAGGTGTCGCCCCACAAGCCCCCTCTTTATCAGCGAGGACAGGCCCCCCGCCAGCCTGTTGCTGGGACCTGGCCTCGGAGAAGGGCCAACATCCGCCAGTGCCAGGGTCGTCCCCGTCAAGTCATCACGGGCACAGAGCAAACGCCGGGCGCCCACCCTTACTCTGCTTAAAGGCTTCAGGATCTTCTGAGCTGCCCGGTGGGGGGTAAAGGTGATGAGAGAGTCACGGATGGCATTGACCTTTGGGGAACAGGACATACGAACAAAAGAATCTGTGAACAAAAAACTGAGATTTAAGAAAAAAAAAAGACTACTGGAATGAACAGAGACACACCATCCAGAGCGTTTCTCTTTAGTTTGCTCCAGCTGCGCGGACTGACGCGAACAGCTCTTGAGTACCCTCTAGTGGTCCAGGACAATAACTACAGGAAGAGCAAAGATCGTTCTGTTTGAAACCCTGTTACTGTTTATTCTGTATATCAGCGAATGAGACGTGTCCTACTGTTTGCTACTGGACAGACCTGTGGTTCCAGTTTAGCCAATCCAGAAAGTTCAGTGCTACATATACAGAGCTCACCCTGGCGGATGGATTTTTAATTTATTTTTTCTTCGTATTCATTCTCTTCAGATTTTCTCAGGCATAAGACATGTTGTTTTTGCAGACCATATATAAAATACACCAAATATATAACTGATAAAATATTTCATCTTCAGTAGACAAGCTATCAAAAAATGTATTGATTATCTAATCTTTATTTGTCATTATATTTACAGGGAAGTAGCTTATGTTCAGGTGTTAATTCTAGTTGAAAATATCGCTGGAAACAGAATTCTGTTTAATTGGAGGAGCATTTAAAGTAAATTAAAAATGAGGAAAATGAAAAGGTGATTAATTATGACTGACTTCAATGTGACTGTATACCCCTGCAAAGACTGGCAAGTTCAGCACTGCATGACCCTGAACTGCAATGCAGTGACTCAGCTGTTCTTCATATGTAGGGCTGTGCTGTGAGGTGGGGTCTTTGCTTTGCATGTCCTTCGCAGTCACAGTGAAGGTGGTGCTGAAGAACGGCTGGAGAGCACTGCTGAGGTGGTCCCTGATCCCCCAGTTGAGAGGGAGCAGTCGCCTGGCAGTGGGACTGGGGGTCTGGGTGTCCGGTTACAGCACTGACATGCTGCCGTCCTTCCACTTTAACACAATGTCTCCTAGTTTCATCCGGTCTACCTCATCGCGGTTCACAAGGGCAGTGACCGTGGCCCGGTCTCCCTGAGGAGAAGCATCTGAGGGCCCTCTATTCTGGATCCCACTGTCCAGCTTCTCCATCTCCAACACCTGGATGGCAGGCTTGTACATGGAGATGGCGTTCCTGTTCCTGAAAGGGAGTTGGGAGGGAGGTTAGCATCCCAAAATGGCTACCCTGTGCATCTCAGGAAGAAACGTCGCGCTAGACGCTAACCGCTAACCGCTCACCTGTCAGCCATGATGCCCAGGCCAAACAGTAAACAGCCCAGCAGGAGGGCTACAAAGGACAGAGCCAGCATGGCGTACTTCCAGGAAGAGGCTGCGACACAGACACAGAGAGGCCAAGCTGGGATACAAACGCACTTTCAATATTTACGCGTCCGTGCACCTTGTCAGGAAATCATGCGACGCCAATAAAGCACCGAACCCTAAGTAACGCGAATGTCGTTGGCCTCTTTTTGGTGACGTGATGGGGCTCAGGAATGGAACGCCATTAAGGAGCCACTACTGGATTATATACTAACACCTTATTGCTTTTGTTACGCATTAAAAAATGAGGACTAAAGGGTATCATGAGGCTACAGTACAGTGTATCCCAACCCGGTCCCCGGGGAAGCCCCACACAGTCCACGTTTTTGCTCCCTCTCAACTCCCTGTCAGACAGTCCAAGTAATCACTGCTATAGTATACTGTAAAGCTGAAAGTATTTAAAGACAGTCACCACATTTTTCTCAGGAAAATGTCTAGTTTGCTGTTTGTATTTTGTAATTTAGTGATTTGTTTCTCACGAGCCCTCTATGCTGCCCGCTGAGAACCAGCAGGTAGCGGCAGTCTTGGGTACGATTTCTCCTCTGTCTTGTGATGTTTGTAGAGATGAATGAAATGAATTCAATAGTAAAATGCAGAGGCAGCAAAGCCACTTACAGTCCTCTGTGCGGTAATACCATCTTAAGTACTCCCTCTGTTCCTCCGTTGGGTCGTTTTTGTCTGCATCCCCTGACTCTCCCTCAGAATCATCTCCATCATCAGAAGCCCTTCTGTTACCTGAAATACAGCGAACGAAGAATGAAACTTGCAAATCAAGAAAGAGATAAACAGGGATAGACACAAAGTGCACATTGATCAGCACAGAGTGAAACACAAAGAAAACTGAATAGGTGCACAGAGTAAGTGCAGAGCGATGAACTGCATGCCAAATAACCGCCGTGTGATCATGTGACAGGGCCCGAGCGCAGTACTCACGCCGTTTTCCCGAAGGCAGCGCGGTGTCCTGGCTGTCGGAAGCCAGCGGCAGAGCACTGCCGAGGCACATCCGTGGCAGTGGGGTCTGCTCTCCAGGGGTCTTGGGGTCATAGTTGCAGGGGCCCCCCAAAATGGGGCCCGGCGGCTGTGAGGGCAGGGGTCGCCCCAAGCCACGGAGCCGATCCTCCGCCAGCAGCTGCTGCTGAAGCTGAGAGTCGGGGTCACATGGCCTCCGGCGCAGCCTGTCCTCCCCAGAGGAGGCCCCCAGGCACGGGCTGGGGACTGGGCTGCGGATCACGAAAGCTCCCGTCCCTGAATTTGGACACATGTGCTGTCATGGAAACGCACTGTGCCAATGTTACACACTGCAGTATAATGTAATACATAGCCGAATTAATCAAAAATAGTAATTAATCAAAGATAGGCTGTATGTTAAATAGATTCTATTAAAAAATCTCTGGGGTACTCTACACTGCTTTGTGCCCGTAGCCTCCAGGATAGGCTCCAGACCCCCCACAACCCGATATAGGATAAACGGTTATATAAAATGGATGGATGATGGTGACAGAAGTAGACAGAAGACAGAACGTGGGACATTTCGAGTTTAAGCGATGTTGCCATTAATACTTTTCAATTAGAAAACTCTTAAGAAAACACAGACACAAAACACATGTTTGTATCCATATCTTTGTGGGGACTCCATTCATTTCTGTGGGAAAAACTCTAATCCCAACAGTGACACCCTTAACCCCCATCCAGCCCCAACTGTAGCCATAAGTAAGCAAACAAAATACAAGACTTCTGGCATTTTGAATTTTTTTGATTGCAGTCAGAGGTTTTTAACACTGTCGGGACATTTGGTCCCTACTATGTGATATATACTTAACCCCCCCCCACACACACACACACTCTTTCTGAGGTTAAACAAAGTCACTATTTCTTTTACCTTGTAGCAGTAACAGCACAAACCCTTCCAGCATCATCCTGTCTGCCTCACTGGATTAGCTGTAACACAAGAGTCCGCTCTGTTTAGCCTGGGCTACTGCTTCCTAACAGAGGCCCTGTGGCCTGGTGCAGTGCGTTCCGGTTCGGTTCTTTACTGAGAGGCATCTCAGTATGTCCATCGAAAATTATTTCTGTGCTTATTTCGCTTGTGATATCATGTAAATATCTGTACACGAATGAGAATATAAACCGGTCTGCAGGTCTGAAATTTAGCAAAAAAACACAATTTCTCTTTCAAGATCAAATATTCTCAGTCTTACCCCTGAATGCCAGAACAGTGAAACATACCTTTTTCTTCGTAGTCTTCTACCTCCAGGACAAGCTTGTCACAGTCACCGGAAAAGGACTTCCAACACTCTTGTGGGTGGGAACTTCTCTCCTTCCTGAGAACATTGTACTTGGCAACATGTTCATAAGGAAGAGAAAAAAACATCACAAAATGAAGGATCACAGACAATGCAATCTTAGTGTGTACATAATGATTACAAGACTTTAGTCTTTTTAAATAAACTTTCATTTCAAAGGGCTGTGGATATTCCTGAGCTCAGATTCAACTAGTTTACAAGACACAGATCATAGGTGTTACAAAGTGTTACACAAATTTCCAAAATGTGCCTCTTGCTTAGAAGACACCTGGCTTCATTTCTAAAAAAGTCCCTTTCTGCTCATCCTTTGATTAGACCCATTCTGAATCTAAGACTTTTAAGAAAAGGATCCCTTAGAGTAAAACCTTTCGAGACTAACTGGGTCGGACATGCAGGTGTGCCTGTAAGCTGGAGTGTGTCTGTTTAACTAGCGTGATGTGATGACTTTATTCCTTTATGGTGAGATCACTGCACACTGGGAAAGGTGAATGACCCTCGCGCTACAGCCAGAGATGTTCAGGAACAGAGAACAATTCTGGATTTATGAGTTAGTCATCGCCGTAAGGAACAAAATATCTAGACAGAATGCCACCTTTCACTGAAACGTTACTTATAGGAGATTAGAGCCCAGACTGGCCATATTGTGCATTCTGACATGGACTGGGATGTGGATGAGGCTTGTATGAAATCCTTAGAAAACTTCCACGGCAAAGATCTTTCCAAACACTGTTACCAAACACCTTTTTAGGGACAGGTCCGAGAAACCTGAAGTAAAATAATCAGCTTGCCCTCCACAGACCACAGCTCATGCAGAAACACTATACTGCCAAAAGTATTGGGGCACGTGCCATTATACTCACATGAACTTTAATGACACCCCATCCTTAATACATAAGCTTTAATATGCAGTTGGACCACCCTTTGCAGCTATAACACCTCCAGGGAAGGCTGTCCACAAAGTTTAGGAGTGTGTTTATGGGAATTTTTGACCATTCTTCCAGGAGAGCATTTGTGAGTTCAGGCACTGACGCTGGACGAGAAGGCCTGGCTTGCAGTCTCCGCTCTAATTCATCCCAAAGGTGTTCTGTCAGGTTGAGGTGAGGGCTCTGTGCGAGCCAGTCAAGTTCCTCCACAGCAGACTCGCTCATGCATGTCCTTATGAGCCTTGCTTTGTCATGTTGGATCAAGAAGGGGCCATCCATTAGTAGCACTAGCTAAGGTACTATTTTATATAAATGGTCATTTAGTTCAGAGAGAGTCCATGCATCGTAACAGAAGACTGCTACATGGCATTGCTGATCTGTGCCCCTCATTGTAGTATTTGTAGGTGTATACACTGCTAGTGACTTTTGGGATGTGCTAGACCGTGCATGAATAAAGAATATCTTTGCAGCCATTTGTTAAGGACTATCATTCTGTAACATTCTGATTACACACTAACAAATGCATACATGTACCTAAATCAGTCATTTCTTTGTGTAGTATTTTTCCAGGAGAGAAGCAGCTGAATAATCCACCCCCCCCCCCATCCCAAGGAAGGCAGTTTTCAGTTCACTTTTTTTTGGTCTTTCTCGCAGTTTGCCCTGCATGGCTTTTGGGATGGAAAAATAGTGGCTCTTCATGTGTGGGTTCGGTTTTCCTTCTGCCTTCAGCTGTTCATAAAGGAGCTGAACAACAAGCTCAAGTGACAAACACCCACAAGTCAGATCTATGTCTGATATGTCACACATCACCAAAGAAGCTGAAAATGTTTTCCCAATTCCACACGATTCCGCAATGATCATTTAACACACGCAGTGTATTTACAGTAAATTAAACTTCAGACAGTACAAGTAGATTTTAAGTTTTTGTTCTTTTACTTAATATGACAACAGGGCCATCAGAAAAAGCGCAAAAATGAAACATTTATTTACAAGACACAGGTAAGGTATAGGGAGGGACCGCGAGTAGCAACTCTCAGCGATTGTAAACTACAGTGTACAGGGGGGCTGCTAGAACAGCTCAGAAGCGTTACCCATTCATAAAGCAAATTACGCACAAAATCAATCAAGGAAGCGTCCAAATAAAAACAGAAAAGCATCATGAATAAATACAAGGAGTAACGTTGAGTGAGACTACCTGCAATGTGCAAAATGTTACTGAAGAAGAGCATGCAGAATGGCACAGAGGGGGGAGCCCACAGCCGCGCCGCGCCGCGCACCCAAACACTATCGTACTGCACTTACTTCATAGCTAAACCATCACCTACATTGAGCTCTACCAAGAGGACTCAGTTATGACACAGCATTTCGAGCTTGACTAAGCTTAATATACATATGAGACATGCCAGCTTAATTAAGAGACATGTTTTGGTATGTGCAAAAATAATTAAAATAGTGTAAATTTATTTAAAAAATACATGTCATTACATAAGCTTGTCTCTATAGTGTTCATCCTAAGGTCAGATTCACCTTCATGTATGTCTAATAACCGTAGTGACAGGAAGAGCCCCGCCCTCCCCCCGCCCCCCAGGTCACCGATGAGTGATGGTGGAGTTCAGGGCACCAGTCTTGCAGTTAGATTTGGAAGCCTTTGAGAGTTCACGCTGAGGAGAAAAAGAAAAGAATGTGAAACGAGATCAACCCTCTTTTTGAAACAAACTTGTTCTACACCAAAACATGGCATACCTCCTCCATATCACGCTTAAAGAACCAACAAATATACTAAAATTATTAATCTTAACTATTTGGCAAATCATCATTAAATTAGTCACTTTATTCAGTACAACTTTAATGGATGTATAATGAGATATAGTACTAAGTTATGTTAATACACAAATGTAAATAGATGAGACGGAATCAGACAGAACACAGGTGATTGATACCAGTCCCTAGCTTTTTGTTTTACCAAACCCAACACTAAGTTAGCAGTCTGGTTCTGAGCTCAAATGCTAGTGAAACACTGGAAAGTACAAGATGAATTAGTTTGCAGCAGGCTGCCCCGTAACCCATGAGCCTGAATTGGTGGGTAAGTCATGGTGGTTAGACTGCTGGAGTGTAAGTATGAAAGACCGGTTAACCAGAAACCCTCAGTATGGGGACAGAGTAAAACCAGCAACACACAGCCCAGCGCGGCCGATCCCTGCCCTGGTCCTGGGGGCACCCTCAACACACAGCCCAGCGCGGCCGATCCCTGCCCTGGTCCTGGGGGCACCCTCAACATACAGCTTTGCTTTCACTTCTGCTCTTAATGAAATTACACTTTAGGGACCCACTGACTGAAAACGACAGCTCGACCTTTGTGACAGTTTTGATTGGAAAGTTTTAACACTCATTTTTCTTCTCTTCTATAACCCTTAGGATATAAACTCAGACATTTATTAATGACTACTTAATAGTTTATAGGAGCTTAACAATCACATTATGTTCTTAGAAATACATGTAATAATAAGGCTGATGTCACAGAGTCAAGCCTAATTTAGGAACTCACAGAAAATTGGTCTCAAGGCTGAGAATAGGGGGCTGGTTACAGAAAATAAAACCTGAAATGTTAGGCATTTACAGGGGTGTGGTTAACAGCTCATGCACTCAACAAGTGTGTGTGGGGGGGGGCTTGCTTGCATGCAAATACCTGGGAGGGATGCAGGGGTCGGGGCTGACACATTCTTTCTAAAACAGAACGAGGAATCAGAATCCACCTGACCGGAACTGCAATGAACTACAGTGACGACTACATAGACTGAAAGGGAATTCATTGCATCAGAGAAATGTGGCTTATTTATACATTTAAAAGGCTTGACTTTGGCAATCACTGATGCGTCTGTTTATCCATGTTTAATTATTAATACACGCCAGTTAAATGCTATTTGAAGGAAATTCCTCTGCCTAGACTGTGTGTTGCTGAAGAGATCCAGGGAAAAGGAGTTTTAGTATTTTTAAAATAGAGAATTACCGCAAACTCAGAATAGGTGCTGGCGACAGAGTTTATGCTGTAGTTACGCTGTGGACTGGCAGGGGTCCTCAGCGCACCTCTCAGGAGAGACCCTGGGGCCTGGGTGATGTTCTCCTTGTTACGCTCCATGAGGCCACCGCGTGGAGGCCTGCCATGTCCCGGAGTTCGTGACGAAAGCCCAGGCTTGGGAAGAGGCAGGGAGACAGACAGAAATTCCACCCAATCAGAATCATCCACTGGTGTTTCACTGAGGCAAGAACCCTGGGTCCTAGAGCCCGCCCAGTTTCCACACAAACCTTGGCTGCAGAGAGTGGAGGGCGGGACATGGGTGAATGGCAGATGGTCCCTCCAAAAACTGAGCGCATCGTGCTATTAGGAGTGGCGCTAGAGATGCTGGAGGTGGCGTTGAGCTGGGGAAGAGGCGGGACAGTTAGTTGCGGGGGCAGCTTTCATGTTAACGTCCTCCCAGCATGAACCGGTACAAGCTCGAACAGCCAGTGGCCGACAGCAGTAATCACATGCTACGTTAGCCTACGGTAGAGGTTAAAGGCCAATCACAGTCATGTGGCAGGTCAAAATGACAGGTCAGTCTCATCTAATAGATAGTGACAGACATGAAGCTTTCGCCACACATGAGAGTAATACAATGACCTACCTTTCTTGTTTTCCCAGGGGTGGTGGTTCCCGGGAGCCGCCGTTTTGACGGAGTTCGTATAGCAGTGCCATATAGCATGTCCTCTTCCGTCTGCTTGCTTTTTTTCAGTTGCTGTTTCAAAAAACAAAACAAAACACCCAAATATCTTAGCGGCCATTATAACGTTACTGACATAATGCTAGCGTGCTGCTCCAGGGCGACTTTCTCACCCGCTCCACCTTCTCCCTCTCCTTATCCGTCCTGTGAAGCTCCCACTGCTCTTCCACGAACTGCAGGAACTTCTTGCCATCGATCAGGAACTCGCGGCCCTGCTCCTGCTCCCAGATGTCGATCTGAGCCTTCAGCTTCTTCTCCAGCTTCGGGGCACAAATGGCAGCGGAGGGTTAAAGAGCGCAGGCGCCGGCGGCAGGCGACGGCTATCTGAACGGACTTCACCTTGGGCAGGTTCTTCTGCAGGTCGGCTCTCTGTTTTTCCTCCTTGAGAAGGTTTCCTCCTCTGTTGGTGAACCTCGAGGGATCTGTCGCTTTTTTCTGGAATGGGTTATTGATACAGAATCAGGTCGCACTAAGATGTAATAACGGAATCGAGCGGTACACCGAAGCCTGTCGCGGCGTCTCCTTCCCGCCTGCCCTGCTCACCTCGAGCTCCAGGAAAAGCTGCCAGTTCTCCTGCCACTGGTGCACCCCCTCGTACAGCTCGCAGTGCTCCTCAAAGTGCTGCCTCAACCTCTGGAGCTCGTCCTCATGCAGTTGCAGCATCTCCTCGCTAAACTCCTCTGCACACACAGAGAACCATGTGACCCGCTGACATCACCAAGCTGAGACCCCGGGCGACCGCGTCGGCTCAGATCCTCCCGTTTACCGTGATAATACGGCACGAAGATCTGCCGTTGCTCGGCGCTGAAGAAGCACTTCTCCCAGTAGGAGGCGAGCTCAGCCCGGACGGCCTCAGTAACCGCACGGATGTTCTCCATCTTCAACTGGTCCAGGCGCTGGAGCTCGGCCGCCAGCTGACGGAGGGGAGAACACACCGGGGTGTCACTGTCTGTACACAGCCACAGCCATAACCATTAGCACTGAATCAGCATCCTCCAGGGCAAACCGTGTCCAAAAATGACATCATCACTGTATTCATCTCCAGACAAGCCTTACATGTTTGAAGGACACCTGAATGTACAATTAAAAGAACTTAAGTTAAATAATCTTAAATTGGTTTTTTGAAAAAACTTCAACTAAATCTGAACAAAAGCAATATTTTCTCATTTTTCAGGACAAGATGCTACACAGGCTCTGTCCAGTCCCTCCCCAACCTACGCCTTTCAGCCCCTTCCAGCGTCTAATGGTTAGTCCTTGGTCAATCTGGACAAAATGCTGCCAATCAGCAGATTTGAGGAGAGCATATCAGCGTGTCATTTCCATCACACCGTTACTTGATGTAGATATCAGTCACCGTGATTTTTTTTCTGAAGGGAGGTGCCACACCGAGAGCCCTGCTCCGCTGGGATTCGGGCACCTCTTACCGCTTCCATGTTCCTCTTCTTGCATGTGACCATGTGCTCGGAAAGCTGATCTCTCTCCGCCTGTGGGACCTGCAGCCGATCCCACAGCTCCTGGATCTGTCTGCGGTAGGAACTGCACAGAGCCTCATTCTCAGCCTTACGCTCTTCCAGCTGTGCAAGAAAACAGGACTAGTGTCAAAATTTCAGTCTATGACCAATATACTTTAGGTTAATTTAGCGGGTACTGGCTTATTAGCGGAATATGTTACGCCATTTTTAATTGAAACCGAAAGATCGATTTGCCGGTTAATAATGAAATACAGAGATGTCACAGATCATATGAATACAATATATATATAAAAGGCTGTGTTCCATTTCGATCGTGATTCCCACCCTCAAATAACTAACAAATAACTTAACAAAACAACTTGTTCATTCACCATTGTTTTGGGGGGAGAGGGGGTGTAGTTTCAAATTAGGTGTTTTTGCTTTGTTAGCAAAGCCAATGACCTAGCTAAATATGGACTGTACATCCAAGATTTTAAACATTTCTGCCTTGTTCGTTTCGGGAAAATAACACTACTGACCTGAGCCAGGAGCAGCTTGAGAGCTTTGATGTTCTCCTTGGAGAGGCAGAAGGCCTCCTCTTCCTCATAGACGACGTCCCTCTCGAAGCTGGAATCGGGCACCTGCTCCAGGTCCTCCATGCACAGTATGATCTGCTTCTTGATGTCAACAAACTCCGCATGCCTCCGCTCCTGCAGATCACACACACATTATTCGTACAGCTGCAAAATCTACCAACATCTGCACAGTCAGAGTCTCAGCGTCAGTCTAAATAAACCGGCTTGATGGCTTATGGATTGAATACACACACAGAATTCATATACACTTATTGCTGTGGGGACTCTCCATTCATTTCTATGGGCATAACCATAATCCTAACTATATTAACCTTAACCACTACCCAGCCCTAACCTTAACCAACTAGACAAAACACATGACTTTTGACTACTTTAGTTTTTTGATCACATTCACAGATTCTTATATAATTGAGGTTTATATTGTGAGGACCTGAAAAATGACCCCTCAAGCTGAAAGTAATAGGTTTTACCACATCGTGGAGACATTTGGTTTATTAGGGACAAACGGCCGTAGGCGGGAGCAGAGCAGGACCTTCTCCGCGACGAGGCCGGCGATGTGTCGTCGGAAGGCCTCCAGCTGCTCCACGGTGGGCACGCATGCCGGGTCGATGCCGAAAGCACCCGTGCAGAGAACGTCGCACAGGTCACGCTCCTGGTCCTGAAGGCCTTTCAGCTCCTGCATCCGCTGGTTCTTCTGCTTTAGCATCACCTCCAGGCGAGTGCGGATGTCCTTCTCCAGCTGCAGCATGGTGCTCCCCTCCTCGTCCTGCACAGCCAAACACCTTACAGGTTTACCCGAGCAAAACAATCCGCTCTCTGGGGATTTTAAAACTGCTGATCCTATAGTTACATGCTTATGCCTCTTATTAACATGTGATTATTCAGCTGAAACTTTAGCCAAACGTTTAAGAAGAAACAGGAGCATTCTGACATGAATATAGCAGCGAAGCGAAACATCTATGTAGGAGAAATTTGGTGTGATGTGACGCACTGGAACCTTATATTATACAAGGGCATCTCCCAGGACCTATGAACTGCCACCACAAGTGTGCTCTTAAACACAAGACACCAGGCTGTCCACAAGGAAGCCAGAGGTGAGGCCGCGGGACCCCGGCTCACCTCGAACGCCGGCAGCTGCAACTCCTTGCACAAGTCATCTAGCTCCTTGCGACACGTTTCGATGCTGTTCATCAATCGCTGCTTCAGGTTCTCTTCCTCTGTGATCATCATGTCCAGCAAACCCTGCAGCCACAGAAGAAGTTTAATGAGTCCCACACAGCACAAGCAGACAGCCAGCCAGGCGGGGAGGCACAATCCTAAACCATTAAACCACGTCCTGCATAAGCACTCACTCTGACATGCTTCTTCACCACTTCTGTCCTCTGTAGCCGCTGGTCCTCTGGGATCCCGATTTCCTCCCAGATGTCTTTCAGGCGGCACAGGGCTTTATTTAGGCATGCCACAGATTCAGCGGCAAGGACCTCGCTGTCAAAAGACGACCACAACCTAAGTGAGCACTCTGCAGACGTTACCACACCCCTAAAGAGCAGCCAAGCTCCATTCATTCTGATCAGAAGCAAAACTGGCCACACCTGTTCTCGACTGACACCCCAACCACACTCATCGAGCCAGCATGAGAAACAAACCTTGCCCGTAATAAGAAAGGACGATTCCCAGTAGCACGATCGTCCTTTAGCCACCCTGAATGTGGACACACCCGGGGCGCTGCTGCGTTTTGGGTTCAACCTAAGGCCTCTCAAAAGGGCTAAGCGATTTAATGCCTGCGTCAATAAAATTAACCACGGAACAAGCAGGTGTCGGGTGACTTCCTAGGAAAAATGCTGTACTGTTAAATACGTCCCGACAGGTAGGGTGGATTATATTCTAGGAAGGTTAAGGTAACGGTACAAGCGTCGGGTCGTTCTTATGCGGCGGCCCTAATAAGGAGCCTGGCACTTTCTCGGATAATAATCGGCTGCTTGATTTAACCGGGATTGTCCAGATTAGTAGTTAAAAGCACAGCATTGAGCTATATGAGCGTATAAACCGCTAGTCACACAAAGACAAATCTGTGACGAAGCAGAACCGCAGAAAGAACCGGAACCAGACACCAGAGGCAGCGCCGCACTGAACGGACGAGTTAACAGCTTCATAGAAGGAAACTGGCCAATTTCTCCAACCGTGTACGTTATAATGACGATCACACTTCGCACTTACCTCTTTCTCATGGTACCAACGCTCCAAATGGCCTTTTCGCAGTTCTTTGTCCAGCGATAAATGTATATTAATTAACCTGAAGACCGTCGCCGCACGTCTCGCTCTCCCACTGACAGTTTCGATCGAATTCAAATCCTGCGTCTGAGCGTAAGCGCGTTTCCTATTGGCTCGGACAGCCACGACGTCACAGTATGGCAATAAAGGGCTACTGTTAAAACTGCGCATGCGCCCTGCTATAACGTTGAGAGGACGCTTACTTTCATGTATTATACTAATAGGACCATATAGATGCAGTAGTTACCAGGTCACCATGAGATAACTAGAATTAAGAATTTCTGCGCATTTCATAATGCTATCTCTTCATATACTTAACATCTTTACGATGATGACTTCTGTAAAGGAACTACTAAGCATAACTTGGGCATAATTTACATATAAAAATTGCATTTGAGGTTAATATTTTATTTATGGCTTTGCGTTTTAATAAGCAGTATTTCTTATTTTCACTATAAGCGTTAATTAATTAAATAATGAACGAAACTTTGAACAGCAACCTTTCACTAGAGATAAATGCAGCTCCCTGGCCAAAACCAGAAGTCGAGCCTCGGAACCTTTGTGATCACGTTATGTTGCGCTGGTCGGAAAGCATCAACATCCGGTTGCTAACGTTTACTTCCTGTTCCCCTGAGGAGAAGGCGCAGGATAAGAGTGTCTTTGGATAAAGAAAATAATACGTATAATAGTGTGTATTCGCATACCTGATCCATCATGTCGGGACAGAACGCTCTCAACATGAAGCAGCCGCCGATCCAGTCCACGGCTGGGGCCGTCCCGGTGCGAAATGAAAAAGGTAAGGAGAGGCCACGGCAAGAGACAGCCAAGCCCGCAAGCTCACGTAGAGCTTTTCTGAAACATGTCGGCTCTGATGTCCGTTCATAGTTTAAATTGACTAACATGCAATATCTCCAGTTTCCAAAAAATTATTATACACCGACACGTGTGACGTGTAATACAATTTTAGTCACTTAATCTGATAACTTTAGCGCAGTTAATCGTTAACGTGAAAAGTTGCCGTTTTGATGGCATTCGAGCGCAAAGTATCAGTTCACAGCAATGGCGAGACAGTTTAACAGACGGGATATTTTCAATGCCATCACTCTACAGGTGAGATCTCTATGGAGAAGGTGAAGGTGAAGCGCTACGTATCAGGTAAGCGGCCCGATTACGCCCCTATGGAATCCTCGGATGAAGAAGAGGAGGATTTCCAGTTTGTGAAGAAGGGCAAGGAGGCAGAACCTGAGGTGGAGCTGGAGGAAGAAGAGGTGTCTGACCCTCGGCTGAAGCGTCTGATGAACCGTGTCTCCGAGGATGTGGAGGAAAGGTACCAGCTCATCCAGGCCTCGTCCCTCATGCTTCTGTGAAATCTGGGATGCCCTGAGTATCCTGAACATGAGTGGGTTTCCTCTCCTTCCCTAGGTTGGCCCGACATAGACAGATTGCTGAGCCAGAGCTGATGGTAGAGGGCAGTGAGGAGTCAGACGAAGGAACATGGCAGCCTGAACGTGACGAGAGCAGCGAGGAAGATGAGGAGGAGGAAGAGGAAGTCGACGATGAGGTAAAGGGGGTGGCGGTTGTTTCACTCTTCTTAGTAATTTGGGGGACTGGGACATTATAGCCATTCGGGTCTTTGGTGCCGCTGCACAGGAAATCGAGAGGCGTAGGGCGATGATGCGTCAGCGAGCGCATGAGCGCAAGAACGAAGAAATGGAGATCATGGAGGTGGAAGAAGAGGGCAAATCTGGAGAGGAGTCAGAGTCGGAATCAGAGTATGAGGAATACACAGACAGCGAAGACGAGACAGAACCGCGGCTCAAACCCGTCTTCATCCGCAAGTAAGACGCTCTTTCTCATGGCAAGAGAATCCTCTCCCATTATTTACGGATAAGTAAGCTTTCTGTTAGTCTGGTTGTAATGTGAACGATTTATTCACATGCTTAATTCTCATACAGATGTTTTTTTAATCCTGTTATTTGCCCATTTCTTCCAGGAAGGACAGGGTGACTGTGGCTGAGCGTGAGGCAGAAGAGCAGAGGCAGAAGGAGCTGGAGGCCGAAGCCAAGAGACAGGCGGAGGAAAGAAGGCGCTACACCCTCAAGATCGTGGAGGAGGAGGCAAAGAAGGAGTTTGAGGAGAACCGACGCACGCTGGCCGCCCTGGAAGCCTTGGACACAGATGGAGAGAATGAGGAGGAGGAGTATGAGGCCTGGAAGGTCCGTGAGCTCAAGCGCATCAAGCGGGACCGTGAATGTCGAGAAGCGTGAGTATTTATTTACTCACTCACTCATTCACTCTTATTTATTTAGGAAGTTCTTACTGTTATTTTTCATGAATGCTACCAAGGCAGAAATTGGCTGAGCTGGGTCTTCCTGCTGAATTGGTCCTGACTCTCCGTACTGTGTTGTTGCACAGCATGGAGAAGGAAAAGACTGAAATTGACAGGTTCCACAACCTGACAGACGAGGAGCGCAGGGCTGAGCTCCGGAACAGTGGCAGACAGGTTACCAACAAGGCCATTAAGGGGAAATACAAGTTCCTCCAGAAGTACTACCACAGAGGAGCCTTCTTCATGGTGAGCAGACATGGATAACTGTATGATATGTGTGCAGAAGGCTTAAAACGCATGCCTGAGTTCTTTCTGGTTTGATTAACATTTTTCAACCCTACACTCCCACCTCCCATGCAGGACGAAGAGCAGGAAGTATTCAAGAGAGACTTCAGTGCCCCCACCTTGGAGGACCATTTCAACAAGACGATCCTTCCCAAAGTCATGCAGGTCAGGGCAGGATTCGCTGCTGCGCGTCCTTTAAATTGAATTGCATAATGTATTGAATTAATGCCTGCAAAAGACTGGCCTGTTACAATTGACTGTGTCTTGTCCTGTTGTGAATTTCAGGTCAAAAACTTTGGACGCTCCGGACGCACTAAGTACACGCACTTGGTGGACCAGGACACCACCTCCTTCGATTCCCCCTGGGCTCAGGAGAGTGCCCAGAACAGCAAGTTCTTTAAACAGAAAGCAGGGGGCGTGAGAGATGTGTTTGATCGTCCCACTGTGCAGAAGAGGAAGACCTGAACTTATCCCCTATGGGGCAGACGAGTGGGGTTGGGGAAGATGTACAGTCAACTGATAGCCAGACTGAGGCTGGCCCTGGAGCACCCACCACAAGAATAGACTGGAACAGCTGTGTGTCAGACAGGACCCTCTGTTCACAGCGCGTCAGGAGCCCATGGATACACACACACACACACACACACACACACACACACACACACACACACACACACACACACACACACACACACA
>JAODLD010000021.1:16450410-16466811 GCA_026781065.1 Mormyrops boulengeri
CCCCCCCCCCCCCCCCCCCCCCCCCCCCCCCCCCCCCCCCCCCCCCCCCCCCCCCCCCCCCCCCCCCCCCCCCTACCAAATACTGGAGGTGACATTTAAGACTCGGGGTGTCCCCCTTGGTATTTTCTTGTGGGATTATCCCGATCGACTACAAAAGTCTGTGAGATCATCTTGACGATCGTGATCAACTGGTTGGGTGCACCATTGTGGCTCGGATTAAATCCCCTCACTGAACATGTAATACTGGGACACAGAGTTGCCTGTATCTACGATCTCGCTTGGCTTCTCGTCACAAGCTCTTCATTTGAATATCAGCCCACGACTCCGTCGACATTACTGTCCCATTGAAGGCTGCAGGTGTGAATATTAAAAATGTCTCGTTCATTACGGTGAGATGGCTTCAGTAACGATCCAGCTTATCCCTCTCCTGGGTCAGATCCGTTCCCTCAGTTACAGGTGGTACTAAGGCTCAGTATGGGAGCCACGTCCTCGGGACACAACGGCAAGCAGAGATAATCAGTGTTTCTCTAACTTTAGAATAAATGCATTTATTTGTGTAGCATACAGGTGTTTGAACTGAAGAATTCTCATTCATTTACTGTGGCCTGTCTCTTTCTGCTGGTGACTAAATGCTTAGGCTAGAGAATAGCAACACTTTATTAATCTCCATGGGGAAATTCTATTTTCACTTTATCTTACTCTCCATGAGAGACACATGCAGGGGAGAGAAAGCTTCGGGTCACAGCACAGGGTCAGCCAGCAGGCCGCACCCAGAGAGCAGGGGGGGTTCAGCGCCTCGCCCAAGGGCCCACCAATGTGTGACTGTTCTGTCACTGCTGAGGTTCAACCAGTGACCTTCCAAACACATGTAAAGTGATTTAGCCCAATGAGTCACACATAGCTAATGTCCCTTGTGCAAACTATCTTTGCTGTAATAAAATATAGAATGGGAGAAATGTACTGGAACCTGAATATGCAGCAGTAAGTAAGGGTTGTGTGTGTGTTTGTGTGTGTGTGTGTGTGTGTGTGTGTCACAGGTGCCCTTTTTCACACTGCTGTGCGGCCGCGCCCACGGGGGTGAGGACTGTCAGATTCTGGTGGGATACTCAGCAGTATACCGGGTCTGCTTCGGAACCGCCTGCTTCCATCTCGTCATGGCGGTCTTCCTCATCGATGTTAGGTCCAGCCAAAACTACCGTGCCCTCATCCAGAACGGGTCAGTACCATCTCCAGCTTCCAGTCCACTTAGCAGTGGGCAGCTTCGCACGGCTTCTCCCTGTTGCATCTCTATAGACCGAGGATGACAAACAGCACCGTTTCCTACGTGCATCTGGCGTTCTGCTTCAGCTCCAAAATCAAACTAAACTCAACAGAGTCCAGAGATCCCAGAAGTTCGTTAGTGTGCAGTTCTCCTTGAATTCTGGATTTTTGTCTGACATTCATCTTGAAGTTACTTACCTCAGACATGTGAAGAGAACATTAGTAAATAACAGGGACATCAGGGAAAGTTAAATGAAAAGTGTTTGCCTGACAGAGAAAATGCGTTCCTGGGGGGGGGCAGGGGGGGCGCCTCGGCATGTTGATGTCAGTCACCTGGCTTTGAAGGCCGAGGCTGCAGGGATTAAGGACTTAGGAGCAGTTACTGGGACAACCTCGATATCCTTCTCAAAGCTTTTATTTCTGCTCCGATGGGTGGGGCTGGAGGTTATTCTGTCAAAATGCATCACGCTGTTTTCAGTTGATCCCCCTCATCCCTCATCTTGTCAGGTCCGGGTCTTTCTCCTCACTGAGTTTTTCCCTCATTTCCATCGCCTTCCCCAATCTTGTCCCAAGTACAGGTTCTGGCTCTTGAAGTTCATCATCCTGGTGGCTATGTGCACTGCTGCCTTCTTCATCCCGACAGACTCATTCTTGCATGGTGAGTCTCTCTCTCTCTCTCTCACACACACACACACACACACATATGTTTGTATTCAGATCTTTGTGAGGACCATACATTCATTTCTATGGAAAAACCCTAATCGCAGCAACGACAACCCTAACCCCCACCCAGCATATCTTTCCCATGTGATTGTGGAGTTTCCCCCACAGTCCCAAAGCTGAGGTTCATTGGAGTTACCATATTGCCCGTAGGTGTGCATGTGTGAGTGACTGGTGTGTGAGTGTGCCCTGTGATGGGTTGGTGCCCCATCCTGGATTGTTCCCTGCCTTCTGCCCATAGGCTCTGCACCCCCCCCCCATAACCCTGAATAGGATGATTGCTGTCAGTTTATAAAATTGAGTCTCCCCTTTTGGGGACTGAAAGAGTGGTCCCCACAATGTCAAAATAACAGGTTTTTATCACATTGTGAGGACATTTGGTTCCGACAATGTAATACATACATAACCCACATACGCATGCACACGCACACGCACACGCACAGGCACACGCACACGCACACGCACACGAGACATACATCAAAGCAGTGCCCAGATCCACACCCCCGTTTCTAATTCCAAACCAATAAGCCTGTCTTGATATTAGGGGAATCTTGTTAGTTTGAAGTTATTAAAGAGGAGACTTTTTTAAGACATGAAAGGAACTCAACAGATTCATTGAGCTGCATCTCTTTTAATATTTTCAGCAGTTTTTTTTCAAATGCTAAAGCTTATCGGCCACTAAAGTACATCTTTACAATCATTAAAGTCTGTGCCGGTATCCTTCCTTAACTAAAGCCTAATCTTCCCGGACAGCACGCAGACCAGTTCTTCAGGCGCTATATACATAATTGTTATAGTTCTGGCTTCCGCACATCTGAGTCAGCTAATTATGGACTTAAAGATGAGTTTAATGAACATATCAGGTCCCAGAATACAATGAAAATGGGGAATTGCTTGGGATTTCCAAGAGAAGTATGAGAACTACTGATATAACCAAACATATTACGTGAAATCATGCTTTAAAAAAATGTTTTTAAATGTTGGTGAAGGGTAGGGGCTCGTAAGCTTGTTTTGGTTTGTTTTGCTACTCATAGAGGTTTTGCTATACAGATACAGCTCTCACTATTGAATAAATGACAGGCATTGTGCAGAATGGGTCACTCCACGTAAGGTTCTAGAGTGTTAGAACGTGGAATGTAGCGATGCTGAGGCGGAGCCTGGTGCCCGGCGGTTCTCAGTCTGCTCTTCGTCTCTCTCCGTTCTTGTTCCCTCGCCCAGCTTGGCACTACATTGGAGTGGTGGGGGGGTTCGCCTTCATCCTTATCCAGCTCATCCTCATCACAGCTTTCGCTCACACCTGGAATAAGAACTGGTGAGGGGCTTCAGGGCACAGCTATGTGGGTACAGGTACTTGGGGTCGGCTAGTTTGGGAGGGGTGTTTATAAGGTGGGGGCTACCTTGTGGGTTTGTGGAAAGGCATAGGTAAAATACACAATACATCAACATGGCTTATATATATATATATATATATATATGTGTGTGTGTGTGTGTGTGTGTGTGTGTGTGTGTGTGTGTGTGAGCAGAACCCTGATAATATTAAGGCTCTCTATTCCTATGCCTGTACTGGGAGATGTTCCCAGGTAACGTGTCACCTGCTGCCCCCCCCCAGGTTAACAGGCGCTGCCAAGAACAAGTGCTGGTATGTAGCCATCATGCTGGCCACCCTGCTCTTCTACGCTGTCGCCGCCTCCGCCTTCAACTTCATGTACAAGTACTACACGCACCCGGCCGCCTGCTATCTCAACAAGGCCCTGCTGTGGACCAACCTGTGCCTCTGCGGCCTCATGTCCTTCCTCGCCGTCACGCCCTGCGTACAGAGGAGTGAGTGCCCCCTGCTGTCCAAACACACACACGAATGGCTTTCCGAAGGACTCTCGTTTTACAGAAATTTGCAGCTATTCAAAAATCAAGCATATGAACTGAAAAACATTGTGGTGTTATGTAGACGCTTATGAAAACTCATATTTATTTTGTGTGCATGCCCCTGAAGTTGTTTTCGGTAGTTTCTGACATATAGTATCCAGAAATACATTAAAACCTGTTTATACATTTACATACATTCAACCATAATGACTTATGGGGACTAATGAGGCTGATCCTTTTGAGTGGACGGCACAAAAACGTCCACATTACATCCTTTTACTCTCCACATATCAGTTAATAAGTCTTCCTGAGGTACTTCTGAGGGCTCCATCTGCTAATGAGGTTCATTACTCCCATAGTGTTCTCACGTTCCACTGTTTCTATGCCTCAGAGACATTCACTATTACAGACCCCCTATCCCATTGCACCCACTTGCCTGCTGACCTGCCCCCATCTCTGGTATCGCCAGGGCAGCCTCGCTCCGGCCTGCTGCAGGCGTCCATCATCAGCTGCTACGTCATGTACCTGACCTTCTCGGCACTCTCCAGTCGCCCCCCAGACACAGGTACCGTGGCCTGGGAAGATATTCACTCCTGGCCGGCTTCCTTCCCCTTCTTCTTGACTGCTAGCATTTGAGAGAGGAAGACCTGATTGAGCTGTATTTGTATATTGTGTCTGTAGTGGTGTACGAGGGTACAAATATCACCATGTGTCACCCCAACGTGAACCAAGATGGCATCCAGAAGGAGGGCAATGCTGTCGCTATTATTGGGGCGGCTATCATGTACTGCTGTGTGCTGTTTGCCTGGTGGGTACCCCGACACACAGGGAAGTAGGGTTAGTCTGACTCAAAGGTTAATGTATTCCATGATACCAATTTTACCCCCTTCATCCATTCAGCAACGAGGCCTCCTACCTGGCTGAGATGTTTGGGCCTTTCTGGATGATCAAAGTTTATCGTTACGAGTTCAAGGTAAACAGCCTCGCCAAGCGTTCATTGTCATTCCGCCTGTAGGCCATGGGGATGTCCTCCTAATGTCATTAATCCTTCTCCCTTTATAGAAGGCCAGCTGCTGTTTCTGCTACCTAGAAGAACCAGTGGCTCAGGAACCAGGTAGGACTAGGCATTTGTAGAAATTTTTTGAATTGCTTGCTTTATGACCTAGGTTTGCTTTTATTGCCTATCTACGGCATTCCACCGCTACAGTATGTCTCGTTCTAAAGGGCCGTTGTCTCGCTCATCTGCAGCTGTGGTGTTTGAGGTGGAACCCTGTTTACAAGGGAGCCAGAGGGTCATTCACAACGAGAACCAACGGGTCACCTACAGCTACTTCTTTTTCCACTTCGTGTTCTTCCTGGCATCTCTCTATGTGATGATGACCCTCACCAACTGGTTCAGGTGGGTATGTCCCTCAGGCTGTGAGGCACAGCACACAAGTGAAAACCTGGATAACTCAAGGTTCTTTTATAGACTCAGGGCTTGAAGGGTTATCCTGCCAATTTTTATGGGATTTAGGTGTGAAACAGGTAGCATTGGTATGTAAGGATACAGCCCAATAACTATTTTCTGTTGACTGTATATTACTGGTGCCTCTGGCTGTGTGTCTGGAATTTGCATGTTTTCTGTATGTTCATGTACGTTTTCTTCTGCAGTCAGGAACCATGCATTCTGAAGGATCTCTAAATTGCCCACGATGTGTGATTATGTGAATGTGTACTTTGTGATGGATTGGCCTCCCATCCATGGTGTACTCTGGTGATTCCATGTTCACTGTGACCAGAGGTGGGTAATTCAGGTCCAGAGAGTAAAAGGTCCAGATCAAGACTCTCTGGACCTGAACTCCCCACGTCCAACTTTGATGATGTACTGGATAAGCAGTCTTGACAACGCGTGGATGGATGTAGAGTCCTGTTAGTAAGTTGATGTAGCAGGAGTGCAGTGGTTGCAGACATGGACTGAAGATCCCTATGAGAAGATCTGCTGTTTGACACTTAAGGCCATTGCATACCAAGTTTGTATTTTTTGACTGAAAGTGTCACATGTTTAAAAATAAAAATGACCTCAGGTTGTCTCAATTCTCCATATTCAATTCTCCATGTTCAAATTTTCCATGCTCTTGACACCTTCTTAGGATCAGAGGGACCCATTTTTTCCCTCTTTTTTCCCTCTTAGAAGACATGAAAGGACCACGAAATCATTGCTTGACGAGTCTATTTTGTCTCATATTGTGAATTTTCACTATTATAAAATAATAAAACGCATCAGACTCAGTGGGCAAGATTTCTGCGCATAATGATATTTATCAGATGACGGATTAGAAACACACGTACAAAAAATATGGACTTGGTGTGCAGTAGCCTTTAACCTTAATTGTTCTTGTTGAATACCCAGCTGGTGGAACCCTGGGTGCACGTTTTGGGTAAGATCCACGCCTCGTCTGCCCCCACAGCTACGAGTCCGCCGTGCTGGAGACTACTTTCACCCAGGGCAGCTGGTCCACCTTCTGCGTGAAGCTGAGCTCCTGTTGGGCCTGCGTTCTGCTGTATCTGGGTCTGCTGCTGGGTCCTGTGTCCTGCAGCCAGCCGGGGCCGGCCCCACGGCCTCGCCGCGCACGAATCTGCGGGCGCTCCGCAGCCCGGTGCCACATAGCAGTCAGCGTGTGAATATGGGGCCAGCAGGCGAAGCGGCGGCGGGGGGGACGTGGGCTCGTCGCAGGTGGAAGTGATGCCACGGAGTCACGTAGGGCCGGCATGGTGGTGGCCATGTGCGGCGAGAGAAAAAGCGAGTGGGTGGGATGCAGGGTGCCTGCGCATACCCAAGGGCACTGCGCAGAAACTGGGATCGCAGCGCAGCTGAAACAGAGTTGGATGTTGTATGATGAAGCCGCTGGGTCAGTCCTACTGCAAGCTGTGTGCAGCTCTGGGGCACAGACCACTGTATGGAGCACAGGCCTGAGGAATCACATGACTTTAATGTGTTTATCGCTCACTTTTACGGCTGCTGTGTTACACTCACATCTGTTATAAACTGTATCTCTGCAGTGATTTACAGTTACAAACTAACTCCACTATGTACATCCCCTAAACTTTGTCTTTCAGGAGGTGAATATTTTTAAACATTACTAATGTTTAAAATTAGATATTGATTGTCAGAAAACTATTAAACTTGAATGTAAATTTGATAAAGATTACATTAATCCTGTGATATTATAAATACGTGGCAAAACATGTGTCTTAAATAAAGGGAGTAGAATGCCGAAGGTATATCAGTAATGATCTTTCAGACTCATTGTTTTTCTGAATTGGATGTTTTCTGATTGGCTGTTTTCTAATTAGCTGTCTTCTGATTGGCTGTCATAGTGACCCAGTCTGCTCTATTATTTGCTACAGAAACTACCTCCCCTACTGCAGTTGGTCATATTAAAAGTTCTTCATTTTAATTCCATCCATCCACCCATCCATCCATCCATCTATCCATCCACCCATCCACCTATTTTCTGAAACCGCTTGGGTCCAGAGCCTATCCCAGAGGCCAAGGGGCACAGGGCAGGGAACAACCCAAGATTTTAATTTGTACTATATAAAAATGTGACTGTAGCAAGTTCATTTGAGGCACCGGTGTCTGTTTCTGAATTATAAGCTGTTCATCTGAGGTTTTTGAAGAGAGTATTGTGTGGCCAGATCGCAGAATCTAGCCTTCTTTTTCTGGCTGTTGCCCCAAATTGCCACAAGGCAGCGCAACAAGACTTTTCTTCCTGGGCAAGAAAGCTTAGCATCAGGCTCCAGGAGGACGCGGCTAAGCATGTGCTCTACAATGGTGTGGGGCCAAGCGATCGGCAAGTACTGGCGGCCTTCCTCCAACAGGGGGCAGCAATGCATGCCGGGCTCTCAAAAAACTCCAGATGTGTTTAGCCATCCATCTTGCACATTAACAACAGGCGAATAACAAGAGAAAGAAATGGGTACATTGCTGGAAAGCTCAAGAAAAAGTGCAGTACCAGATAAGCGGTGCGAGATGCTACAGCATGAGATGCTACGGCATGAGATGCTTACAGCGCCAGAGGCTCACGCCGCGAGATGCTCACGGTGGCGAACTTCAACTCCTGGAAATCCACGGATCCTGGGAAAACTCCAGACACAGCAACACGGTGAAGATCTAAAGTCCACTTGGTTCTGTGGGTTTTCTTATCTTTCAGTGCATCTATAGATCAGATAAATGAGGGCTGACCTGCATGCAAGGGGACCTCCTAGTTGATAATGTATAGAATTGTGCAGAATTCTTCATGATCTTCATGTTGCCGTAAAATGATCTTCATGTTGGTGTAAAACTGTAATTTTGGTGGTTTAGTGACATCGTGAATGGGACCTACGAACTGTATCATTATAGGTGCAGCCTAATGTTATCATGCCCAGAGGGGTGGGCAGCCAGTTGACCTTGGACCCCCAGAGGTTTTTTTTCTTCTTATTTGGGAGTTTTGGGTTCCTCTCCTCTATTGTCTTCTCATTTTCTTTATTCAATTTCTTTCCTTCCTTTTTCCTGTTCTGTATTACTCTCTCTAATGATGTTTAATGTATCACAACACACCCATGTAAAGCTTCTTGGGGTGACTCTATTGTGAAAGGCGCTATATAAAAATAAGTTGAATTGAATTTTATGTCTAAGCGTGTCAGCTTAGCCATTTGAAAACCTCTCCTAAAGACCCTCCATTATATGCTGAAACCATTCAATGCTTCAGTGTATTTTTTGACTCAACCACTACCCCGCCTTTCTTGGCTAATCAATACCTCATTCAGTTATTTAAATAATTGAATTAATTAATTAGTTGAGTTGATGGTAAAAATTTAACCCATGCATGGAGTGGCCGGGGTGCCCCTGAGGAGAGGTTTAGGAACTTAAGAGAGTAGTTGGCAGGGTTGCTAAGTCAGTGCCACCTTAGAAGATGCTGCCCTGGGCAATTGCCCATCTTCTCCAGGCCTGGATCCACCACTGCCCTTCAGATACCAAACTCTGTACCCAGACGTTGGTGGCCTCTACCTGTTAATGCAAACACAGGACTTACAACCACAGGAGCAAGAGCAGGCAGACTAGACCCCCCCAAGCCATATTTGTCCTGAAGTAATTCCATCAGTGAACCTGGGTGAGCCAGCTGGTCAGGTAAGGGGGGGGGGGAGGTATGTAGAACTGTGTCCCTGTTCACACAGATGCACAGAGGGCAGGGAGAGGGAAGCAGGGAGGTGGATGAGAGGTTTCAGAACAACAGAGAGAGAGCAAGAGAGAGAGAGTGAGAGAGAGAGTGAGAGAGAGAGAGAGTGAGTGAGAGCTCTTTTAGCACATTGCTATTAGCCAGCAGAGCTCCAGCATAAGGCTGACACTGAATGCTGGGACAGGAACTAACAGTCAGATGGCGAGAATAGCTCTCAGTGTGTGATGGGCAGAACAGGAACCATACCTGCAAGGTGGGCGAGTGCTCACTGGGCCTCCGCTCCCTTTCAGGGAAACATGCTACGGCTACACAGCCACAGTGTATGAGGTGCAGGACACACTCTCAGAAACAGAGAGACATAAATAAGACGCCCTGTCGCTCCAGGGTATGGATATGATCTGTGTGAGAGCCGCGTGGGAGACGAGTCATAACTTAGAGCAAACAAACGACACCTCCCGATCGGTGTAGCACATACTCATTTTCTATTCATGTGTTCACACATTTTTACAGATGAAGCCGTCTGACACAACCCGCAAAGAACAGACAGACATTAGTAACCGAATAAGGAAGAATCCGCAAAATGTGAGTTAATCTGTGCCCCAAGCAGATAGACCATTGAGAGATTTGGGTTGCTGCATGTGAATGATCAGTGATGGGACCTTATATTCGGCTTCGAGCTCCAAGGAGGGAGCCGCACCTGGGCTGTTGGGAGATGGAGGAGATGGGGAGGAGGTGGCATGGTGGCTTCGAGAAGTTTCTTATGCTCAGTGTTAATTAGCAGTCCAGGGAAAGTCTAAAAACTTCCCTCCCTAAAGATCAGTGAAAACTCCACATGCATACTGTAAGCTATTCGGGCAGCTGGTCGTATAGCTTTAAGGGCTTGAAGGTTGCTGGTAGTTCTATCAGAAGCACCTTTAGGGTCTTGGTACCTAAACTGATTTGCTCCAGAAAAATATCCAGCAATATACTTGAGGAAAAATGCAACTGGCATGGATAAAAACATTTCTATAGCTCATGGACTCAGAACCACCCCAAGTCAGCCCTGACTGTTTGTTCGAATGTGTCTGACGTCCTCCTGATGTCACGGCACAGGCGGTAAGATCCAGCCTCCTCCAGCTCATTCTCACCTCCCGCTCCATTTCGCTGAAGAAAATGATGTGCTGACCAGAACCGAAAAGAACCTTTTAAAAGTTACGGCCGCTTGGAGGGAGTTAGCCGAACTTCAGGGCCTGCCCGTGAGTCATCGCTAACAGGCCGAAGCGACTCCAGGGGCAGGGAGCCCCCACCTTTGGAGATGCTACACACTCCAGAGACACCAGCGGACTCAGCAAGGTCAGAGCCCGACAGCCTTCAGCAAAACGCATGCAGAATAAACGGTCTCAGTTAATTAGCTCTGTAGTCAAGAATCCCAAGATAGTAGTAGACAGTCAAAGTTCACATAGTGCAAGGAATGTTGACCCCAGATCAAATTAATAATAAGCCACATCAGATGTTCACCTCAAATTTCTAAAGCAAACGTGTGCACGAGCCCTGCAAACGCAGTGTGATGATACTGAGTGGCTGCTTTATACTGAAAATTGGTGCCTTTTCCTTCACTTGCTACTGCAATGTGACTCGCAACACTGGGTCATACGGGTTGCAGTGCTAAACCCGGACAAATCACCGATTTCCGAAAAACCACTCGGATGCCCGAACAGGGCCCCGAAAAAGGGGACGTGTCCAAGGAAACCAGAATGTATGGAATCCCAACATTCAGTTCCTCTCACTTAATCACTAAAACCTGTGCCATTTATGAACTATTTGTTCTTCTAAGTGAACAAAATAATCTTGGTCACTTGATTTGTTCCTTTCATTAATTCATCTTCCTTGTTGACACTTCGCTGTAGATGTAATTGCTATGACGTTGTCCCCTTGCTACTTACGACCTGGGACCTTACGACCTTATTCTGGGAGCTTCCAGTTTTGTTCAGTAAGTGGCTCCTTTGGTCAGTAAATAATATAATGTCACTTGCCACTGAAATACGCTCATTCAAACTCAAAGCAAGCTGCTGCCCCTTGCAGTGTTTCTCCCCAAACAAAATGTTCTTGTATAAAATAGCACTGGAGCTCAGTGTGCTTCATCCCAGTATTGTCATGGTTTTGTTCCGGATGTTTTTTATTCTTTCAGTCACAGGATTCATTTTCTTCATATTTCCCATTTTCTTCAGGGCAACTTTAACCATGTGAAATTCCACCTAATTAACATTGTTGTTAAACCTTGTGCAGGATAAGGGCCACATTCTGATTCAGATTTAATGAATGAAACATGGAATATTATCACTAAGAGTGGCTCCCGCATTATCTGTGTTAGTTATTTGGGTTTTCTGGTCACAGAGGAGCTCCATGTGACTGAGCAGGCATGACTCAGAAAAGGTCACGGGATACGACATCCACCCCGAACACAACTCCAGACATTCTGTCACACCGACAATGAGCACAGGTGACGTCATCATGCCACACCGGGGGGGGGGTGATGAGGACGCTCCCCGTGACCTCATCTCGTAGTGGAAACATCTGCTTTGGGGGAGGTATTATATGTTATATGAGAGCATCAAACTTTGCACAGGCTTCAGCAGCAGCCCAGTGCTTTTGGGATCTCATGCTTTTTAGCACTGATTACTCCAGAACACTAGGGACACAAAAGAGTGGGGCTCCTTTATTAACAGGAGGATGTGCTTATAGTAGTGATACAAGCAGACCTGGTCCTGGTGGAAGGTCCTGTCTTGGCTCTCAATATCAAGAAGGGATGGGGTTAACTCAGCCATGTTTGTCTAGCTCATGGTCTCAGGGATGTTCTCATCACAGCAGGTTTGGGAGTGCAATTCATTCAGTTATAGTGATCAGATTGGGTGGGGGTGGATGAGCTGGGGTAGGGGGCTATTGGTTGAAGTACTGTACATATTTGGGAGGTCAAATATTTGGGATTCACCCATAACAGACAAAGAGATTTACATGACCCCCCCAAGCCTCACCATTGTCCCGGTGTTCTGGGCTGGTTCAGACGTCAGGACGCACTTCAGATTTATTAATCGAAAAGCTTGTTTTCCCCTGCAAGTGAAGTTCGGCTGTTTATGAGCCTCAGCGTGTGACAGCGGTGCTAAGCGCCGCCTTTGTGCTGCTGTCTGGCTTCCTGTGTGTGGGCTGACTGTGTGGGATGAATTCGCATCTCTCCCGGAGCACGAGTCAAAAGTGCCGCATTGTTTCTTTTGGTATTATTTACTTGGAGGTGTCCTGTAATAACATCACTCAAGCGGTCAGGGCCGCCCCCCCGCTGCGGCCTCATGAACATGGCTTAAGGTTGGCCAGCAATCCTGTCAAGTATGATTTTTGCATACCTGGGCCGTTCTGCCACTATTCAGGTGCAACAAGCAAAAGAATATTTCTTTAACTGCGCACTTTTTCTTGTTGGTGTCCCTTAGCAAGACCAGGCCTGATGTGAGACTCCTGTGTGTTTCTAAACCCAAGTCTGCATTTACATCCATTTCTGACAGGCACAGCTAATTCTTACATCACCCTGACATTTCACCGCAGCTCGCCTTGTGATTGCTTATAAATGAGCTATTTGTGTCCTCTCTGAGATTGCCTAGTTTAAGGAACTTGGGCTGTGATGATCAGATTGAGAGGCTACTGTCTGGGATGGAATGAGAGACAGATGGAACCAAAGTCAGGAGGCCATCACTAAGTTGATTAGGAGATGTACATGCAAGATGGCAGGTAGCTTGAAAGAGGCAAAACTGTGTGTTGAAATAGGAGTACCTGGAGGAATCCCACGGGACGTGGGGAGAACATGCAAACTCCACACAAAGTGTCTTAATTTAATTTATTTATTCATTATTAACGTTATTCTTTAGCCATACTTAAAATCAGCTACCAAAATTGTTTGCTCCAGCATGATGTCTTTTTCTGTTCTCTAAGTGACTTGGAATCTGCTTGAGTGTTGTCTTTGAAACAAGTATCAAAAAGGATAAAGCATATTTGATTCTGGAGATGAATACCGATGCAGTAACTCTTAATAGACACTAGATGGTATTGTGTAACTATGGCCCCTCTTTGTGGTTTGACTCTTGATTAGTCAGTGGTAACATTTACATTTATTTATTTGGTTAACGCTTTTGTCTACAAGAATGTTTACGTGAAGCAGATAATACATAAGAAGCATACAGCTGTCAAGGAGTCAGTTTGGGTAGAAGCTTAGGATAAGCTTCCTGTGTTTGATCAGACATGAGTGCTAGAGGATTCTGGGAACAAGAGAAATATGTGGTGACTGGTTAGAACCTCAGAGCATAAAGGCCATGCAAACAAATTATATATCTTAGTGTATTTGTTGTCTGTCACTGCCTAGGAAAATAGTGGTTATTTGTGCACCTTTGGATCAGTTTGTATACTTTGCACAATTTAATAGAAGTATCTTAAATCTGTGAAGTTGTGATTTTGTATGTAGGTCCTACCCAATGTCTTTTAAGTACAGACGCTCCTCTACTTGCGAACGAGATACGTTCCAAACAGACGTTCGCAACTTGAAATGTTCGTAAGTCGTTATTCAACATAATTTTAAGCGTATACGCAAGTACTAAGAACTACGCTGCTGGCACGGCGGGAGTAGCGGCCAGAAGTCGTACTAGGCGGAATTGGTGCACAGAGAAAAAAAGATGTTGCAGACAGGAAACGGGAGCCCAATGAACACAATTTGGACTTACAGTCCTCTTCGTTGGTATGTCTGAAAGTTCGTAAGTTGAAAGTTCGTAAGTAGAGGAGCGTCCGTATAGTTAACTGTTTGTTATGTTATCCTAACCAGCTACTCAGTGGTATTTAGTGGTAGGAGTAGGATGTAAGTGTGGATGTGGGCCAGGAACACAGTCACCTAGTAAAAATGATGGGCTTGAATCCCCCTGAAATTTGTTTGCAGCCGATCAGGCATGTGGCCAGTTACTGAAATCATAAGTTTGAATTTGTCCCCCCGGTTGGTGAAATCTATTGAGAAGGACCCCCTCCCCCTCCCCCACACACACACCTGAAATTTATTTATGGCTGTAGACCCTGATGCAGGCCAGCTTGTCAGGAAACAATGAAGAAAAACAAAATGGGAATGTGCGCCCAGTCTTTATGCTGGTTCGCCGTGTCACGGCTCTGCTATCGGGACAGTGCGCGATGTGTCAAACTGAGAGGCGTGATTTTATTTTACTGTGATGCAGCAGATGAAAGTCACAGTTGCATCTGAAGCAAACCCAGCGATCCCTTTATCTTTCTGTATTGTTATCTCTGCTGAAATGATGTATTCAAAAATGTGACACAAAGGTGTCCTCCAAAGGTGTCCTCCATCTACAGGTATTCATGCAAGGTCATTTAGATGTGTGTACACATCATGGCAGTATGTTCGCCAGGCGATGAAGCATATCTAAAGGTGACCCGATCTGACTGATCACGCCACAGTCACACCGGAGCGTTGCCCCTTTCATGTCTGACGTCCCCATTACCTCGTCAACAAATGCAAAAGTGGATTTCATGCCGAATTCACATCAAAGTAAGACATGTATAGTGGCCCTTGGTTGTCTTGACGTACGACGTTCGTTGACATTGCATAATGTCTCTGAACTTGCAGTACTCCGACGGAGCAGGACTTAAAAATAAAGTGTAAACTGTTTTTAGTGTAGTCTTAGTATGTAATTAGTCTGTGCATTACTTTTTTTAGTGAGTAGGTCTGGTGCCCTGTGCTACCTGAGCTAGACTCCAGGATCCACTGTGTCCATCACCAGAATAAGTGGAAGGATTGGTGGATTTTATAATCGTGGTCAAAGTCATTTCTGGAGGAGAACATTTGCATTTCTTCCTGTCCTCACTTGCCACACAGTGAAATATTCATGAGGCTCAGTCTTGTTTACTCATGCTCAAAAAAATGACACACACTTATTTGGCAGATGTTTTTTGTCCAAAGCAACATACAATTGAGGATCAGATAGGAGGGTCAGCCAATGTCCCTAGAGCAGTGTCTCCCAATCTGGTCCTTGTGGACGCCTAGACGATCCACATTTTTGCTCCCTCCTAGCTCCCTGCCCGACAGTCCACATTTTTGCTCCCTCCCAGCTCCCTGCCCGACAGTCCACATGTTTCCTCCCTCCCAGCTCCCTGCCCGACAGTCCACATTTTTGCTCCCTCCTAGCTCCCTGCCTGACAGTCCACATGTTTGCTCCCTCCCAGCTCCCTGCCTGACAGTCCACATGTTTGCTCCCTCCCAGGTCCTGCTCTACAGCAAAATATGGACTGTCTGCGGGTCTTTGAGGACCAGATTGGGAAACACTGCCCTGGAGCAACTGGGCCTAAGGGTCCTACTCAAGGGCTTAACAGTGAAATCACTTTGACAGCAATTAACATGAACCTGCAACCTTCCACTCAGGGAGACCTAACCCACACAGCCACATACTACCCCTCTCTCACGCTCATGGATCACATGGCTAACAAGGATGTTTAAAATCTTATTCCATTATGTCTACTCAGAAATGACAGGAACAGATATAAAACTGAGAAAATTTAGGCTGAATCCTTAGAAAACAGAGGAATTATAAAGTGGGGTCAAGGTCTTACTCAGATATGACAAACAAAAATAGACAGCGGATTACGTCCTGTATTGTCTGAGAATAAAAATTCCCAAAACTATTTGTTTTAGCAATTACCATGAAAACAAGGTATACTGCCTTTCACTTGATTTGGGGCATGTTTCATCAAAAGTAACACCAGAACCACTACAGCAACTGGTTCTAAAGACAGTTTCTAAAATTATTCATTAAAATTTGTCAGCGTGGATATCAATAGAGGATACGTCCACCCCCTTGTGACCCAGATCAGAATAACCAAACAGGAAATGGCTGGTTGCATAAACAGGCTCCGGGCCAGTATATTCAAAGTAAATGGACGGAGATTTTGTTCCACTTTTGTTTTGAAATTGCAAGAGTGAAATGCTACCAATTTTGAGATCTTTAGAATATTTGCCTCTTCAAGCTCAGTCAGGCAGACCGTTCGTGGATGGCATGCACTCTCTTCCCGGATTTCCGGAATCTGGCCTGGACCGGGCTCGGAATGGGGCACTTTGGGATGTTTTCCTCCATGAAGGAGACAAAGCACAGCCTAAGCATGGGCTTGGTGGTACCACACTGGTGCATCACAGGGGGTGGATATCCTGGAGTGGGGAGACCCTCTAAACCGACTGCTGGGTGTCCGGTTAAGGAAATCTGCTAGGGTTCTCTCGGGGGGGGGGGGGGGGGGGGGGGGGGGGGGGGGGGGGGGGGGGGGGGGGGGGGGGGGCGGGGGGGGGGGGGGGGGG
>JAODLD010000021.1:16466911-16478458 GCA_026781065.1 Mormyrops boulengeri
CAGAGCCAGTGTCACCCACTGCACAGTGCTGCCATATATACGTGGGACCTTGACATTATGCAACACAAGCTAAGGACCCAAGCTGACATACTGTCAAGGGGCCCAGAATTTCTAGCTACAGCCCTAATCCTAACCTTAATCCTAACCTTCACCCTGACCCTAATCCTAACCCTAATCCTAACCTTAATCCTAACCCTAATCCTAACCCTAATCCTAACCCCGATACTGACCATTCCTATATGATATTTTATACCAGGCGTCCCCAAATGAAAACAAACCAAAGTTAGACACTCTCTAAATTTCTGGGCACCCCCTACAACTGCTCCACAGACCCCCAGAAGCCCTCATCTCAGGATCCATGACTTTTTGCAACATCATTCCAAGGAGCTTCTGAAATTTCCTTGCTGTGCTTTTTTGAGTCTCTGCTTTCAGATGCATCACAGTTTGAAGAAGGCTAACAGGAGCAGCTGCCGTCTCCTGAATAATCATGATAAATATACCTGAACACAGGTGGAGTTTAATCCGTGCGGCATCTGGAAGGCAATTCATTGTTCCTGGCTGTTATTGGGAGATTGTGCATATTTATCCCAGCAAAATCTCTTAAAATATTATTCTAATTTAGATTTCTGAATCCTTCAGCTATTGACTTTCAGATAAATGTGTTGATTATCAGTGTATTCTTTGATGAAGTCGTTGCCTCTCACCTTTCCTATACATCAGTGTTTCCCAATCTGGTCCTCGGGGACCCACAGTCGGTCCACATTTTTGCTCCCTCCCAGCGCAGAAACATGGACTGTCTGTGAGTTCCTGAGGACCAGATTGAGACACACTGCTATAGATGGTTTGGTGGTTTTGTTAGGGTATTTTCACCTATTTTTCTTTGCTGGTGGACCCAGGCTTCCTCACAGACACTGGGCCACCTCTTCATGTTGTGATCCCTTCTTGCAGCTGTAATCTCCACTTTACAATAAAGTAAAACATGAAGCTGCTGTTCAATAATTCCTTTCATTACCCAAGACTACAAATTATTAATGATTCTTCCAAGATGTAATTTAAATCTGATATATGCTGGAGACTGAAGTTCTGACAAAAAGCTGAAAGGCTTCTTCTAGAAGTTTCTGTGAAGGAATTCAATATTTGTTAGGCATATTTGAGCTCTTCTTCCATATAGTCATTAGTATTTTATTTAATTTTACTAGGTAGAAATTTCTAATAATGTATCTTAAGATCTGGATTAAATTCAAACTTACTGAGCTTCAGTTCCCAGAATCTTCACAGTCCAGGACAAGATTTTTGGGGGCTTGGATCCAATCCCAAGCAGCACAAGGTTGGTGCAAACCCTGGACAAGATGCCAGTTGCACCACAGTCACACCATATTGGTTCCAGTCTATATAAATCTTTCTGGAATTTTGGGGCCGTCGTGTATCTCAGCTTGTTATGGCTCTTGCCATTCAGAGACGCTCCTGGGCGACTCCTGCCTTGTATGACATATCAGCAATGGAAATGAGTCAGAGTACAGGAGACTAGAGGAGGACTTTGTCTTGTGGTGCAGGGAGAACAACCTGCAGTCAACATCAGCTAGACACAGGAGCTGGTGTGGACTTCTGACGTCACAAAGAGCCCCTCAAATGTGTCACCATCGAGGGGGAGGACGAGAAGGCGGTGCAGACCTCCAAGGCCCTGGGGCTCCACCCGAACTGCAGACTGGGCTGGGCAGCCAGCACAGCGGCGCTTTATGAGAAAGGTCAGAGCCGACTCTGCTTTCTGAGGAGGCTCTGCTGTTTTTGATGTGTGAAGTGGGATGCTGAGCATGTTTCACTGGGTCCATAGTGACCAGTGTACTTTTCCATGCTGTGATGCGCTGAAAAAGTAAGATCAATTCGAGTAATGCCAAACGCCTGAACAAAATCATCAGGAAGGGCAGCTCCGTCACAGGACTGACCCTGGGGCTGCTAGAGGCAGTGATAGAGAAGAGGATGTTGGCAAAATTGAACAACAATTCTGGCCACCCCCTACAGGGGGCACTATGTTGGTGCGCCATTAGCCAACAGCTCATTCCTCCATAGTGTGCTAGGAATCGCTACTGGGGATCTTCCCTACCTGTCATCAGGCACGACAGTGCCTCCTCCTGACGTCACCCCCGCCTCCCCCAGTCATAACTCGTCAGGAAGCCCCCCCCATCTTTGCTGTAGTAAACGTCTGGTGCTATTTTTGTCTGCATACTTTTAAATTTTTTATATTTCATTTAATTATTACCCTGACATTCTGTTTTGTGATCTACTGTTTGTGTACCATGTGTACTTTTAAAAAATTGTTTGCACTATGTTTACTAGTCTGCACAACGTTTGCTGTCTTTGTACTTCATCTTGTTTTTCACTACATGCCACCAGCTAAATACTTACTACAGAATTCAAACAGGTGTAGCTCTAACTCCAACTGTAAGCCTAACCTTCCTATGCTGTTAGGGTCGGCACCGACCCGTTTGTAAGTTTTAAATGCATAAAAGCACCACATACATTTGTGTACTGCATCAGGAACCTCTATTTAAACAAAATTAATAAATAAATAAAAATTCACTAGGCAAGGCATGCCCAGACATGTAAGGCAAAATAAGACCAATTTAGTTTATTTATTTAATTCACTTAAGGCTTATTTTACCCTTATTTTTTATTGAAAACAAGAGGCATACTGTCAAAAGAAAGGTCCAGAAAGCAACACCAAAAATATTAAAAACAATCTTTTCATGGATAAGGAAGCCTAACAAGGTAACCAAGAGGTAAGAAACAAATTGGATGATAAATAATTGTTTTGAGGGTATTTTATGGCTGATTTAAGACTCTGCACCGACCCGTCTAACATAAGAGATAGGTACAGAAAGCTAACAGAATCCAAACGATAATATTACCCCTAACCCCAGCTCTAGCCATAATGTCTATCCCTAGCATTAACCCGGACACGTACCTAAATGTCAGCACTAACTTTAGTGCTAATCTTACCCCTGATTCAAACCCAAGCTAGCTAAGCTATCCATAAATATTATGGCAATATACTATCATCCGCATTCTAACCCTAACCTGAACCCTAACCCTGACCCCAACAAAGGCAACAGAACCTGGGCTGGTACAAGCAGACAACATGGCTCTGGCTTCACCTTTTTTCAGAGGAGAAACTTTTTTCTCTAGAAAACAGTTTTTCTCTAACCTAAACCTAACCTGAACCCTAACTGCAGTGTTACTGCAGTGTTTACTGCAGTGTTAGCCCTCACACATTCCACTCAATGTTTGCAAAAAGACTACAGTCCATTCAGTAGAAGCATGTGGTTTCATTTCTCATCTCAGTCACCTTTTTAGGTGAATCTGCGGGGCAGCGAGGTCATTAATACACCCCTCGCTCAGACTGGATACTTCATTTCATGAAGCCTAACTCAGTGCCTGCTTTTCTGCCAGAGAGAGCCAGCAAAGTGCGTAAGCATGACCCACGAGGCACCAACAGCAACTCCCCTTTTTCAGACTTGGTAGTCAGGATATCAGAATGGAGAAACGATTGCAGATCGTATTGGAAATATGTGTGGAATCCATCATTCTCAGTCCCATAAGTAATTAGCCCCAGGAAGCATCGAGACCTTTTTTTACCGTGGGGGGGTTTGGGTCTTGCGTCTGTTGCATGCCAAACATCAAGAGAGAAGCAAGATGTCAAAGCAAAAGAATGTAATTTACGGAGAAAATAGCTGCACATCGCCAACAGCACTATGGACTGTATCTTCAAACAGCATGCGTGTTTTGCCTTGGTTGAAGTGCACAGCATGTGTTAAACTAGAAAACATCTAAAGAACATCAGACATTGAACTACGTATGGTTTACGAAGTATTAGTTTAGAATGTCTGTGTATCTCATTATGCCTCGGTAACTATAGCAAAATGTCATCATAATGACTAATGCATTAAACACAGAAGGCTCACAGAGTGGTGCGTCCTCCACAGGATCTAGGCTAAGTTTTGATGCATCCCCCCCCTTCAGTGCAAATAGCCAGATGCACTTCCATTGAACGCTGGGTTGCCTGTTGAGCGTTGTTACTGCAAATTAATTTGCGGTGATTAACAGGAAGGACAGCATGATGTATGTGAGGTTCCCTCTGGTTTCTCTAATTTTCTGCCACTTTCAAAGATGATGTCACAGTTCAGGGAGCTGATAAGTACGTATATGGTGAGTGGCTCGGTGGACATGAATGCCCCATCTAGGCTTCTGTGGTGTCCCGTCCATCATCTTCCAGGCTTAGGCTCCCTGTGGAAATAAATTATCAGATGATGTAATCACATAATCACCAGTTACTACTTTCCATGCTGAAGCTCCAGAAATCATAGACAATATATCCAGCGATGTCAGTATTATGGTTGTCTGTCTGGGTGCAATGGACTTCTTGTGTTGTGTTCTTCTGATGCATTTTAGTGAAAAATTGTTTATGAAACTTGGAAGCCCCTTGTAGAAGAGTTTCCCCAGAATAAAGTCTTCTGTTGATTAAATTTTCATCAGTAGATCTTAGTTGCTTTCAAAAATGCCAACTTCTTAAACTTCTCATGAAGTATTTGAGCAGGATAAAACATGACAGAATCCTTTGATGAGCTCTGGGCTCATGATTCTGTGGGAAAAGTACCAGGGACTTGAGGAACATAAAATAGTATTGAGAAGCAAAGAAGATTAACAATGACAAATGTGCCTGAAACACCAGCCCTGTGTAACAAGCTAGCAGTGCCATGTAAAAAGTTATAGGGAACATGGAGTGGTCCTTAGATTAAAATGCAAGTACTGGTGGAGTGCTAGTCTGGCCCAGTGCTTGTCTGTGCTTTCTGTGTCAGCTCTGTCTCCAGGATGGATGGATTGATGAGTGGATGGTTGAAATGCTGGACATATACGCAAAGGTATAATGGCCCTTAAGTGTTTTGCACAAGAAAACTACAGCATTTTCTTGTGGGCAAGGAAAAGAAGTGAAAACAAGGTATCTGCCCAAAGCTGGGCTGAGGACCATAATATACCTGAAGGCGCATGAGAAAAGACTGGAGGAAGTCGGCATTGTCTCAGATTCCAGCCCCAAATCCCAGTCTGCACTCCCACCATCAGCATGTTAAATCTTCCCTCTCAAGTGTACAGCCTCTGGGTATGGTGTCATTAATGAAGGCAGTCCATCACAGATGTCACTTACAGGGCCAAAATAAGCCTACTGCACAGACGTTTGTCTTTGTAGCTGCAATTTGAATAAAGCAACAGGGCCCTAAATTTGAAAAACTAGATGCAATAATTCAGAAAAAAATCCAGCATTCAAGGAGCTGAATTTAAGCTTCATGTTCACCCGGAGTTTTTTAAATAAATGCCTCTAGCATAAGCTCTTTGCATTTTCTCCCTACGCTGGACTGGGCCTGGAGATCTCAATCCTGGTGTGCACCAGTATCTCCCTCGCCCTGTGAGACGTTTATTGGCCGCCCCCTCCATCCCGGAGAGGTGGCAGTGCACGCCTATCTCTCTCGACCCCTGGCCAGCAGCCAGCCGTGGCCTTTCTGGGGCATGACACAGTCAGCAGGTGTTTGACACACGGTCGAGATGCTTCCTACCCAACTCCTCCTAGAGCAGTGTTTCCCAATCCGGTCCTCGGGGACCGACATACAGTCCAAGGAAAAACATGGACCGACCGTGGATCCCCGAGGACGGGGGTTGGGAAACACGGTCCTAGAGGATCACCAGGCATGGTACTGTAGGTTCTTGATCGTTCCACCCCCCACCCACTATACAGTACCAGTCAAATGTCCAGACACCCCAACTGAAAATCATTCGTTTTTCATCAAGATAACGACCCTAAGCATACCTCAGGGTTCTGTAGTAAGAGTTATCTTCTGAACTAGTGCTGTGACAGATGACCTGGTCCCCACAATCCCCCAGCCTAAACCCCATTGAGCTGGTTTGAGATGAGTTGGATCAAAGAGTAAAAGCAAGGTAGCAGACTTATGCCCAGAACTTGTGGAAAGTCCTTCAGGACTGTTGGAGATGCATTCCAGGGCGCTACATCTGGAAGCAGGCTGAATGTAATAATAAATAAATAAAATAAAAAAATAATTGATACTTTATTAATCCCCACGGGGAAATTGTCTTTTCTACGCCTCCCTCAACTTGCTCTTTGTAGAGTAAGCTGTCCGCGAAGGGCTGCCACCTGTAGCGGCGCCCAGGGAGCTGGGGGTTAAGGGTCTTGCTCAAGGACCCATGGAGGTGCTGAGGCTGGGTTTGAACCGGCGACCTTGTGATCACAAGCACGCAGGCTTAGCCCACTGAGCCACACGCTCCAGGAGTCTATTGTGAAGAGTCTAATATTTGTGATAATGTTAACACTTTTTTTGGTTTCATACGTATTCATTTATTGCCTCAAGGCCTTTTACTATAAAGTGAATAAGCTTTGGAAGGTTGGAATATGAATGGATGAATGGATGAATGGATGGAGATGCTTCTAAAAAGGACATTTTGTCTTTACTGTGATAAAGACCCTATTGAGTTAACAGTAGTTACCCAACAACCATAATTATCCATTACAGTGTAGCAGTACATTTTACAGTATTTTATGCGACTAGGATAGTTGGTGATAGTTTGATACGCCATGTTGTTCACTTCCTGCAGGGCCTCACGAGTTATTTCATGTGTAACGTGTGTAAATATACAGGAGTCAGTGAACTGAATTCTCTTGTGACCAAGCCTTGCTCCAATGCTGTATCTCTGGGAGCTATAGGCCTCTCTCAATAACAGCAGACTTTGCTCAAATCACAGTATGTGCAATACTGAGAAGCAGATCAGAGCTTGGTTGATGGTCCTGGAGCAGATGTATATGTTCAGGAACAAAACAACAGAACATAGGAGGTGGTCCTGAAGGGTGACGAGTACGGATTGTGAAGCATTATTTCAGAATGGATGCAAAATTCACTTCCAATGCATTTATCCTTCCTGCCAATGTGTGCACCATTTCTAGATGGGCGGAACTGACCCATGTCATGCTTCAGAATCAGGAGGTCCCTGTTTAGTCACTGGCTGGCTGTCTCCTCCGGCCCACTGCCTCCCTGCTTGCCGGGATCAGCCTGCTTAATAAAACCCCTAGAGTCACTGCCACACTAAGCTGTTTAGCCACCATGGAAAAGCCGCTTCTGAGCGGCCGGCGTGTTCCGAGAGAGCAGGGGATTTGACGGGTCTCAGGCACCCGCACTGGTGTCAAACAAGCTTTAGTCATTCAGCTCAATATAGCAGCCTCCCACAGATCACACAAACTTACCGGCTCAATTCTTCCACACCATTTGAGATGTTACGTGAGCGTTTGAGGCTGTGGCAGCCCTGCGCATGCAAGCAGAGCCTTGGCTGGTGGCTGAGTGTTATGCAAGAGATGGATGTACAACTGTGTCAATCTGTCAACGAGGTCTACCGATCAGGGCGTGGAGTCAAAGCAGAGTCTTTCTCGAGGGATCAAGTTAACACTACTGGCCCAGCCCAGGAATGCGTGAGGCTGGTTGGGGGCAGTTGGAGATCCCAGGGATGCGTGAGGCTGGTTGGGGGCAGTTGGAGATCCCAGGAATGCGTGAGGCTGGTTGGGGGCAGTTGGAGATCCCAGGGATGTGTGAGGCTGGTTGGGGGCAGATGGAGATCCCAGGAATGCGTGAGGCTGGTTGGGGGCAGTTGGAGATCCCAGGGATGCGTGAGGCTGGTTGGGGGCAGATGGAGATCCCGAGGAATGCTTGAACTGCAGGCTGACTCATGGCATCATGATATGCCATCCCTCAGTCTATGGGAATCTGCTTCACCCAGTTGGAAACCCGAGTTCTGCAAAAATGAGCAACGAGCCTCGGAGCCTTCAGTACAGCTGGATTTCATGGACTGAATGCTTTCTAGCTAGCAGACGTACCACCTGCAATTCAGACTAGGTAATCCACCTGAAGCTAAGAAGGTTTGGGCCTGGCCAGATGGGATGTAAAACCGAGGTTTGACTCTCTGAGGTCATAAAAGATCCCTGTTCATCTTCCAAAAGAGTATGGCTGGTACCCCGATGTCCTGGCTAAAGCTGCCCACTGTGGCCCTATCAAATCTGGCCTCCTAATCATCCCTTATGTCTAATTGATGAATTTTCTCCTGCTCTTCACCACCATAGCTACTGTGTGGTGAGCGTACTGGTGCATATTCTGGTCCATCCAAATACATATTTAAAGAAAAAAAAATAATGTCTAATTAATGAGAACTTATAGTAATGATAGATTATTCAATTATAGGAACATATACATAATTACACCCCCTACAGGCAGCGAAGAACAGCCCCTATTTCTGAGCAGTCATGCTGTGACATTTGCCTATAAAAGGACAGATGCATCCTGGTCATTTTGATGACATGTGACATCCCACACGTCACCTTCCCAATTCAGTGCTTGTTTGATGAAAATAAATGTATAAAAAAAGTGTCAAAATGAAAGGTCACACATTGCTTTCATGTAGGGACCAGCCTCTGAAGCTTTTTAAGTTATATTCATGCACAAAGCTTTCTTTTTTTTAAATCCCTGTGGATATTTTGCAAAATTGACGCCAAGCCTTTGTCATAAAGGATGTCTCGTTTTTTTTTTTTCCCATGATCCGCTGGGTGGATGAAAGAAAAATTTCCTTTCTCTTGTCTTTGCTGAAAATTCCCACAGAAACTGAAGAAATAAACTGGAAAACAATAACAATCTGAAGGTTTGAGGTTAGACAAATTAGTTTAATAATGACAGTGTAATAAAGTTCATTTGACTGTCCTGCCACCCCTATCCATCTACAGTGTATTAACTGATAAGATTTCTGCAACCCAATCATGCCACAGACCCAAGATCCTAAGAAAACATATATTCTCACAATGCAGCTACATCATCATGGCCTGGGACCCTCTCCAGTATGTACAATGCCATTCGTTTGTTTTTTGATGACTGAGATAGACAGCCCAGGTTGGACAAGTGGTCACTGACGTTAGATTGACATGAAGTTACGAGAGAATGATATGGCTCAGTAGATGATTCTGTGGCCTTGCATCTTTAGGAATGTGGGATCTATTCCTTTGCATGGGAGTTTGCAATTTCTCTCTGCATTTGTGTCGGTCTCTTCTGGGTGCGCATGTTCCTTTAAATAGTACATAGTCAGGCAGTTTATGGGGACTGGTGTCTCTATATTGTGAAATAATGTGAACATGACTGACGGGAATGGTGTCCAGGATGTGTCCTGGAATAGACTCTGGCCTTGTTGTGTAATATTAAGTAATATTAAACATATTATAGTTGTACAGTTGTATATATAACCATAACCAGGAAGTTTAGTAGTTTCTAAGGAAACTGTGAACAAACAAGTCCAAGCTCCCCCACATTCTGGACAAGTTTATATGAACTGCATTTAGCCAGATTGCAAAAAAGTCCATCTCTGAGATACAAGAGAAGCAAAGTTTACTGAAAAACAGTATAACAAAAATAGTCGAGTATTTGATGAGGGTGGTTTCTATTGTGTGTCCACCGCACCGTGACACGACTGTTTGACACAGCATGTGACATTTCAGCTGTGTGGGATCGCTCCGCAGGCGGGAAGCCGGCATCACAGACGGTTTGCATTTAATAACCACTCTAATGAGCCCCTCGCAGCCTTAATTACCAGACTGAGCGCTTCCTCAAATAAAACTCAGTACAGTGCAGAAAATGTCATTACAGCTATTTTTGTTAATGAGCAGAATATGGTAGTTCCACCTAGACAATGGGCGTGAGATTCATTGTTATGGTTGCTTTTCTTGGGAGATAAATAAAATACGGTTGAGAAGGGCAAAGACACGGATTGAACACAGATGAGGGTCGCAAACGAGGTCATTTCCATCCCTATTGGGAGCGAGTGCTGGACAGGGAGATGCGGAGCAGAGAAACCCGAAGGCTCCCCTAATTGGCCTCGGGGTCACATTCGTCATGGTTACGGTGTGGGCCGGCTTACTCAGAAAACATCACACAGCGTAAAATTCGAGAGGAGACATTTGGGTGGTCCACCTGGGACCAATCTCTATGGAGTAAGCCGCGCTTGTTTCCCGCTGAACAACTGGTAAGCCATCGATAAAAAGCACTGAGATGTACCAAAGCAGGACAGTTCATTGTTAATATAAAAGGTATATAGAGATATATAGCGAAATGAGACTCAATTCAAACACTAATGACTGATATAGTCCTTTTCATGGAAGAATATACTGAATCCATCCATCCATGTTCTATAACCCCTTATCCTACTCTGGGTTATGGAGGGTCCAGAGCCTATCCTGGAGGCTACAGGTGCAAGGCAGAGAACAACCCAGAATGGAGCACCAACCTATCGCAGGGCAGACTCACACACCAGTCACTCACACACACAGGGAGAACATGCAAACTCCACACACATGGAACCCTGGCAGAGACTCAAACCCTGATTCCAGAGGTGTAAGGCAACAATATACAATATACAGCAACAATATACTGAATCCCAAACAAAAATAAACTGCTTATATTTTCATAGGTTTTAGTTCTTATGATGATACCCATTTCAGAAGGACATGCGAAGCAGAAACATCGCATGCCAGTAAAGGGCTGGCACTGACTGGCACTGACTGGCACTGACTGGCACACAGCGTACCCTCTGGCATCAGAGCTATGCCGCTCAGCCTACTGTGGGGCCTTTGCTTTGCGCAAAGGGACAGGGCGCCTTGGTGGTTCCTGCGGTGGGGAAGAGTCCGCCAGATGCTGGTAAAGGCCGATGCTTCCCTCTTGCACATCCAGGCTCATGTAGATCGGCTCCACTTCAGCATATATGCTACCATTTTCAATCAGCTGACACTTCTCCAGGAAGGTTATGTCTAAAAGAGATTGGATACAGTTACAGGGGAAAGACTGTACATTCCATGTAGTGTGAGGAAATGTAAGTGACATAAAATATACAGGCTTTTCAAGTAGTTTTGTGAACACATTTTTCTCAGTGGCCAGAGGTGTAGAAAAAGCATCCAGATTAGACCAAACCCCTGGAAAAATGCTTGCATTGTAGAAGAAATCCCTCAAAATACACCCTTTTAACATCCTTTTCCTGCTTTTATTTTCTTTGGCGACAAAGACAAAAGGAGTCCAATTCGTCTGTCTGTGTCTGTTGCCGCACCTTGGAAGATGAAGTGACGATTGTGGCCCAGACTCTCTATAACAGATGCCTGTTCTGCGCAGTTGGAAAAAAACTGCTTCTGCTGCTGGGAGTTCAGCATCTCTGCTAGAGAGACACACACCTCCTTCATGTACATGGGCAGCACCAGCGGGGTCTGTGTCAGCAGGGAGCCTGGGTCAGAACACAGCGTTAGCAGGACAGGACAGAGCTCCGGTCTGGGTCAGAACACAGCGTTAGCAGGACAGGATAGAGCTCCGGTCTGGGTCAGAACACAGCGTTAGCAGGACAGGATAGAGCTCCGGTCTGGGTCAGAACACAGCGTTAGCAGGACAGGATAGAGCTCCGGTCTGGGTCAGAACACAGCGTTAG
>JAODLD010000021.1:16485283-16497909 GCA_026781065.1 Mormyrops boulengeri
AGCTGAGAACTGCTGCTTTATTATTGGCTGATTGAGAAGTCATCCCAAAAACCCGCACCGGCTCCCCATGGATCATGTTTGCCACCCCTATGCTAAGCTATCTTCTGTCTGAATCACACATTCTAAATAATCATAATAAGAAATACACTTTAAAAAATGATATACCTATAAAATGAAACAACCAGTATATTAAAAGCAAAGAGCATTATAATAATTGTGAAATCATCCAAAAAGGTTTAAGGAAAGTATTAAGGAAATACGACATGTATAGCAACGTTGTAAGACAGTCAAATGGTTTTCCATTCTCCCTCTATGCTACCAATATGTAATTTATCCTCTTAAAAACTTGGAGTGACATTGAAGAGTGGACTAATTATGAAGCTGCATATCAGCTTCTCGGTGACGATGAGGCACACAAGGTCCTGCCCCCCCCAGAAAATCAACAAATAATCATATTGTAACACTTTCCAAAAGACACCCGTTCCCCCTTTTAAAAGCCTGGCATCCTCATCGAAACAAGAAAATGGCAGCCAAAATAAAAAGGGAGACGAAGTCAGTCAGGCAAAAGGCAGATGGTGCGATGAATCAGACGGAGGTCCATGTGCGAGACGATCCATATCCGTTTATTGTGCCGGAGCCAAAACACAATCAGAAAGTAGTAAAACAAAATGACAGGCCGAGGTCGATACTGTACCAGGAACAGAACCACATCCAAATGGCGAACCTTAGGAACTGGGAATTCGAGCAAGGGATCCTCAAACACGCTGAATGTTAGGAATAAGAAAACTGGGAAAACACTCGGTATGGAGAAACTTAAATACCTCACATCGGGACACTGGACTGGAGTGGTATGTAAGATATACAGGAAAAAGTCAGCAGGTGTGATCAATTAGCAGAGATACATAGATAGATAGAGAGATAGAAAGACAGATAGATAGATACTGTAGATAGATAGATACTGTAGATACATAGATAGATAGATACTGTAGATAGATAGATAGATAGATAGATAGATAGATAGATAGATAGATAGATAGATAGATAGATAGACCTATGCTTGTGTGTACAAGAACACGCATGTCAATGTGTAGCGTTCATTTACAGAAAAGTCTGATTAGGTTTGGATTGGTTAGGATAGCGAGGACTGGTTTGCATAAGAGGCTATAATCTGACCCAGGTGGCATCTTAAACCTTTCACTGTTGCCATAATAAACATTGACTCATTGATTAATAGAAATAACTGAAAAACATTAAATGTCCTGCGTGAAATCAGACATAGACATTTTTCTTTAAAAGGTACTTAAAAGGTTTAATTGTAAGGATTCAACATACTTCATATGTAACAGTGTAGTTGTATGTCAGGTTTATTCCAAGAAATATGCACTTGGAATCTAAACTGAGAAATGAAAGATATTCACCTCTTGACTTCTAAGCTTTTGTTGCCATCTTAGAGAACCAAATGACTTTTTTGCGGTAGCCTCGAGCGACGTGACATCTCTCGTCCAAACACTATTTGGTAGAAAAATTATAAATCCCCTCTAATAACTCCAGCGAAGCCACTTAGAATAAAACTCCGGACCTCTCAGTTGGTGAGCAAAGTTGTCTCTTTTATTCGAGCAATCCAGCAAAGTGCTCCAGTCACACTCTGGCACCAGGTACCAAGTACCCTAGCACCAAGAGCAGCCAGTTGATAAACCATAATTCTCAGTTCCATATAAGTCAAATAGGACTTCTAAGTCCTAATTGGTCACAAAACACCAACAAACCTTGGTAGCAAGGTAAAATCCACCCATTTTGCCAATTTACCAGAACATGTCTTGACTGCTAGGCTCCAACTTGAGATATGAATATAGATATTGATTATATTGACATTGAATCCAAGACATAACAGACCCAATATGTCTCTCCCTCCAGGGCCTACCAATGTCAAGTTAACTTTCCACAACCACAGACTAAACGATAAACGCGGACTTATAAACAATTGAATATTCTATCCTGTCCGACCTAGACCTTACTTTTCTAGTTTATTTGGAAACTGGGTTGTGCTTGCAGTATACAGCTGAAATATGAGTGTTTAACACAAACAGTAACAGCGAAACGGTTTATCCAAAATGAAAACACGAAATCTATGTACTGAATAATTTACGTTCAGAGCATTGACATTGTCACGACACGGAAGACTCGGTTAAAACATGTTTATTAGCTTTTTTTAAGTGTATTTCTTTTATGATGATTCAGAGATACCATGAAGCGGGCAGAACAGGTCCAGGAGCCAATTGCATTGTACACCGCAGGAAGCATGTGAGCTTTGGGGATGCCGTCTGGGCGGTGACTACAGGGGGACGTGCATCAATGCGGATCTCCGTGAGATGCAGAGGACGGGGAAACCAGAAACGGTACCCAGGACCGACACGGGATCTGGGAAACACGCCAACAAGACAACCACAACTAACCTAAAACAACTAAGACCGAGGCTGCCCGGAAACAAGACGTCGGCATGCAGAAGCTCAGACTGACAACAACCCGAAAATAACACAAACTAAACCCAGACCACCAAAGGCAGACTCAAAGTGAGTTGTGAGCATTATGATCAATATAAAAAACGACTGGTCTAAATAGGATTCAGAGGCACCTATCACTGTCTAACGGATCATACCTTATTGAATAGGTGGAACAAACACAAATGCGCCCCGTGATTCGTTTAACAAATTTGTCAGCTAGATAAATTACAAAGTCAAATCCAAGTAATACAAACGTATTGTACCCTTTCCCGAGACGTATTATGCTTGGGCGTACAGCCGTCTTGCACCTTCCTGAAAGTCAAATTATCCAAATTCTCTTTTATCAATATATGCAGCAGAAGTTTTAATAGTATTGGACACGGTTTTGATGCACTCGCCATTTAATAAACGTACATCTAAAAAAAACCGAGTATATATTTCATTGGAATGGGTGTGAGAATGAAAATTAACTTAAGAAACAGCACATGAACATTACAGTATATATTAATTAGCCTACGATATTCACAAATATGACATGCACAAATAAGCGTTGTTTTAATCTAGAAGCTCACTCGCAGGATACCGTGTACATATATGGGAAATGGTCATAACATAGAAGGGCAAATGCAGAATATAAGTGCGGTGTACAAATGCAATGTGTTAAAATGTGGCTCTAACCTAACAAACATCGAGAATAAATAATGTAGGGGTGTCACTTGACATGAGTGTGTCCTGCTTTTATAAGGTTTCTGATTGTGATCGATATGTAACACCTTCCAATATCTTCCCTTCCAATAGTCTGTACACTTGATTTCCTTTTATAAATTGTTTTTTTTTTTCTTATCAAAACATTGTATTGATTGTCACATGTGTTTTTTTGTGGTTTTTGTGAATGGCGATGATTTGAAAAACATTTTCCCAAATATACATACGTCAACTATCAAAAAACTTTACCCAATGAGTCATTCAGCCTGTCTTACGTAGAAAATAAACAGTGCTTGAGGAGGGGCGACCAATTCAATAAGAATACAAAACATGTGGAGCGGATAAAAGGGAACGGGACCGTGAAGACCCGCTATTTCAAGTGAGATCCTTAGAGCACGAGCAGAACTTCTCGTATCTCGGCACTAAATCGTTTATCGTGCAGGACCATGGAGAGGTCCAGACTATGGACGAGCGTCGCAGTCTGCGCCGTGCTGCTGTCCGTCGCCAGCGCTGCTGAAACAAACGACTCGGATCAGGAATTAGAAGTTGATACTAGAGCTTTAATGGATTTTTACCCAAAGAGTCCAAATCTGACCAACGAGAAGCAGCTTGTAAGTTTTCTTCTCTCCAAGCTATATATAAAATAAGTGCTTTGATTCTATGTGAATGTAAAATGCTTTTTCGTTAAAAAATTTCTTTTTTAAATCGTTCATTTAAGCATTGTTTATTATTTGAACAGCTCGGAGCTCTACAAGAAGTTCTGGAAAAACTACAGAGCCAACGCATTTCACCATGGGAAAAGAAATTCGGACAAGTTCCCACGGTATGAACATGAGCAAGAATAAACATGCATGTTTTGCTAAACAGGTTGAATGCACAGGTGTCATTTCAGTTGTGTGCGTTTAATAGCTTCAGGCACCGGAATGACGGAAAGATGTCCAGCAGAGAATACGGCTGATGACTAACATAACAGTTTTTTTTTCTCTTTCTTTTTCACGTTGTTTCTTCTGCATCCCTCAGTGTCACGTGGGTGAGCAGTGCGCGGTGAGAAAGGGATCGAGGATCGGAAAGATGTGCGACTGTCCACGGGGGGCGTTCTGCAATTTTTTCTTGCTTAAGTGTTTGTGAGAAAGACTAAGCTGGAATGCACTTTAATTGTATTTTAAAAATATATATATATATATATATATATTCATCATTGTTTATATCAATATTTTAGGTTACATAAAAACATGGATATAGTGATGCTGGCGCGTTTGACATTGCAGCCGTCTGACGCCTAGCAGACTGAGATGAAAAAACCTGTTTGTTAACAAAAATATACGTATTAAAACTATGTGATACCTTGTTTTGTAAAACAGTCTGTGTCGTCACTGAATTCATCGGAGTGAACAAAATTCAGAACAAGTTTTCCAATATAATATATAATAAACGGTGCACAGAGAGACGAGTATTGGACGAGGGTTGAAATGGTGGGACTACTACTAAAAATACATATTCGTGAATAAAACACAAATTTGTGGTATTAATATAAAAAATATCCTACAAAAATAGAAATAATGAGAGAATAAAATATTTTATTTTAACGGTCCTAGCCGACGTGCGCCCTAGGCGAGCATCACTGCACACCATGTTTTGTGACCGCCGCGATGTGTGACTCCAGGGGGCGCTGTTTCACATATTGTTGGGAATGAACACAAGGTACCTGTTCACGTGCACGAGCCCTCTGCGCATTTCACGTACCGTTATTATTTTATCTTTTTCATCTAACGTACCGCAGCAGCGTTTGCACTTTCTGGTCCGTCCTCTTATTTGTGTTTCTTAGCGTTGTCTCAAGAGCTATGATTGGAAAAAACTATTCTGCATGTTCTTTCAAAATCAGCGTTCGCGAATTATATAGGTGGCTAAAAGAGTGGATAATTCTGAGCTGTAAAACATATAGCTGATGTTGCGACCAATTTCCACGATTGCTCAATTGTATTTGATTTACGTATCGACAAAGGATATATTAATGTACCCAGACTTCAAATAAATTGATGTTTTAAAACGACATGATAGTTATTCTTTTCAATTTTCTTATCTTACTTTCTGATTGTTTATTTGGCGTTTTATTTTGTGTATTTTGCGCAGAGGTCTCGTCATCGATAATATGTGAAACAGCGCCCCTAGTGTCACACATTCCGACGGTCACAAAATATGGTGTAACAGGTACTCCGGCGCCCTGCCTCCAAGGCAAAGTGAAATTGGTTGGCAAGTCGGCGCCCCCTCAGAAGTTGACCGGCCATGCGTATTACATACACTATTACACTGTACGCAACACAGCCTTCCTGCACCACTTAAAACAATCCAGTAAAACGTTATTATCATTATAAAGATAACCTTTCAGTTTTAATATTGACAGATTTTAACGTTTTTAACGTCTGTTAACATTACTAATTTCGTGCTGTTCGCTATGTATCGGAAACGTTTTCATCTGTATCGAGTGTCTAAGAAAGAGGCCTCATTAACGGCTTGGGTTAATGACGACCAAGTAAATGTAGATGAAATGAAATACCTTCGCCACTAGGCTTACTTTAAAAACTGTGCCTGACCTTCAGCACACTTCTGAAATAAAAAGTAGGGCCAACACTTGGGTATATGTTTCCGTTTCATTAGATCCAGTTTATACGAATGTCACACAATATAAACCGCTCATAACTCAAACTTTAGATATTTTCTTATTTATTTTCTGCACTTTAACTTGTCGCTCACGCCATAAATATCTGCGGTCGCTGTCCGCTCGTCCCCCAGAAAGACACTGGCCACAATGATATGTTAATATGGATGGGAAGCGTCCCACTCACACGAGAAATAACCCGGAACTCAGGAGATAAAAAGCCCCTTCCGTCGTGGGATCGATCGCAAAATATATCCAAATTATACGCAGGTTGCATTTAACCCCATTAGAAATAAAGCAAGCACAAGGTGTAGGTGTGAATTGATATGTTAAAGTGTGTGTATAAGAACAGAAGTGAAAGTTATCAGGGTGGTGGAAGTTTTTGCAACAAGTGCACTGCATCTATAAATAATGACAGATGGTTCAGTTTCTGTGCTTCTGCTGGATGGAGGACTTGAAAAGGTGGTGCTTTTAGTGTGATGAGAGAGCAGGGAGATGTCTGCACGGTGCCCATCAGCACTCCGAATGGGAAAATCCGGTGGATTGGCTTTGGCTTAAATTAAATGTTACAGCAAATTGATTTCAATTTGGTTACGTGGATCTATCATCTATGCCTGTTCCTCAGGGGGCAGAAAGGCTGGTAAACCCTATGAGCAGGAGGATTGTGTTTACGAATAACCTAAATCTCTACTTTGTTGTTTTATTTGTCCTTAAGGTGGTTAATTTAATGTTCCTTAATCCCCGGGTCATGGAGTGGTTGTGGAAATCAAATTTCTATATGCATGGTTCTATATTTTTTGCATTATGAAACTAATGGTTCTGTATGTTTGGAATCTAGTGCTTCTTTCTGAATCAGCAGCCTGGTACTGTAGGTCCTGCTTAGAAGTAAGGGTTTAATTTTAACGTTCTTGGTTAGTATATTACAACAGCAGCCAATCTGTGACCAGGCAAAAAACACAAGTCATGCAAGCATCCAACTTAAAGAGCATTTAACTGCATTTACTGCCGTTGATAATAGGGCCGGTCAAACGTATAGGCAACATAGGCAGCTGCCTAGGGCACCCTCCTCTGAGGGGGAGCCGACTTTGCCAGCTGATTTCACTTGCACTTGCCGAACACCATCCGAGACAAAGTGCTCGTGCCCCTTGAAGCCAGACGTCCCACCTCTTCTGGAAGTTCTGGGAGTTTCCCAAAACTTGACAGCAGCTCCCTGACACCTGTGAATGACGTACAACGTCCTGGAAATCTGTAATTCCACTGTTCAGCAGCCGGTAGGGATTTTCTACCTCCCTTTGCGATCAAAGAAATAAAAAGGCGCTATGAATTCAAAATACCTGTTTTATAATAATGTTATTATTATTATTTATTATTATACCCTAGATAAGCTTGTCTAGGGCGCCACAAAGGCTATTCTCAGTTAATGCTGGTGCTGTTTTTATTTGTTAACTGCAATCTTAGTGACAAACAAAAATAGCTTTCAGTATTTGTACTGCAAGTAACTTACTTTTCTTGGCATATCATTTTTCAGCAGTAGCAAAATCATTTCTGCAGTGAATTCAGAAAATGAAACATTTGCCTTGAAGGCAATCTACAGGAAGTTCATGTGTTTAACTAAAAGTCAGAGGCAATTACTACCCCCAAAAAATGGGTAGCCATCGTTTGATGTCATTCGCTCCCCTTCACTTAAAGGAAGTGTCTTATGATAAAAAGCAGAATGAATGTGTTCATCTGATCAGATACACATATTGATGTGACACTCATTTACCTTTAATAGGTGGTCAAGTCAGTCTCCCCTTTTTTGAAATACTATCAAATGAGTGCATGTGTGCAGTCTGTCCCGGGAGCTCTGCTGACTCATTTTCTGTGTGGAAATTCAGCCCAAGACCCTGTCACCTCCCTGTCTCTACTGTCTATCAAATTAAACAAAGTCGTCATGAGAGCCCCAGTGCTTGACACAGACAGCTTCATCTCCCATCAGAAATATGAAGGAATTTCGGTACCATTAGCTGCAAATAGCCTTGTTCGCCTGCTCCGTTCCCAGGTGTATCAGAGGGGACTCTCCTTTTATGGAACCTTGACCCTGAGCCAATCACAGGGACTCGTGTCCCTGTTCATCAAGCTGTCAATCAACTGTGCCAACAATCGGAGAGCAACATTTGTTAATAGTTACCGTAACTCACTTATACAAATGAATGTCATCCATCTTCTAACCACTTAATCAGTGCAGTTTCAAGACAATCAAATGCATATTTAAAAAAAAAAACTCAAGTGAATCTGCATGCGTATGCATGCACAAACACATTATTAATAGATGTGGTCATTTATTTGACACAAAATGATTTCAATATCATTTTATGTCACCTGTACTCAATGTCAGCTCAGAATCTTGGAGGACATGCAGAAAACCCAGTGGTTACAGTACAGGTGTGGGTTGACACTTGCCTCCATGAGAGATATATTAATGAGCAATGATCCTTAAAGTGACAGCGGTGAGAAATATCCAAGTAATGAGCTTCATACCCATCTAACACCAGCTCAAGACACTGAGAATTAATTGTGGTCCTCGTGGCCAAGCAAAGTATCCTTCCTGTGCGGTGTTGAAAAATGAGTTGCAAAGCTAGACGGGATATTCGTTTGTTTAGCGTGCAGAATAAGCCCAGATCCTGAGTGCCAGTAGCACAAGCTACAAGCTAATCTGCTAATGAGAGTCGACAGCTCTCACGGACCCTGGAAGCAGGTCTAGCTCCCCAGCACTCTGTTTAATAGCTAGGTGACTCACGTCCGCCAGGAAGCAATTTAAAGGGCACTCAACAATCTCACCCACACAAAGGTGACATATCGCTGCCTGCCTGTCAATCAAGTCAGTGTATGTGTGACAACAACAACAACACATATGATTACCGTCTACGGACGCCTTCACCGTCTGCAGGGACATGACACCATCCACAATGGAATCATGACATCTCAGGCCTGTGAATGTCTAGATTAACTGCAGTCGTACTAAAACACCCAACATCTGCAGGAATCCATCCATTCACTTTCTGAAACCGCTTGTCCTATTCAGGGTCGCGGAGGTCTGGAGCCTATCCCGGAGGCTACGGTCACAAGGCAGGAAACAACCCAGGATGGGGCACCAATCCATTGCAGGGCACACTCACACACCATTCACTTACACAAGCACATCTATGGGCAATCTGGAAACTCCAATTAGCCTCAGCGTGTTTTTGGGACTGCGGGGGGAAACCGGAGTTACCGGAGGAAACCCCATGATGACACGGGGAGAACATGCAAACTCCCCACTCAGAAGCCTGTCAGAGCCATACATACTGCAGTCATACTGAGATACACTCGGCTCTGTGCAGCACTGGAGGTGTCCCATAAAGGGATGACTGGATGATTGCGGAATTCCAGCAGGACTTCCAGACAAATTACCTTGTTCAGTCAGTCAGTCAGTCAGACAGACAGACAGATAGACAGATAGACAGATAGATAGATAGATAGATACTTTATTAATCCCCAAGGGGAAATTCAGGTACTCCAGCAGCAGCATACTAATGATAAATACTATTAAGAAACAATAATTTACAAGTAATAAAACAGGTATAACAATCAATAACATTATAGTATTAATGTTTACCCCCCCCAAGTGGAATTATAGAGTCACACAGTATGGGGGAGAAACGATCTCCTCAGATTTACGCAAAACTGGAATCAATTCAGGTTTATGCAGAAAAGAGAGAGTGTAAGACAGGATGGTAGCAGAAGTAGAAGCACAGAATATGAAGGAGAGGAACATTTCAAGTACCACAGCTACTAACCGACGTGACGAGGGGTCAAATCCCTACCCATTCAGTGACGAGGGGTCAAATCCCTACCCATTCAGTGACGAGGGGTCAAATCCCTACCCATTCACTTGGAGACTCTCCTCATCCTACTTGCGCATTTAGCTCAGCTGGATCCAATTTAAAGAATCTACTTCCTGCTGGATGACTGCAGCCAACCATGCATCATTATTTCAGAAAATTTCACAAGGTCCGCAGCCTGTGAGACTTTCAAACATGAACCAGCCTCTCACAGCTGTCAGCTAGTTATTGTCATTCAACTTCAAGTTATATAAAAACGAAGTGATTTCAGGGAGTTCCCAGAAAAGAAACAGGTGTTAAAACAAAAGCCACACACATCCACCACACTGGATGGTTTCCTTCTTTTAAATCTTTGTAACGAAACATTGTGTAGGCTATGCAGAAGCTTGGACGGAGAAAAGCTTTCTGTAAAAAGACGTGTGGCTTGAGAGGAGATAAGCACACTAAGGGGACAGAAATGCACTGGCCAGCATACTGAGCAGCAAATAGGGGCATACAATCGAGGTGCAGAGAGTGAGGTCAAGATCTTCAGCGAGCAAAGACCAATGTTCAGGTGTGACTTACTAAAATACCTATTAAATACCTATTAAATTTGACACCATTAAGCAGCCATTCCTTGGCAATTTGAGCCAATACTTTTTAGCAAACATTTTGATAATAAAAAATATAGAAATAAACTTTAATATAGTAGGTGATATGCATCTCTAAGGGGTGTATATGATGTGGAAACATTACTGAATGCATTTGCTAATACTCATAGTGCAGCTCATCCTAGGTTGCTAGGGGCAAGAGAAGAACTGTCTTGATTGGCTGAGCTCAAGCTTTGCATTGTTGCTAGGAAGGTTCCCGATGTTCACATCTCATCTTTCAGCATCAAGAGACAAGTGGAGCAGATCAGGAAACAATTCAGGAACTTATGATACTAATTACGTGATCATTAATGAATTATATTCCAGTTTCTACTGGTCTCACCCAGTTAACACGCATGTTTGGTTCCTTCACATAGACAGAGAAGACCCTAGCAGACAGATCATTACAAGAAGTGAAACGTTGCGTCAGTGTGGTCTCTCAAGCTGATGGTCCAGACCTCATGGCCTGAGGCACAGGGACTTTGTGACAGCCAGAGACTTCATGACCCAAAAATTCTGAAAAGTTCCAAGAGAAGAAAAGTTTTGAAGCGCCACAATGCCAATATAACTTATCCCATAGTTTGTAATAATTTCCATTCCAAAAGGGTGAAAGGCAGTAGTTGCTTTTCAGTACGGATGTCTAGGTAAGGGACACTCAAACGAGAGTGATAACACATAATAGACACAAATAAGAGCAGAACAAAGAAATAACCAACGGTTTAAAAGTATTTCCGCACTATTTCTAATGACATAGCACTAGCAGATATACTCTGACTTACTTTGTGATATTATCTGTAAAGACAAACAAAAAGTGAACAAATTAATATTAAATTACATGATTTATTTATTCTTTATCATTCACACACTCAGTGTAGACAACGAAGCTTTGTCACAATAAAAAAAAAGCACAGCGTTATTTCTAATGGAGCAATGACAAGGGTAGCTGCACCTCTGGAGAGATATTCAGCACTTCAGCACCCCCCACTGGGAAGATAGACATAGAGGTCGAGAGCTCCATCTAGTGGATGTGTTGTGTTCATCAACCACACTTGGTATATACTGTACTTGGTATATAGAGTACATGCGTGACACATGCGAGATTCATGTGATCCAGTTTTCCCCAATTATATCTATACTATACATGACCTCACATAGCATCTCATCCCAAAATAAGACTACGAAATATTTGTTTTTTTATATCTTTGCTTTCTATTCTACTAAACTACTAATGTCCATCCGTAATCTCACTGCATATCGTGGTCCGGGCTGCGGCAGGTGGGTCCTCTGGTCTATGCCAGGCAGCAGAGGGCGCAAAGGTCCAGATGCCAATACTACTGAACGCCAGTATTCCTGAATCGGTATAAACAGCGAGGCAAAGGCAGGTACCGGAACAGAAAAACGCATTAAGGGCAGGGAGCCAAAACGACAACGGAGAGCTACTGGTGTAGCTGAAGGTTTCAGACCAGAATGTTATGCCTGATCATAATTATGTTAGACTTTCTAACTAATCTTTTTGACGAGTCTATCTCATTCTTGCATGTTAAATTCAAGTAAGCGTTTACAATATCTGAGAGATTCATTTTTCTGTAAGACTAACAAAGGAAATAATAAAGAGATTTTCTCCTAGATTTTCTCCAGGTACAGGATGGTGTTGGCAGAAACCTCACGATGCATAGTGCCATTGCGAGTCTTTCTGCTGACAAAGGAAAACTTAACCTTCACAAGGATTTTTAAATATGTTGCATTAAAAGGTAAAACTTACCTTTTGGAGGAGTTTGGAGGACTGCTGAAATGTGACGCCAATACTCTAGCAGTAGGGTTACGATTGTTAGCTTTTAATAGCGCTCTTAGGCCTGGTAACATTGCACTGCAGTTGTCTAATCCAGAAGACAGAGTATATGTATATCTTTTCACAATCATAAAAGGAGCTGGTGTCGCAAGTCTTGGCAACATTCTATAAATAGTCGTAATGTACGCATTTGTCTCAATCCAAATTGGTCCGTTCTTTGTCCTCATGTTCTTGCGAGATTGTTCTCGGAGGTCAAGGTCCACAAGCACAATCTTTGCGTTCTTGGTATTGAGATTCACCCAGTCATTCTGGCTAATTAGATTAGTCTTAGGGTGACGACATACATTGCAAGTTTTTGAGCAATGCTGCCAAGCAGGTGTTGGTGACCAATGTTGCTTGGGCACTTTCCCATTGATATCGGGCAACAAATGTATTTTAAAAAAACTTTGACCGGAATTGAACCTGTAGCGGTGGCAGCAGTTT
>JAODLD010000021.1:16498009-16509671 GCA_026781065.1 Mormyrops boulengeri
TGCAATTAGCCCTTGCATTGTTGTTAATGTTAATGGTTATATTTCCCCATTGTTGCGCGTGTGTTTACCTGTGTCTTTTACAGTATGTAATCGAGGTGAGCGGGAACCTGCAAAAACACGTCCCACCCCATAGCGAGCTCAGGAGCGCCCCAACTTTTACGATATGCTGGACTTATCAGCATACGACGCCTTTGTTCTATGGAGGGAGTTAAACCCCTCCTGGAGACCATCCCTCAGAAATTGGCGGAAGTACTTTTTAGAGGAGCTGCAGGGAAATCCCTGCTGAGCCCTGAAGTGGGGCACAGGACACGGATTCCCTGGCTCCCCTCTTCTGCAGCACTGGTAAGGAGTGCGAGAGCAACTGCCCGCTCCCCTCCGTCTCCACAGGCCAGCACAAGCACACAGTCGAAAAAGCGGAGACGGTGCAAAGTTTACAAAAGTAGCAAAGATTGCAAAGCCAAAATGACGTGCTGCAGATGTGGAAATCGCATATGTAAAGTGCTTTCTGTTTTGCCTGCAAACCCTGAATATTTGTTGGTGTTTGTTTGAAAAATTGTATGTCTGCTTAGGAGGTGTGCGCATTTAGAAGGCGATGTTTTCCGGTTTTTATTTTTTGATTTATATAAAATTTATTTTTCTTCTAATTTTTCTGGTTGTTAAATGTTTGCTTGTTTAGTATATTTCAATATATTTCATTGCTTTCAGTTCTATTTGTTCAGTGTTTTCTGTTATATGTAAATAAATGTTAATTTCCTGTTCCTTTCCGACTACGTGTAATTGGGAGTAAGACAAGGTAAGGTACGAAGGTAAGACATGTATCACAGATTTTCAAAAACACCCCATTTCAATTTTTTCTTGTTTTCTTTTTTATAAACTTGGGTCTCATTTGCACATGTGTGCAAATTTTGGTCATGATCTCGTGACGATTTCAGCTTTAGTGTGCTTTTATGAACTTTGCCCGCATCTTTGCATAGGGGTGAATGGGGCTGCAACAGCTGCAATGACATAAAATTTTACAGAAACATTCAATTTGATTTCTTCCTTGTTTATTATAAATCGGGGTCTAATTTGCACATGTGCACCGATTTTGGTCAGTAAAAAATAAAACTTATTAGGGTATGAACAGCCCTTATCAGGTGTTAAAAAAGCTAAATTGGGGCTCCACTGTGAGTTGATCGATCTTTGTAATGGAGCAATGCTTCCATCTGGTGATCACAAAAAAGTTTTGCAGGTGTGTTAGCAATGGCTTTTACAAATGGAACCAAGACCTAGAGCATTTATACGTGCACAATGTAATTATAAAAAAATTTATATACACAGGTCACTAATCACCCGTCAATGCCGTACTATTGGAATGGCGGCTGGATAAAACATGTTTTTTTTTCTTGCAAACTTTGATCTCAATATATATATGTGTGTGTACGGGTATGTCTATAATGGAGCGATGGTGCCATTTGGTGACCAAAAAATGTTTATACAGGCATGTAAGCAACGGCATTTTAAAACGAAACCAAGACGCAGATCGTTGATCAATACGCGATTTAATAAAACGCAATTAAAACATGGGGGAAAACCGACCCGCGAGATACGCAACAGCGATGCTAATAGATGCATTGTAAGTGTAATAAAAGTACCTGCATTTCTTACTGTACTTGAACTGACGAACCACTTAAGCCATGCAGTGTTTTCATAACTGTCACTAAGTTGCGTTTGCATTTGTTACTACGAACTATTGCGTTTTGTCAGTTGCTGTTAACTAAAATGCCTTCACCTAAATCCCAGCAACATGAAGGTGATGCTGATAGATTTCCACAGGAGAAAGTCACAGACTAAACCAGTAAATATCCAGGGCCTGGTCCTTGAGAGGGTTGGTTCCTACAAAGATCTGGTTGTATTCTTTAACAGTAATGAAGGCAGTAATCTGCCAAGGCCAGGGCCATCTTCATTTGGTGAGAAGACTAAAGGGCTTTGGTGTGTGCAGGACATTGCTATGGACATTTTATGACTGTAGTGTCATCAGCGATATTATATGCAGCGGTTTGTTTGGGAGGACGGATTACAGGGAGGGACCCAAGGAAACAAAGCAAACTGGTGAAGAAGGCCGGCTCGGCTGGGGGGCACCCCTTGGCACTGTAGAGTAGATGGGCGAGAGCAGGATGATAACAAGGCTGTCATCGATTTAATGTGACACCTCTCAGCCCCCCAGCAGACTATGGAGGCCCGGGGCAGCTCATTCAGTAACAGACTCAGACACCCAGTGTGTGTGAAGGAATGGTACCGCAGCTCATTGGGCCCCACAGCAGTCAGGCTTCATAATCTGCACTCTGCTCATTGAACTTTTCCCCTGTTCACTGTCGTCTGATACAGTTTCTATCTGCTGCTGATCTGCAATATTTACATTGCATTGACGCTAGGGGTGGGGATCGAAACTCGATTCCAATTTGGAACCGGTTTGAATTGTTACGACGCCTCGGAATTGTGCACGCCCGATGTTATTGATTCTTCTCTCGATTCCTCCGGACTTTCCCGCATCACGCGAGATGATGTCACATCGCAACTTGAATTCTACATCATGGAGCGGAAGAAGCGGTCCAAGGCGTGGTTGAATTTTAGTAGGAAAGACAACCATTTTGCAGTTTGTAAACTGCAAAACCATTTGAACTTGCAAGAGTGGTACATTTAAGCTCTCAACACAGCATTCAATTCCAAGAATGCCATGTGTTCGACTCTCAGCGCTCCGTGGTCTCCATAGTCGCGGGTAACTTTAACTATGGTGCTTTAATCGGTTACATTGCCTGTGTGCTTGTTTCTTTATAGTCAGTCAGTGTTATCATATAATGTAGTGTTATTTATAATAATATTTTCAGATTTTGCAGCATATTATTTATACTTTGAATGAAGGATTGGTGGGTAATTTTTCAAGTGTTCACATTAACCATGTAAAAGTCAAATGGCAGGACGAGATTTGGTTCTAACAGCTAATAAAACAGCTGCTTTTGCTGCTGAAAACTGCGTAGAACTACTGTTTTCATTTGATACATATATAGCTAACCAGGTCTAATTACATGTCCACAAAATTATAATCAGTAATAAATTAATATTTAGTTATTTTACTGTGATCATGAATTGATAAGGGGATCAATAAAGAATTGGATTGATAAGAAGAATCGATAATGACATTGACATCAATAATTTCTTATCGATTTCCATCCCTAATTGGCCCAGTGTATTATTCCTTGTGTGGTAGATTCCTTTAGGAGGTTAAAATCTGGCACATGAGCAATAATGTTATGTGCAATAGGACTGTGTATAAGTTCAATCATTTTAATATTCCTATAATATTCCTCCGTATTTAATATATTGTTTTTTTATTATTACCCTATATTTATATATATACATTTCTTTTCGATTCAGAATGATGTTGTTTGTTGTGATGTGCCCCATTGCTGCTGTAACAAGCCTCAGTCTTGACTCTGACTCTCCCCCTTCATGGTCTTGGCCTTAAATAACACTCGATATAGCTGGCATCATCCCCACCCTGACCAGGATACATGCTGGAAGATTCATGGATGGATTTTTCCAGCGTGATGAAAAAGAATGTGAATAAAACAAAAATGTACCATTATAAATGGGAAGCCTAGGATGTGCGGCAGTTAGACATGTGGACTGATAAGAATTTTGCTTTTCCAAAGCTCTGTGGTGAAAGTTGTACATTCTGTTCAGTTCATTTACAGGAGGCTCTTATCCAGAGTGACTTACATTTTTCTACGTTCAAGGACAGTTCCCCTGGAGCATGTTGTGGTCTTCCTCAGGGACCCAATGATGGTAGTGCCAGAGGAGGGACTTGAACCTGTGATCTCTTGGTCGAAAAGCAAGCATCCTAACCACTAGAGCACCAACACCCAAAGGACAGAGGTGAAGACAGGCATGGAGGAAAACCAAAAGGGGCTTTATTAAAGAAAACTACAGTACATAACTAGCAAGAGAGACAGAGAGAAACTTTTGGGAGGTGTTATTGTCCAAAATTGAACTGATTGTCCAAAGTTCATCTAAATCACTTATTACCCACTGTAATCCTTTCTATATTCACCTCTGTAGACTTCTAAGAGTATCATTGGCAATAATATAAGAGGGTTACAGTTAAATTAGGTAAAGGAATTTAATGTAAAATTTGCCAACCCAGGTTTTCAGCACCATGGACAGCAACCTAGTATTGCTTACAAGGTTATTATGCATAAAAGGGCATTATTATGTTCAAAATTTTATTTTCAGGGTCTACTAGAATAGATTTAAATGCTTCAATGTTCCAAAGACACATATTTACCCCAAACATTGCAGTATTACGCATTACCGTAATATTGCCTAGCAAAGACAAAATGGCATAAGAATTTACAGACAGAACTGTGTGGTTTCCCTTAGACAGACAGATACATGGTTTACAGGCTTGAAGGCAGTTAGATCAACAATATCCAATCATGCACACCTACAATAAGCATCAACTGCTTCTGATTGGACCAGCTTCAAATTCGTCCCTCCCTGACAATACATTCTCGTCTTCATTGGTTGAACATAGTATAAATGCATTTCTTCATACTTTTTGGCTAATTTAGGTGGTTTTCATAGAAACAGAATTATTGCAAAATTAAAACATGAAGCTTCTGATAAAGAGATGGTGCAAAGTGGCTGCTGCTTATCAGTCCAGCAAACTTAAACTATACATGACAATATACACGCATATGAGGACCAAAGGGAAGAAGAAACTGCAGCATGAAGTGACTGGTGCTTATCGGTCCAGTATAAAAAGCAGGTGCAACTGCATGTACTGTAAGGTGCAGAGGGTGGCAGTTGTTGATCCTTCTGGTGGCCTGTGGGTACAGACTGTTCCAGAGTCTGGATGTTCTGGTATTAACACTCCGGTACCACCTGCCAGTCACTCATGAGAGTGACGATTTGCCCAGGGGTGGGGTGGGTGCGATTGCTGACGATGCTGCTGGCCCATCTGTAGATTCTCCTGTCACAGATGTCCTGCAGTGAAGGGAGACCTATCCCTCAGAAAGTGTAAGTTTTGGTGAGCCTTCTTAACCAGCCACGCCATGCTCTTTGACCACTTTAGATCCTAAAACCAGTTGAAAGAAGCAAAACACATAAGCACAGAAACACAAAGTAAGATGGCTGAACAAAGCCAAGGGGGAGAGGGAGGGAGCACGCAAGATGCATAGGAAGCCTCACACTGCATCGGTTGGAATGATGAAAGGCAGCCCTGCCCCCTGCTGGTGGGATGGCAACAGCTGTTCAGTGAACATCTGCTTTAATTAAGTTTTGCATCATTTTCATTCCAGTGCTGGAAAAGCTAGGAAGCATGGATGGGTGATATGTAGCTTAATTAATTAATGTAAGTTAATTCATGTCAAAAGTTAGAGAGCTCAATTTTACACCACTGCATACACTTAATTAAGACGTTTAACCTTTTGAATGGCTGGAGAGACCAGCTTTACAAATACCAAACTGAAATTCACTGAGATGATTTTGGTCCGACTCGCAATATGCAAGGCTCATTTAAGCGGCATAGACATATACATTTTTGAAAGATTTACATCCAGTGCCTTCCTGGACAGTCAGATTAAACTCCTCTCCAAGGACCACATTGAAAAGAAGGTTCGAATTCACTCCTTTACTGAGACCAGACTGAGAAATAAGCATACAATGCCCATAAAATGACAGGCAGCAACAATCAAGGCACCATTTAGGTAGAAATGAAACTTGTTAAACACGATGCTATTTGGCTTTATTTACAAAACATTCGTACTAAATAAACATTAATATTCCACATATTCAGAATGTGCTTATTATTAATAAAAATACACTATGCAGTTTAAATTACATACCAATAATGCCTTCAAAGACCAACAAGCTGTAAAAGATGGACAAGATGAGTCCCTACGTCGACTACAACAATATGGGCTCCTACCCATAACATCATTAAACAAGGACCGATTCACAGACGCGTTGTTTTGAATTAGGCGTCAAAAGAGCAAAGGAATTAACTTTCACAGGTAACACATTGAATAAACTGGAATAAAATACACTGGTAACAGAACAATTACTATTAGCAAGGGTAGGGATGTTACTGTCAAGTAATCTGAAGAAATACGGGACTTGGGACACCGGAACACAGAGTAGGACGGGGAATTCTGATGGGATGCTTAGTTTTAAATTATACCGATCTCTCTTTTTATGCAAAATAGTAAATAGATGAAAATAAGTGGGAGGTGACGATTAGTAAGGCGACTACTGCTACGAAAACTACTTTTACGCGTTATTACAGTTTTTGTGAATCTCTAAGCGACCAATGTTTATATTTAGTTAATAAATGTGTGGTCAAAGCAGTCCATGGTGAAAAGTTTACATGTGGACTGTATTTCTGTTATTATTTGAAAGGACGGTGAAATGTATTTGCTTTCCAAGTTGATCCTGTACTGTACATAATCCTATTTTACGTCGGCTATCGGGGTTTTGCCGTGATATGACGAGGCAGATGTTATGACGCAAGTTCTAGAACGTCTGCATCACATGGTCCTCTGGCCACACAGTAGTGATGTGCGATACTGCTGATTTCCTTTCCGATCCGATACCAAGTAAAATTCAGGTTGGTATCGACGATACTGATCTGATACCGATACTTTGTACAAAAACTTAATGTGTTTGGAAAATCTAAATAAAAATGTATGTCAAATTATAGCTTCATAATGAATGCGATATCTTATTGTTTAATTATTAAGAATTACCATACAATAAAAACTGAAAAGTTACATGTTAATTGACGCTATTTGAACATGTATGTCTTACCATTTAACATGTAAATACTTGCCTGAACATTTCAACAAAAACAATTTACATCCAGAGGTTTTTGTTTAGGAACAACAGCATATTTACAGTTTTCCCTTTAAGTCTGCTGCGTTTTTTGCTCACAATCCCTCCTGCCTTTGAAAAGAGTCTCTCTGCAGGTACAGAAGAAGCAACAATTCCCTGGTGTCTCACTGCAAGTCCGCTTAGGGCTGGGAAGGTTTGTTCATGCTCTTGCCACCAAACCAGTGGATCCTTATCTCGGGGAATTTTTTCATGGAGTACTGCCATATTTCAATGAGTACATCACTGCCAGCTGACCGGTGATGTTGGCCTGACAAAACCTGCATGTCAAAATCTGTCTCTATCCCCCCTTTTGTTGCAGCTGAACCTGAGGGTGCAGGACTCTGATTAGACCCCGAGGTAGAAGGCCCTGAGGTAGATCTAACAGTAGATGTTGAGCTTGGAGTTAGAGTGGGAGCTGACTGTCCTGTCTGATAGACTTCCTGCATTTCAGTGTAGAGACGTTTCTTCATTACCTCAACATTGTCTTTGTCACGAAAACCAAGGTGCCTAAACCTAACATCCAGAAATGTACTGGCAGCTAGACAGTGAATGCTCTCAATATCCCTGAATCTGCGCTGGCAGTGCTGTGCCAGTTGTGTGGCAATGGAGCTGCCCTGACGTTCACAGGCTGCTACAGCCCTGTGAATGAGTGACACGAGTGGAATCACTTTGGAGACTGAAAATGTTTTCCAGATTAAACTTCTTGAAACGGTCCTAGTGCATCAACTGTTTGCTTGATGACGGATAATTCTCCCACATTTAAGCACAGTGCATTTTTCCCTAAAAGGGCAATATGCCCAAGCTTCTCTGTGGCCTTTGTGCTATGGTGAAAAAAGGATACAATCGCACTGCATTTATCCAGCACCTGCACCACTTCTGGGACAGCTTTAACACTGTCCTTTACAACTAAATTAAGTGTATGTGCAAAACATGGATGATGCCTCCATCCAGCCTTGTGCACTGCAGCAACCATATTTGCACCATTGTCTGTCACAACTGCAACCATCCTTCTCAGTTATGCCCCATTCTTCTGTGATTTGCTTAAGCGCTAAGCTTATATTATCTGCTGTATGCTGCCCATGGAAAGTGTGGGTTTCCAAAACAAATTCCCTCATTTGCCAGTTTTCAGCAAGATGACATGTTACGGTCAAATATGCCTCTGAGGTCCAAATATCAGTGGTAAGTACAACACTAGAAGCATTTTGCAAAGATGTCCTTACTTTGCCTTTACATGCCTTTAAACTGACTCTGTCAGTCTTTTCCTTCTTGGTAGTTTATATTTTGGGTCAAGAGCCCTCACAAATCCCTGGAAACCTTGGTTCTCTACTATGGAAAGAGGCTGGAGGTCCTTCACAATCATCTCTGCCAGGCATCTTGTGAGTGTTGCTGCTCTTGGGGAATCATCTAGAAACAATATAAAATACACAGGGGCAAAACAAATGATGGGGCTACACTGCACTGAATGCTTAATCTTATTTAGATTCAGCTATGTATGCAGACTCTCAAAATAGCCTTCACTAAGGGGGAAGGAACTGATAGTACATACACTTGCTGTTTTATATAGAATGCTGTGTGACTAAAATTGGAATTGCCAGTAAGATACTGTACACAATTAAATAAACAAATGCCACAATAATTGCATAACTTTGTCAGTACCTACATTTAAAAATATTCAGATAACCATCTGTCAAAACAAATAAGCCTGACTTAAACATAATAATACAACTGAGAAATATTGTATGCACATATATGATGCTATCTATCTGTCTTATCTATGAAATATTTTTCAACTGTATTTTATTTTTTTTAAAGCCCACAATGGCTGTTTAACTGCAAGTACTCTATATATTTTAGTGACACCTAGCCCATGCAATCCACTGTAAATGATCTACTCTGCAAGCGACTTTACCTGACTAAATCTAAGCCTACTGAATGTGAGGTGATCTCTGGGACACACATATTACTCCAAGCTGAACTCATGCAGCTATTTTTTGTAGCATGTATTTATTTCATTACTTATTTCATCACCATATTTATTAATGTAAATTTGAACAAAATGGGATTCCGTAGTTTTAAGAATGCAGGGAACTCCCGTTGCTTAAACATCAACACAAAAACCTAAGCATAGTAGACAGATGTAGGTCACTTTCCCAAAATTCAGCAACAGTGCTACATGTCACCAACAGCTCCACATTTTTTCCCTCTGTACCTGGATAGTGCCTGCCTGCAGCACTAAAGGACTCCACTAGAGACGTCTGTCTCGCCTTAGCAGCACCTGTCTCTCTCCTCTCCTCCTCTTCAGTTCGCCTCATCATGAACTCATTATATTCTGTGTTATATTTACTCTGAGGTGTTTGACGAGGTTTGTGGTGTTGCCACAACACCTCACTGTCTTGCCACATATATTACAAACCGCGTCTTGGTTGTTTGTGGAGCTGAAGTAGCTCCATACATGACTCCGCTTACGCTCACCCATTGTTGTCAACTAAGTGAGTGAGCACAGGAGCGCGCTGCGACGTCTACGAATTTATACAGCCATATTTCGCATATGACTATGACAGGCAGAAGAACAAGTAGTTCCTATCAACTGGGTATCATGTAGACGATCCTGGTAGTATAGTTACTTTCCACTGTGTTCCTGTTAAACTACACATTTACCCCAAATTACTAAAATATCGATATTTGATATGAGAATTGATTCTAGAACATAAATATCTGGTATCTGAAGTAGCAATATTTCAGTATCGATCCGCACACCACTACCACAGAGGGGTAGGATGTACAGTAGGTGGGTGAACGTAGTTATAGGTAGGTGCCATTCTATTACGCTGAACTTGATGGCAGCATCTACAGAGAGCCAGTGAAGAGAGACAAGGTACGGTGTATCATTGGAGCATTTTGGCTGACTGAATACCAGACTTCTTAGTTTTGAACGGTTTGGATGAAGATGGAAAAAGTATGTGAGCTGCCCTGTGGGATATATACATGACTGGACCGGGACATTGGACTCAAACAGAAGACATTAGGATCAGCAGGTGAGGTTGGCATGCTTAGAGGCATCGAATGCCGGTAGGTGCCGTTTCATTAAACTAAACATGTTGCAAGCAACTATATGGAGCCAGTGAAGACAGACAAAGCTGTAGCATTGGAGTATCTCAGCTGATTAAGTATCAGATGTTCTGCTTATAGTCTTAGAGAAGTTCAATGGAGATGGTGAATGTCTGGGGTCCACTGCCACGCCTTAGTAATTAGCAATATTAATTTGCAGCTGCACTATCATGGGGTCCTAACCGACCCCAACATTGTTTTCATGGACTTGCTGTCCTTGTATTTCGACGGGTTCCTCCCATACTTTTATTAATCAAAAAGGAAACAGCTAATATGAAGAATGGTAATATAAAATAAATTTAAATAATTAAAATAAGGTAAGATAAAATGATAAAAAATAAAAGCAACAATATAAATATCTGTTTTTACCTGGGGCAGTGCAACTCAGAGGATGTAAAATTTGGCAACCCTCAAACAGTGTGGTGACCGTATAAAGTGCTTATTCCATGTTAAGAGTCCTCATTTTGTACTCGAGTGTTTGGGCTGGTATTATGCTAAAAGTCTAGGATACACTTGGCATTAGGGATGTGGTTAGGGTTACTGTTATAGGTGATATTTAGTAGGGTGACAGCTAGACTTAGGGTTTGGTTTGGCATTAAGTTTATGGTTAATTTTTAAATTAGTCTAGGTGTCATATAGGGCACAATGTATATTCTAACCAACTGATTCTCAAGACCTAATATGAATATGAATGATAATAAAAACACAAATCAAATTAAAAGAATAAAAACAAACTATGATAAAACAACAAAATGAAATTTATTTCTCACAAAGGAAATATATAATACAAAGAATGTTCATTAAACAAAATTAAAATGACAAATAAGATAAAATAATAAAATTAGCTTTAATATATAAAAGCAATAATGCAAACATCTGTATTTACCTAAGTTAATGTAAGTCACAAGATGTGGAATCGATGAAAAACATTGTGGTACCAGCATAGAGTGTCCATTGCATGTGAGCGGTTAACCATCCTCATTTAGTATATGGGTGTTTGGGCTGGTAGTAGAGTATGAATTTGAGATGCAGTTGGCATTCTGAATCTAGTTAGGATTAATATTGTAGATGGTATACCCAATGGTTAGGGCCAAGGTGTCAGGTTCAGCACCCATCTGTCCAAATATTTTGTGTTTTCTCCCCATTTGGCCATCAGGTGTGGCTGGCCATCCATAGTGTTTCCCCTGCTCCCCGCTGGCTGCATGGTTCAATAAGCTGAGCATCCGGCTACCTATAAACCCCTCCATCGTATGTTCTAATCCCGCATCCTCTGTTTTTGGTAATTTGTAAAATTTGTTCTCTAGTGTTTCATTTTTATCAGTCTTTCTAGTTTCTATGTTTTGTGATTTGTATTTGGTTTTTGCTTTTGTGTCCATGATTGTGTTTTTACCTGCCTGTTATTTCCCTAGTGTTAGATTCTGTTTCTTAGTTTGTGTTTCCTGTTTTAGTTTATTAGTTTCACCTGTTGCCTGTTTACCAGCCCTCGTAAATTGTTCTCACTATAGGATCACACATGCGCATATGACAAGGCTGAGATTCCAGGTTGCCTGAGACAAGGCCTAGCCTGTTACGAGAGGTACTCGTTTGCCTAGGCACCAAAGGGGGGTTAGTGATTCCACACGTACACACACCTCCACACAGATAA
>JAODLD010000021.1:16509771-16523884 GCA_026781065.1 Mormyrops boulengeri
ACCCATAAAATATCTGTACTTTATATTTCTGCTCCCTGCATGGATTACCTTACATTTGTCTACATTAAATTTCATCTACCACTGACAGTGACAGATGACAGTGAAACTGAGAAAAGGCTTCAAAGTGCTTTGACTGTCCACCTGTAGTTGTAGGAGGTACGTAAATGATACTGTACATAGTGTTCCTTCAAAACCGACCATCCCAGAACAATTTTCTCACAAGATAAAACAAGGTCTAAATGACACAGTTTTGGTCATAACTAATTTTTGATGCACTATGCAATTCCAGTATGCAGTTTTGCATTTGTACTGCAGTATTGTAATTATGACAACTAACCCCATGACAGTTACCTGGATAAGTGGTAAGAAGATGAATAAATGGATGGATAGATGACTAATCCAAAACTATGGTGTAGTCTGTAGGGAAAACTTAGTATTGCAGTTTAGATAACAGGGCTAGAGAAATGGAGCACGGCGCTGGGTCACCTGATTTAACTAACACACAGCTTGATGAGTAGCTGAGCACTTCAATAATTGCGCTGTTGTCTGAAAAGCAATTTAAAAATTATACAATTGAGGAATGGCTGGTGGCCCTGAAGCATAACCATAAACCCTTACTGTGCTCCTCTGTCGGTCCTGAACCGTGTGATGGATTGATCACTTCTGTCCAGCCATTCTCTTCATGTCTGAGTTAGCATTGCTGCATGGTAATCCTACGTGAGCCAAAGAGGCTGATCACATTAGGCATTAAATGACAGATAAAATCCAGGACCATTTCCGACAGAGTTTTATGGCTATAATGAGGACTAAAAATGCTAAATAAAGTGACTCAGCACAGCACAGGGTGCCGTGGAGATGTTGTTATGGTCCTCTAATCTGAAAAGATCCATCCTGGCTCCATCCAGCCTGTTCACACAATAAAGCTGCATTTTATTCTTTTTATCTTTAAGTCTGAAATTTTATCTTAGCTCTGCAAAGATCTAGATATAATAGTTTCTTAGATAAAGTCATGAAGCTATTAGACTGTGACATCCAGTCCTGTAAGCTAAACCTATTTGTCTTTGAGGGTTTCTGTAATTCTGTTTGGTTATTCATTTTCTGACATAGATATAATTTTAGTTTTTTTTTCCTTTTTTGTTTTTTTCAGCCTTGACCATGTGTTATTTATATCTGATGTTATGTTAACGGAAAACTTGCAGATTTACCAGTGTTTTGCTTGGCCACATGGATTTTTAAAAAACGGCTTCGTTTTACACAGTGCCACCCTGTGGACGGGTCTTAGTAAGTTGTCAACCACAGTAATGATGAGCGTATATAAGCAAATCTTTTGAACCACTAACAAAGTCATTATATAAAAGGGCAAGTAAATTACTTCAGTTTATGTAACTGATATTTTATGTGAGCTTTTCTTTGAAAATTTGAAAGCTGCATGTACTGCAGCTCCTCACTATTGAGAGCTCACTGTAAACCCAGGATACCAGGATTACAATTAACCAGTGAATTTATATATTTATTGACAGTTTTTATGCATGCCATAGACCACGTGAGGCCAAATCTACTCTTCATACGTTTACTTTCATTCTAACGGAAGTTACAACCCAGAAACAATCAACCCTTTGCCCCAACTGAACTGCAGGTAGAATCATTGCATTACACATTTGTCTAATTAGTTAGTTAGTGGTGAAACTGGCCAAATAGAAAGGACGGCATCTTCAGAGGAACACCGACTAAAAGTGATGTAGTAAACAAAACATGTAGTGTCCATGAATTTATCCATTTCTGCACTTCTTTCAGATGCTGTTGATCTTTTGCCCTTTTTCTCTCTTTTCTTTTCTTTTCTTCCCTCTCCTTTACAGGCGCAGCAATTGGAGATTGTGTATTGTGTTTTCTACTTTACTCATATCGGGTTTTGTTTTATTATTATTTTCTTTTGTTTCTTATACTTCCCCCCCCTAATCTGCCCCTCCTCTTCGGTCAGCACAGCCACTGCAATATCTTACATGTGCTAAAAAATGAAATAAATAAATACAATAAAAAGAAATCGATCAACATGAGGGGCCTATACAGAGTTTATAGAGCCCCTCGCGGTAAAGAAAACATGTTTGGCACGGCAGAGCATTCAGACCATGATTCTGCTTGCTGAAGCTGCCGGACAGGACAAAAAAAAACAAAAAAAAGCAAAACAAAAAGCAAAACAAACAAAAGTTGAAACAATATCTTGGCCTGGATTTTTACTTTCTGGACCTGAAACTTCCACCTCTGGTTCTACTACACCACCTTCAGTTAGTAGCACAGTCAGCACTACTAAAATAAAACTATAAACACTTTGTTTAACCAATGCTGGACCACAGAGAAGAGTGTGACCTATCAAACAAGACTGTCATCTTTCTGTGCATTATAGTTAATACATATTTGTAATTTGCAGTATGATTACACATATTCGATTTACCTGATGAGCTCAAAAGAAATTTTGCCATCCGAAGCCGGAGCTGCCTGACGCTGGGTTTGGAGGGTGGAACTATGATTTTTTTCTGGTAGGTCCAGAAAGCTTCTCACAAGTTCTGCAGCCATCTGTACATACAAATAACACTTATTCCACATAGTTCAGCAAAAGCTTTAATTTAGCATTACTTACAGGTGAAATGTTAAATGTAAAGAATATAAACATGAAGAATTACAGTTACACTGAAAAAAATGAGGCATCTTATTTCACAGCTATTAACCCTTTAGTGCGTTGCCCCAATGGCACGTAATATGGATACAATGTATTAATTAATAACTGTTAAAGAGAAAGTTATTCTGAAAATCCAAGGAGTGTGCATTGTCCCCCAGATTCCCCTGATCTAGGCACACTTCATAGGACATGGCTGTCTCAATTGGTTTCAGAGCTGTATGCATACGATGTATTAATTAATAACTACTAGAGAGAAAATTATTCTGAAAATCCAAGGGGTGTGCATTGTTCCCTGTAGTCCACTGATCAAAGCACACTTCACCAGATGTGCCTGTCTTGTCTAGTTTTAAAGTTATTAACCCGTTCATGTATTGTCCCGTTGCACATTATGCTGACACAGTCGAACATTCAAAAATTAAATAAAATTCGTACGTAAAGCAATCTGGGAAGCAAAGGTGTGTGCATCAGTCGCCATGAGCCCGAAATGCTAAACCACCATGTCATTACAGCTGAAAGGACCTGTTATATTAGCTATTAACACGATTTTGCACAAATCACGAAATGGTTTGAAGCGCAAAAATAATCGGTGTGCATCGTTGTCTGTGTACTGGACATCACAATTCTGCCATTAAAAATGCCCCAGCTTACTTCCGTTAAAAGTTATTATAAAGCCAGAAAATTGAATATCGAATATGAGAATATGAGAACCGCGGTACATCCACACTACACTTCATACAGGTGACTCCGCACGGCCAAGCCGTTTTAATCAAGTTCATTTTTCTTACACGCTCGACGGGAGAAAATACCCAGAATATACAGTATATACGTATCAGGCAGTTCATTAAAAAGCCTAAAGGAAAAGTTTGCCCGATTTAAGAACCGTGTGGAAATCATCAGGCTATGCCGTCACACGCCCACACAGCACCGGGATAGGCATGCTTACCCTTTAACTACATAACATGCTGTAAATGCCTAGTTTCATATTCGCTACCTAAAACTCCTGCTTTGATGCAACTGCTGTGTTCCATTACAGAAAAGACGCGGCTCTGCTTAAGTATCTGTAACCCGGAAAATCACCAAAGTCATCAGGTACCCCAGCCCCAATAAACTACTGTTTCATTCAAATTAAGGCCAACTACGCTGAAAAAGTTTCAACAGTGCGTCTGACGTCGACACCCCTCCCCCATTCCTGATGGAATTCCTCTCGCTAAAATAATAAAATCTATAGAATAAATAAATCCATTAAAACTGATCAACAACTGCTTACCAATGACCTGCTAAATCATACTAGAACTTTAAATATTTTATTTCCATAAAACACACTGCCAGCAGGAGAAAAGAAAGGAAAAAAGAGTTCTCACCTAGCGGTCTTTTCCCAACTGCCTGTCCCGTCACCAAATGCATATTCCAGGTCTTGATTCCTCTGTAGCATTAATCAGTATTTTGAGCTCCTGTTTTGACTAATTAACAGAGAAGCCAAAGCGCGTCAAAACCAGTGACGTCACTGATCTAGACGAAAAACCGCGGCGGCTAATCTGTATTCCCCAAACATGACATACCCACACTCTTTGAGCAGCATCACCTGCCAAACTGCATATTTGGATTTTTTTTTCGTCTGACATGCTTTCTTAATTTATCCCACACCAGTGTTAAATCTATAAAATATTCTACATATTTGACTCCTGACCAGAAAACCATATCAGGCTGTAGAATACATATCATTGTTTCTGTTGAAACCACTAGTCAAGCATTAAGGTCTACAAAAAATTTCCAGTCGCTTGCCACACTAAGCTGACTCCCACTTCCCTATAGACCGGGGGTCTCCAACTCAGGCCCTGGAGAGCTACTGTCCAGAAAGTTTTCTATCCTACCTGGTTTCTGATGAGCCACACCATTTCTCAGGTAAATACCAGGAACAGGTGTGGCTCATCAGAAGCCAGGTAGAATAGAAAACCTACTGAACAGTAGCTCTCCAGGACCGGAGTTGGAGGCCCCTGGTATAGACGGACATGATGGGCTGCTGTTCCCTGCTTCCTTAACAAAAGCCTGTTTAATAATTTTAACCTGCCTCCGACAATTTACAGACTTTCTTTTTTCTTCTAACACCGACAAAACAGGTCAAGACCTTATCGTGATTCCATGCATATCTGCCTAGACTCAGACTGACAGCATAGCCTGATCAGATATGCTGCGGCAAGGAAACTCCTGTACACAACTCATAGTTGGGGTCAGCACCTGCCCACACAGACAGGTCCCATAAGAATCCTGAGCCAACCTGCAGGCCAGGTTGCCTGCATATTCCAAGCCTCCTTCCATCTAAGTTTAGTTTTATCGAGGCTTTCCCAATTAAGCCACTGACCTGTCCCTGTGAAGCAGCCACCACAGCACGCTTACCCAACACTGCCTCGCCTCTAATCTAATCTGCCTCCCTTACTTTGCTCCAAAATGGTTCCATCTCCTTTAACTTCAAATCTGCTTCAGCTTGCTGCACAGTTCTCAGAGGGTCCCATTCGCAACCTGCTTTAACAGAGCGCTGCCTCTCTTATATCCTTGGACTCACACAGAGTCAGTTGTCGTCTTACTTTCACACACTTGAACTCCCCAACCAAGCTAGACACCGGCAATTCCTGGAGGGCCCTTGCCTTGCGACACGCTTCTGCGTAAGTATCTTGGAACCTCAAGCCACTTTCTAAAATGTGAGCTAACCATGCGATCGCATCGCTCTGCTTGAGAGACAGGTATACAGTTAGAGGCCACAATAGTTGCAGAAACAACCCAAATTGAACACACCACACTTTGAGTTTGTTTGACAAACAACCAAGGAGAGCTGGGGCACGTCAGCACTAGCTATGCATGCCAAGATGATACCTCATACCAGCTAAACCGGTCCTACCAAATTCATGCACAAGGAACTTGACAGAGTCTGACTACAGCTCTTAGAAAACTGGAGAGCTCGTTCGGGTGAGGGGACGTGGTTGTGGTGAGCAGTCGGGAACCATCCTCATGCTGGCACTGAGCCAAAAGTATTAGCCAAAACTGGAAAAACTACATGAGGCTTGCCAATCTAAGCAATACAGTGATCCCCGCTATATTGCGGTTCAGCTAGCGCGCCCCTATATATCGCGGATTTTGCCCTGACGCATCACGGTTCTCTGTGATGTGTGTATAAGATAAGATAGGATAATCCTTTATTAGTCCCACAAGTGAGAAATTTGCATTGTTACAGCAGAAAGTGGGCAGCAAAAATAGAGCAGCAAAAATTAAAAACAATAGGATAAAAACTATATATGTACAAGTGGAAATGTATAAATATAAATATATGTACAACACTGTGGAATTGCACTCAAGGAATATTGCACATAGGAAAGACATAAGAAAAATACTCTAGTGTATTGGATGTGTACGTTTTGTTAGTCTATGTGTGTGTGTGTGTGTGTGTGTGTGTGTGTGTGTGTGTGTGTAGTCTTCAGCAAGGACTTTGTTAAAGAGTCTGACCTCGGATGGAAGGGAAGATCTTCTGAATCTCTCCTTCCCACATCGTGGATGCAGAAGCCTGCCACTAACATATATATATATATATACATATACATTACATACTGTATATAAATATATATATATATATACACACACATTATTATTATTATGTTACTCGTATCCTTAGCCCGACATGCACATATCATATGTGTTTACAAAGTGTGTTTTAATAAGTTTACATGTGTTTAAAGCGTGTGGGATGGGTATTTTACGGCTTAAACTATAAAAAATGTTTATTTATATGGTCTTTCTATATCGCGGATTTTCACCTATCGCTGATTGGTCTGGAATGTAACTTCCTTTAGGCGGGGATCACTGTAAATTTATCTCGTTAAAACAAGAAAGGTTTTGCGTTATAATGTAATACTAATTTATCTGGTTAAAACTAGGGCTGGGTGATATCATATGGATATTATATCGCAATAATCACCAGGGCTTCAAATGACAGGATCAAATTTGGTCCCCCCCATTGCCCAGGGCCCCCAGTTGTAAAGAGCCATTTTTTTTTTTTTTGCATTTTATGCAGTAGGTAGCCTGGGAGCCCCAGTTCCCTAAATTCGGCCCTGATCTTACTTCCCGCACCTCTGTGCTAAAAGAAAATATTTTCAGATAGTATGACAGTTCATCCACCAGGGGGAGGCAAAGGCGCTTGTGTGTTTTATCAGAAGTGCTGATTCATGAAGGGGCAGGATGTGGCCTGCATAGCTGCTGCACGCTGTGTACCGTAGCAGGGGTCACAGCTATCAATTACACCAGCAACTAATACAAAGGTATTAATCAATGCTATGGGAGAAGGTATGTCTGCTGTGCATTTCTGTTTGCCATACTATGCACATACATCAGCAATGTGAACTGTGCTGTCAATCATCAATAAACTGAAGCCACATTGGCTAATTCATTGAGGAGGTCACAGTAATCCCTCCCTCCCTTGGTTTTGAAACCTCCTTTCTGAACTATACAACTCGTGGTTTTGTGTAACTATAACACTTAGTTGTTCTTGCCTGTGGTTCACTATTAAATGTTTCCACCAAATGAGTTTCTGTAGCTTAGATGCCACCCAGTGGAGACCCTGAATCTTTGGGTACAGTTTGACTCTCCCCTTCACGCTCCTTGCCTACTAGACCTCTCCGCCCAACCTAGCATGAGAGGTTCACTCTAGGGCCATCTCCAGGATGAGAGAGAGGAGAACCACAGGGCTGTATCATAGAAATGACACCCTACCTTATTTAGGCTCTCAGTGTTGCCTGCCCTTGGACATCTAGTAACCTCTCACTGATTTAACTTCATACACTGTAACAAATCAGAATGGGTGATGAGGGCCATGTAGTCAACCTGGAGAAAATTCAGTACTTTGCATCTGCAGCCAATGTGTCGAATGATATGTGCTATGCTCTACTCTGCTGCGAGAAACACAGTAAGTCCTAACTAATCTATACACAGATTAACGTAATGATCAATACCAGCTTACTGTAATCAGTAATTATGGATATTCTATAACTAAATATCTAAAACGTCAGTAACTATAAACATCTACCGGAGTAACAAATGTCGTAAACCCCAAAATTCTGAAAACACAGTTTTCCCCTGTATTGCAGATGCAGTTCATCTGCAGAATGGTAGAGCTATAGGATTTTTCACCTCCTCTTTGGGAGCCCGATTGGCTGACAATGACATCAAACATCGGCACGGGCTTTCGGCCAATCAAGAGGAGTCTATTAGCACCAAATGTGAGCGTCCCTCCCATAGGCTCCACCCCGATCTCACCACGTTCACCGTACTCGTGGCAGCAGTTGTCATGGAAATAGATGTGGGCCCGGCGTCGGCTCCCGGTGCTGTTGCCATGGAGATTCATTCCGAAGCTGCGGCGAAGGATGTGAAAGGGAGCGAAAGCGTTGCGCGGCTGGATACCGAGGAACCGCAGGATCCCGATCAGCACCCTGGACAGCAGCGACGCCGTGGACCGCCGTTCTGCGAGGGGAGCTATTGCATGCTTATCGTTATCGGGGAGATCGCGACCGACCATCAGCTACAGGCAGTGAAAGAGCACATTAAACAGGGTGAGTGATCTTAAAACGTGACTGCGATGCAATAAAAACTGGCAGGTATTACTGTCGATGCAACTACCAAAACACTGAATCCGTTGAACCTGTCTTGTGAAATTCGGAAGAATTAAGGCCTCCCGAGACCGTATACTGAGATGGGGCACTACTGCAGAAAGGGGGTGTCATTTCGCTGATGAAATAGATGAATATTTGTTAAAGATTGAGACATTCAAATATACGAAGTTTTATTGGGACTTTCAAAATAGAATTAATTGCTTGTTTATTTATTTGGATTTCATGCAAACCACCCATATTCTAGCTAAAATTTCGCTTATATGTAACTACAAGTTAACAATGTTTTTAATGTGTGCATATGATAACACGTTTATAAAGTTATGACTTTATCTGTGTTTTCTGCTATGAGGAAAAATGATGTTGGACTTGAATCACCCATCCTGCTTAAAAGCGAACTGCGACACATTTTATACTAAAGGTGCATCATGTAGCAAGTTATGTCAGGCGTTTACTGCTAGTGCTGGGCAGGTTGAAATCTGAAATCTGCGGCAGATTTTAAGCATCTTTTGTAATTAGGAGACATTGCGTTGCAGTTGCCCTAATGTAAGTAGACTGAATGTTATGCTTGCGTTGGATTAATAGCCCTACTGACAACAGTACTGACGCGGTACTGTGTATGAGCATGAAATCATTTTGAAACAGGTGAAATTCATGCATCAGCTTACAGAAACTTAATTCGGGTTCCAAACCGCCCTATAAACATTATCGGCTACTGTGGATCATAAGCAGCAGCGTTTATACTCCATGATGTGTTTAGAACTGAGGTCATTGTTATGATGAGTTGCACAAGGGTTCGTGCGATACGTGTGTTGCAGCAGAGTTACAGAGCTGCCTCAATTCTTTCATCAGAGCTCCGTCATCTAAATGGTTTTCCGTAGTGCAGTTAGACTACATCATATGCATTTAAAACCACGAAACCTAGAGCTAAACTTTAATCAAAATACGCTGCATAAATCAATCTAAGATGCGTAAAATGATCAACACATACATTTCAACCAACTAATCATTGGTCAGTTATGACAAATTTAACTTGTTAATTGCTCAAATAAGCGTTTTTCATTGACATTAGCGATCGCACGTCATTCGATGGGGTCAAGCTGTGAAACCTGGCACAAAATCAAAAACTTTTCCTGTGCTTCCAGGATGGGACTCCAGGCTCCAGAAGACCTGAGTATGACTACAGGGTGTTTTAGATGTTCATACACAAGAGTAATAACTATGTTATATGATAGTTAACTATGATAACTATATATACGAGTCAAGTATATATGGCACTATTCTGACTCCATAGATGTAACCATAAAAAAGAGGGGGGGGGGATCAATTTCTAATTTAATTCACTATTGCACTGGAAAATCAATGTCTGACTAAAGTTATCTTCTCAATCCTGTCTGATGAAATTCCATTATATAAGTTTACATAAGTATATTATATAAGAATATACTATAGATTATATAAACCAGTAATGTGACACAGTAAATGATTACGTCTGTATTCAAATCTGAAGGCAATAAATCTTTACAACCATAGAATTTATGAGCAAAATCATTGGGTAAATGTGCCAGATTTCCGAAGTCTGTGTAATCTGTGGGTGTTTGGCATCCATTTTAACGGCTTACGGTAAAATCAAGACACATATTACAGATGCAGAGTCCGACTCAGTGCCCCACTTTCAGAGCCTCGTCCCCCATTCCTGCCCACTGCTGTGGCTTCATTTTAACATCAGCCGGCACTCTGACCTCATTTGCATGTCGCTACAAACTCCCAGTCTAAGCCCCGCCCACATCGCACAGCAGCCCACTCATGTGTCCCAGTGCATCGAGCACAGCTGTTCATTGGCTGGCATTCCCTCTGCGGCGCCTTGATAGCTACCCAGTGCACATGCTGACCACCCACCCACACCGCACAGTTACATCTCAGGGGACCCCCCCGCCCCCACTACAGCTCATTAGAATGCACAAAGGACTTACAACAGCAACAGTGTCCAAGGGTGTGATAAACATATAAGTCACTATGAAAATGTTTACAATTATCGTTGAGGCTGATTTATAGCATAAATTTAAACTACTTTTGAAATAATAACTTTCGCTTTAGCGACTTCCCTGACTTGAATTATTCACTTTAATTACACATTTCAAGTTCACAACAAATACAATTTATACAAAGAGAATGGATCCTTTTGTTGTAGCACAGGTTAGCTTGCAGGATAAAGATCAAGGCTACATTTTAAATTGGCTTAATGAAAAACAAACTGTAACACAAACTGAGCGGCTGCCAAGGGCACCTGTACGGCTTGAGATGCTGGATTTAACTCAGGTGACTGTCCTTCACACCCCTCACAACTTTGCAGAGACACACACGCACGCACACACGCCAGCGCAGTATCCTGACCGCGTGTCTGTTACAACAGGCTGTGCCTGCGATAATGGCTTCCACTGTGCTGGCTCTGTGACTCCTACAGGAATCCGCTCGTGGGACATCAGCCTCGCTTCCTGTGACCTGGACCAGCACTTGCAGCTCTTTGTGACACGGCATTCTGCCCAGTTCTCCGCAGAGGTCAGAGGTGAGTCGCCCTGGCTTTCAATCCATCGGCTGTGGAGCACAAACTGACAGAAACGTGTCCTTAAATTGCATTATCATTGACATCTCAGTGACATCTGAGATGTGATGCTAGCAAGCTGTTAGACCATGTTTTTGGCAACAATGGCCTCAGGGAACATTCATGGATGTTTGTGGGTCCTGCTTCGGTCTTCTGTCCTCTGTCAGTGATCAGAGCAGATGGCCGCCCACGGTTGCTAATGACTAGTACCACGAAAGCCACAAATTACAGCATTCTATTTAAAAATACCTCAGTGAATAAAGAATAATAAGCAAAATAACATCTGAGGTGGCGGGCGCAGGCGTACCCAACATCCGATCTCAGCTGTTCTGTCTCCAGCAGTCGGCAGGCGGGACCTGTGAAGGGCATAGTGTTAGAAGATCAGATTGCATTGACTTGGGGCTCTGGCGTCACCCCCCCCCCCCACTCCCACCCCAGTTCTATGGCTTCTCAGATTGTGTCACCTCTTTGGGACAGGGTCGGCACCAAGGCACATGTCACATCGGTGGTACAGCCCCACAGAATGGGCCAGCATGATTAGGTTGTGTAGCAGAGTGCAATCATAGCTCAGAACCAATGGCAAGAAATCTTTATAAAAAAATAGAGTATAAAAACAAGTCTTTGTTAATTGAGGAAAAGTGAATGTGAGTTACTGTGAGTTATCTGTGAGTTACTGTGAGTTATCTGTGAGTTACTGTGAATTATCGTAATAGACCCAACAAAGCAGTAGGTGGCAACATGTTTATCATGGGCAGTGACTCATCTCTGCCACATCTGCTCAAACAGCTTTCACTGCTGTACTCTACTCGCCTTGGCTCTTAATATCTAAATCACACCATAAGTGTAGCTGCAAAGGAGCTTTCAAGAAGAGTGAGAGTGCACCGGAGAGAAGGATAAGAGGCCTGAAGAGCTACGTTTGCTGAGTAGAACCGTATGGGGAGGAGTTTGACATTCGCAGGCCCGACACGGTGCCGGCACAGAACCAATCACAGGTGAACATTTCAGCGCCTGACTGCTGAGGTCATCAGTAGATTTTATCATCAAGGGCAAAATCTCCGTTTTTCACAGCCGAATGTTGGCAGATACGGCTGAGATGCAGGACCAGGGTCTGTACACAGTGAAGCCCACTGTGTGTAGTGACCTCCCCTAGCTCTGAACAACATGTTCCTGTCGGTGCCCCCAGAGGCTGAGGAAGGTACAGCAGCTCAGACAGTCTCCAAGCCAACATACAGTCTCCCATCTTCACAAGCCACCTCTGTCATGACACTGTTTCAGATTAAAAACAAAAAAGGCTAATTTAAAAATCTGATCTTCTGAGATTTATTCGTAGCTCGTGTTTCTTACGTACTAAGATTGCAGTACAGTAATTGAAATAGGTATTGTTATGCAAATATAAAATTTTGTGGTAGTTTCTGTCTTTGAGTGTTCCAGCTTGATACATCATCTTGTTTTGGAAACATTTAGAAGTTTTTAAGCTTGTAAATTAGGGAACTTTGAAGGTACTTTGGTGTGCCTGGTTTTGCTGGGAGAAGACTAGGTATGGGTGTGTTTCAGACCCGCACAGAACCGAGAGAAATGGGCAGTATCATGCTGGTGAAATGGACAGTCCAGCGGAGGAATGTTGTTTGGTGGCTCATACTGCCCTCTGCAGGCCAGAAAGTCTAACAGCATCCCTAAATCCACTCAATATGTCGCCAGTGATGCGTAAATCCATTTATAGTCCATGGTGGAGGTAGAAAACTGATATTGAGTGAGTTTTTTCAGATTCTCTGGAATTACATCCAAAGTCAGTAAGCCCGTTGGAACACATACATGAATCTGTACCTCAGTCTTGCCTGAATGCTAACAGCTGGTCATCGTAGTGCCCTGGTTTTTGTATACAGTTGTCAACTTTCGCACAAATTTGGGATTAGTCTTCATACAGACTCGGGATTGGTCACAGGTCAACATAAATATGGGATTAGTTCCACTTGACTTAAATTTGGGATTAGTTACTGTTTCATGTTGGTTTGGGATTTGTTATTGCCTTCCATAAATTCGGGATTAGTCGCTGTTTTGGGGGCTCAGATTTGGGATTTGCTGGTGTAGGTTGTACATACTGTATGGAATTAGTTATTATCTCACTCAGATTCAGGGTTAGTTACCGTTTCACACAGATATGGGATTAGTTGCTGTTTTACACAGATTTGGGATTAATTACTGCGAAATGTTCCATGTGATGTACTCCTGTTCTGTATTGCTTGTGCATTTCCCACACAAATTGGGAGGGTTTTCAAAAGATCATTTTTACTGATTCTTTTTTTTTTACTGAAAACTTTCTTTTTTTTGCCAATGTTGCATTTTTCATCCAGTCAGTAACCTCAAGGTCAGTGTTAAGATGTAATTGAGGCGCTGTGTCAGAGGCGCTGTGTCAGAGGCGCTGTGTCAGACGTGCTGTGTCAGACGCGCTGTGTTGCTTTCTCTATATTGCCCTCTAATGATGCTCCGAATTGCATGTTACTGTATTCTGGTCCATTTAAAACGAGGTGAAATGAAGAATTTCCATTTTCATTCTGATAGAACTACTAGATACAAACATTTAGTCTGTGAAAGTATATTTACTTAGCAGACACACTCGTCCAGAGTGATGTACACCTGAGAATCAGAGAGCAGAGCCTCTGGAGTAACTGGGGTTAAGGATGTTGCTCAGGAGCCCCAGTGTGAATCCATCTGCCAGCCATGGAACTTGAAATGGCATTTGACTGGCTTTCCAGTCGCAGGTACAGAATCCTAACAATTGAACGTTAAGTTAAAAAGAGAATGTTATGCACAATTTCAGTAACATAGCATCGTAATGAGCTGAAATGTGAACGGCAATCATACGTACAGCTCCTCTGGGCCTTAACATTCGGCCTCTCATCTGACCGAATGGCCTGTTTCCTTCTTTTGTGATTTTTTTTCCTCCTTCAGAAGTGGAAGGATGAATATTGTCGTTTTGTGTTTTATGAGGAACGTTCAGGCACGCTGCAAAGCTGCAGTTCCTGGGCACCATTCACAATCAAACTTAGACCAATTTAATACTTAAACCAGCTGAACTGGGTACATTTTCTACCTCTGACTGGGTTGCTTGTAATGTGACTGTGTAGGGGAAGTACCAGCTGCCCCCCACCCCAGCTTTTACCCCGTATCCATTCCCATCACCCCCCGCCC
>JAODLD010000021.1:16523984-16535415 GCA_026781065.1 Mormyrops boulengeri
CTCTTCCATTTGAACTCGGATGTTTGAAATTCGAGTTCCTTCTCAGGAATTTCAACTGGAATGTTCCAGGAAGTCGGAATCCTGACTCGGAAAGTCGGAGGAACCTCTGCAACCCGACCTCAGAATTCAAGATGGCTGCACCATCCATCAACAGAAGCGGAAGCTGTAGTTATATACTGTTTATTAGCACTTATGTCTTCTTTGAGTTTCGTTGCATCAGTCGTACACACAGTACTGTCTAACCGCTATCGGTGGACCTGTTGTTATGGTGTTTTTATGCGGAAAATACTGTCTAATGCATTTTTATCAACTGGTATTGCTAACAATGGCTAACAACGAACCTGGCTAGAACTGGTGGTGCTAAATAGCTTTCTGACTTGTTGTGCTGGAATGCGGTTCACTTGGGGGTGACGTCATCCCAACTCTGACTTAAGCCCCCAGCTCCGAGGCAAATAGAATGCAGAATTAACCTCCCGCCACAAACTCAATTAAACCCCCCCTTCCCCCACCGCTAACCAGTGAAGTAGAACTCTCCCTCCTTCCATTTTCTACAGCCTGTGTGCCTCAGAGATGCTCTCTGAACAGGCCCGATTTCACCATGACCAAACACGATAAGCACGTCACTGCCAGCCTCTGCCTCTCAGGCGGGATGTAAACAGGCTTTGTTTGCCGTGAAAGTTACTCATAACTGATGATTCAGTGAATTATTCACAGTTTGATACACTGGCTTTGGAAGCTGATCTAACAGACAAATCTGTTTATTTCAAACCGCAAGCACTTCCTCCCTAACCACATTAGCACCGTGCAGAAATCCTGCAAAGTCTCAAGCTCTCTAAACACTCAGGCTTTGGCCAAGCGTGATGCTAAGACCCGCCCCTCACATGGTTCACAGACCCTTTCCTATTGGCTACGAAGGTACACAGAATGCATCAAGTGAAAAATGTCCGAACAGCAGCTTCAGTAAAATAGCTTCGTCAGTCACTTAGCATACCCCCGGCTGAGCGACTCCTAACGCTCTCTTCTGTGCCTTTGTGAAACCTTGGTATAAGCACGCAAACACATAAACACACAAGTCTTTATTAAAAATTTGCTTTGCCGATGATTTCATGCAGCCTAACACGTTTTCCAGTTTACACAGCTGAACGTTCCTCAGCACAGGGCAATCAGCCCTCCCAGAAAGAAGAAGAAAATCCACAGGGACCTAAACTAGAAACTTTCATGGTGTCGACATCCACATTATCTGCTTGATTCTGTCCTGCAACCTGGGGCAACGTAAGGTCAGTGCAGCGGCCCTAAAGAATTTGGAACATAATTTGATTGGTCTGGGTTGGGGGCCCAAAATGATATGATGTGGTGGCCCAGCATTTTTAGTGGCACCCCTGCTGGTAGCTAAAAGAATCTGACAAAGGACAATCAACTAATCAAACTTGTTTGTCCAGTTCGGGCAAACTGTTGAGAAATAGCGCAACAGACTGATACATGCATTAATGAATATTCCTGTTTTCCGGTTTTGTTGTGAGTTCTTTAAAATGTAGATCAGGGGTCTCCAGCTCTGATCCTGGAGAGCTTCTGTCCAGTAGGTTTTCTGTCCTATCTGGCTTCTGATGAGCCACACTTGCACTTTTTTTTTTTTTAAATGTCAACTGGAACCCGGTCAAGGATGTTAACTGCAGTTTACATAGCATCAGCATACACATATATGTCAACTGGAATTTAGAAATTAAGCCCTTATTCATGATTAAACTACGTGTATTTAAGAGGGAAAATGCATTGAAGTAGCATCCCTGTAGGTTAAATGACCATTAGCAAATACGAGACAGGGGCTGATGGGACGAACTAGGCAGCACAGCACCCTCTGGTGGGTGACATTCGCAATTAAGTCTCCCTCTTCATTCCCGCTGTCCATGTGTCGAGAAACAGCTGAAAACTTTAAAAAGCTCATTCACAAAGCTCCCAACGATGAGAAGATCCGTGTCAGAATAAAACAAGATTAGAGGCCTAGAGGTCTGGGATCAACCTTCTACCACACTGGATGGAACTGAATAAATGCTATTATAAAATGATATTGTAAAAAGACATTTTTAATAGCCTCAACTTGTAAATCAAAATACAGTTTCAGTGATGTCACAGTGCGTGACATCTCGGTGAAAGTTAAGTATCCGAATATATTAGGGTTGTTCACTGTATGATCAGTGCCATCATTTGTGTTGCTTTTGCGGCGCTAAAGGTCATTCCTATGGTAACGGGAGAATGTGACAGAAGGTCACCTTCTAACAAGCACGTAGCCGGTACCCGTCAGACAGACAGCGTTCAGCCAGAAGTAGACGCATTAATTGTGCCGGTCATTCTTTGTTGCTTGGGCCTATGCCAGCGGTGTGGTCATGACCCACAAATGTGGAAGGGAGAAGAACCGACAATCTGCACCCTATTGGCAAGGAACGGCAGGAGAAGCTCCCTCACTGTGGGGCAGGGTCACATTTTTGGGCTTCACATTATTCCATGCTACCTCTGTTAGATTTTGCTTCGGCAGAGAGGTGGAGAGGTTTGGGTTCAGAGATGAGAGGAACCACCTGGCCTTGTAGGTCTGGAGGTGCAGTACCGTCACCCATCTCAGCCTGGGCTTTGCTGCACTAACGAAAGCCCCTGACCGCAGTTCTATTCGGGTGGATACGGCAAGGTAAACTGGCCATCGTGAGCTGTAATGATGTGACCATTTCTTCCGGGGGGAGATCCGAACCTGGAGACTGAAAAACAATAAGCTTTTCAAAGCTTTTTAAACTGAGATCTTATTTTAATGCCCTTACAAATGAATGTTAATTAAGTGATACTGGAAATAAAAACAATGTATTTCATATTATTTGACACATTTTTCCATAATAAGGGATGATAATTCGGTGTTCAGACTGGAACCGGTGCACGCAGCTGCATGTGACCTGAACAGTGGCTACATTAGGTAGGTAGGTCAGTTACATGCATTATTGAGGTTTATTAATAATTGAGAGCGTGGTATTGATCCTGGTCCCTGCAACGTGTGTGAAAGTGCCTGAGTGAGTGTAATGCAAACGGCCCTAGCACTGTGTGTGCCAGCTCAGTGTAAATGGGCTGCATATCTACTGGATTTGCAGCGTTTGTGGGAATATAGAAGAGGGAAGGTGAGGAACACAAAACAAAGTCCTTTTTTTTTACCTTAATAAACTTTTTTCAAAATGGGGGAAGTACCAAAGCTCTCCCTGCCCCCCCAAGACCCTCCTCTTTCAAATTAACATGCAGGTCCTGCGATTTTAGATATCTGTGGGATGCAGCCGGAATCTGCACTGGAGGTGTCTTCATGAGCAGGGCTGCCCTGTGAGTGAGCCTGGGGACCAGAGGAACAATACAGGATGGAGAACGTGGGTTTGCAGAGTCAGAGTTGGGGGCGGGGCAGGGGGCGGCTGGCTGGGCTCATTAATGGGTTCGAGGCTAGAGGTCAGGGGCCAGCTGAGATCCCATAAGGCTGAGCAGGCGCCCTGGGAAACATGATACTCTCCCTTCAGCCAAGTCACATGACCAGAATCACCTGCTGTTTGGGAGTGAGACATGGCTAAATAGCTGGGATGTTTTTGAATGCATGAGAGGGGTGGATCTGTCTAGGGGGAATGGGTGTGTCGGCATGTGTTTACAGCCCGAAGCACGGTCCAGCCTCGGGAAAGATGTGGAGCAGAAGTAGTTCTAATGGATCTTTGATGACACACTGTAAAGAAACAGATACTTAAAACTGGCTTCTGTTCATGTTGATGGGTTGAGCCTGGAAACGTGTAACCTTTCTTCAAAACCTGAGTCTTTGTTGTATAGCTTAGGCCAAGGATTTGAGCATCTGCCTTGTCATCTGCCTGACTGGGGATTCCATAATTAGCATCACTTCACCGTGGGAGGGCTCACCGAGGTCAACCAAGGGTTTTTAGGTTCCAGCTGCTGATCGACAGACGGCTCCTCCAATCAGAGCGAGCTCCTCCACTTGGTGCAGTGTCGTGGCCAACAGGCTGGAGAGGCGGAGCACCGAAGGAGCGTACAAGCTATCTCTGTCTCAGGAAGCAGCTCAGGAACAAAGAAAGTCCAAAACAGCACCAGGGGGTATAAATCTGGACAATGTTTAAGTTAGAAATACACTTCGAAAGGTATAATATTAGTACTAGTAGGAGAAACAAACACAAAAATTGGGCTTCGTCTTTGGAGTGAAAATGAATTATGCCTGGTGAATAAAGACAAGAATACTTTCAATCCTGAGTTTGAATAGCTAAAGTAGTCGCAGTTACTGTAAAGCCGGCATGTAAATCATTCCTGTATTATTGTAATAGTCGTCTTTATACATTAGTCTCTGTAATAGTGCCTCACTGCCAAGCAAAACATTGAAATATGTAACTTGCTATTTTGTAAGATGCTATTTTGACATGTGGCCCCGCCCCACAGCTGCTGGGAGAGAGACAACTGGTCACAAAGCCTCAGACAGTCTCTCCATTTCTGCCGCACCTTGTCCTCTAGACGCCCACTATCAATCTGAATCATCATTAGGCAGAAAACCTCCAACATCTACTTCACAGGATGAATAGGAGAACTACGCTGGAAGATGCCTGGCTCTGCTCTTTCCTAAAATACGCCATTTATCATCTGAAAGTACCCCTGTGTGGAAGTATGATGTCACTTCCTTGATAAAAAAGGAGGAGGTGATCAGGAAGTGAAAAAGCTTCTCATTGGTCGAGTACATATTTATCACACTGCAGAAATGTTTACTTTGCAGTATATAAGCATATTAATCTATCTGAGGGGCGTCATGACAACAGGATGTAGATTAGAGTGGCGAACACTGTTCAGTGCTTGTGTGAGACGTGGCACATGCCACAAATCGAAGTAGTTATTTGTAAAAATCAAGTGGGTTCCAATGCGAAACAGCATCTCCCCCTTATCAGTTAAAGCTGGGTGTCTCCCAGCACGGATCATCTGTGGAGTATTTTAGTTCTCATTTCCTCATTTTGGACTTGAAGGGCTCTATCAGTCGGAGGCCGGCCTTCATATAGTGCCAAAGCCTCACGATTAAACCTCCATCAGGGGAAGGAGAAGATGCAGATATGAGAACAAAACTCTCATTTGTCACATTCACATTTATACTGTTATTTCCGATTCATCCTATCTAAACATTTTAGCAATAATTTTGACCTCAAAATTTGCTGTGCTTATATATTATATATGAGAAATGAGATGTTGGTGTGTTTGCCTATGAGATACCAGTACACTGAATTTTTTAACTAATAGATGTGTTGATGTTAATATTTCACTGCAGTGATTCACTGTCAGGTCTACACATTTGCTAAAACATTTATTCTTTGGGCTTGCATGAGAGCAGATTAGTCACTGCCAATAGCACTGGAATTACAGGATAGGTGCTTATTTCTTCACCTCTGTCCTGCATTCTAAAATCAGTGAAATTTTCCAATGAGTAAATATCGATGGACATAGCAAATACCTATATTGACTGAAATAAAGATATAATTCGGGACTCGATCATTTTCGAGTGGTACAAATGTTATTATAGATGGGCAGAATATGTCCCAGGAGCTCACTCCTTCAGACTGTCCGATCTGTGCTGAAAACGGGCGTACAGTTTGTATACTTTGCTATATTAACCAAATAAATGTATATGGCTTCTTAGAAATTGCTTCTGTCTTTCGGGAAAACAGATCTGGGTGAATGAGTGTTTAAACGCGAGCCTGATGGGGTTAAGAGGCGCAGAGCGCTAGCGCGGCCCCGCCCCGGACCGCAACTGGAATTCGGCTGCAGACGGCGCTTCGTCGCGGCGCTGCCTGCGCATCCCGGTCTGTCCGTCCGATCATCCGGGGCTGCGACCTTCCGGGGCCCCGCCCTCCCCCGGCGAGAGGCTGACGCGATCCGAGCATCTCACGGGTCTCTCCCAGCTTCCGACTGCGCGTTGGAAAGGCGCCTCGCCATCAGTCACGGTACGTACCGATGCACCGCAGGCTCGCTGAAGCCGCTCCGCGCTGCGATCGTGTCCGCCTGCCAGCGCTGCTGCATCCCTCGTTGTGATGAATTATGTGCGTTTTGCTGTTTCTTCTGGATTTTGAAGCTGTCAGGCTGTCGGGATGGCAGGTGTAGCGTCATCCTTGGCTTTTTGCGCAATTTCTAATAGGGACATATTAAATATACGGTTTACCATGTTCGTATTATATGTTGACAAATTTTTTTATTGACGTGTGTTGTTTTGGTGCTTTTAGTAAAAGATGCGATTCTTGTCTGGGTTAAACGGGGAGACTAGTGAGTTGCATTATTGTGCAACTATTAATCAAATAATCAGACAGCTAGTCGAGCCTGTCTGACGCCGACCAATATGCGGCTGAAACTTAGACTGCTAGTTTTAAATTTTGATTCAAATGAACCAGATTAAGGCTGTAATGAGTGATGCTGTTGTGGAGTAAAATCGTCAGACAGGGCTACGTATACGGAAAAGCGAGTGAATGTAACCTCTATGGCGACAGTACTCACCAGATGGATATAAGGACGTGATCCCGACAGGGTGGCAAAGGAAACACATCTCGCCCGCAATATAGGGGTGTCAGTCAGTTATATGACGCCTTTTGTGCGAAAGGGTCCCTTCCACTATACCCAGGGGGCACTTAGATTAGGCTGGGGTACATGACCTCATTTTAAATATGTGCTTTCCATGAAGTCCCAGTGAGGGAACCGGCAAGCCAAGCTCGCATAAATCACTGTATTGATCAGTCATATCCACGGGCGTGTAAAATGTGAATAATGTTATCAGGAACCTCAGATTTCTGTCAGTTGAGTTTTTGCCTGGGGTGTTTGGCATTTTATGAGGTACCACTTTATTTTCTTGACTGTAATCAATTTGTGTAGTGCTGGCTTTGTATGGGAAATATAATATTATTAATGAAACACTGTATATCGTATAAAACCTCTGGTTCTGTATGAATAGGCCTAAATATATGCCTACTGTTTTCTAACAATATATAAGCTTTGTGATAGTCCAGTTAACCTATTTGCTGTTTAAGTGTCTGATCAGCATTACTGTACTTTATACGAAAAGAATCATGTTGTAATTTGCGTTTGAATGTCATAAAACATTGAAGGAGGGTCGTCACCTTGTCTGTCTTGGTTAATATTTTTCCTGTAAAATGAAAAAAAAATTCAGAGCCAATTGTCAGCTGCAGATCAAATACGACTCTCAATGACAGGAAATGCACACGCACATACACACACACACACGCACGTACGCACACACATACACACACATGCACGTACGCACACGCACGCACGTACGCACACACACACGGACCCACATTTCTGTGCGTTTTGGAAATGTGGGAATTACCGGCATGTTATAATCACTCTGTCGCTGTACCAAACATCTCTAAAAATAGGAAATTCAGCTGTTATGAGCTGCCTACGATAGGTCAATAAAACATCAGAGATATGCTAAAATCTCCGGCAAATATCCTTAGAGCCATTTTCTCCCCTCTGGAAGACCATGCTTGAGATTTGCATCTTTTATATCCACCTGGGATCCCAGAACAGCAGCACAACCTTGGCGAGGTGCGCAGATGTGGGGCGTGCGTAGTGGGAGGTGTCCCTTCCTGGGTTTGGTGGTGCCTTTGTGAAAGGCGGTCACCCTGACACACCGTGGGTGGGGATCTTCATCTAGGGGAGGTACTACAGTCAGAATGTAATAGATGGGGAATCAAGAGATTGTGGGTAGGACTCTGTAGGCCTGGGGTTTGACAGATCTAGGCAGATACTGCACATCAAACCATTAGCATGGAGGAATTCTGTATCACATGACATGCATCACATGATAAGGTTAAATGCATAATATCATAACAATGCTTACCATACAAAGCCCATAAATCACAGGGCTACTTTTATTGATTGCCTGCATGTAGAGGGGTATGGCTGACACAGCACTGTTCCTTTTTTGTGGTCAATCATCTCCACCGAGCAATCAGGTTATCTGTCTTCGTAGCGCGTCCCCTAAGCTCAGCTCACATCTGTTCTGTGCCTTTAAAAAACATAACACTTGTGTGGAGCAGGTGTGCCCCCTCTGCAGTAATAAACCCGACACCGTAACATGCACATATTCTGCATGGCTTAGATTATTTGGACAAGCCTGATTATCCACCACATTTGAGTGTAAAGACTTTTACTGCACTTGAATTAATTGAGCCCGTGTTTCAAACAGCCAGTAAGTGTATAATAGGGCTCACATGAGCTACCTGAAACCCCGCGTAAGGCCGCACCCTCGCCCCGGACTCTTCTTTCATCCTAGTCCAAAGGCAGCAACTAAGCATGTGGTCCTTTTTCACTTTGTCATCATTTTGACAATATTATTATTAATATTACACTGCACCATTTTAACGAATGCTTCCTGCTTGCATTATGCTACATAAGCAAGATCGGAAGGCAGTATATTTCCAGTGATTCTTGTGACATCATGTGTAGCTCGAGCTTTAAAAAGCTACTCTAAATTTTACTGTATCTTCGAATGATCTGATTGCACCTGCGTTTCTTTATGCATGCATTTATCGATAAAGAAATACTGATTTCTAAAGGCTACTTTCTGCATCTGCATGGATCTTTTGACTGACAGTTTTTAAATTGTTTGTTACTGTTATTTTTAATTTGCAGATTACCCCCCCCCCTGTCAGAGGTTTTACCTCTGACCTAAATATATCCTGGTTTTGCACTTCTGACATCCTGACGGATGGTCATTGATTAAGTGGCGACTCCGCGTTTTTAATCGCGCTGCATCTTTCCCATTAAATGAGCTCAGATGACCACTCGGGATCAATAGCTGATGGAGCCCAAGCCTGCGGGCTGTGAAGCTCACCGCTTTCAGACATGAAATGTGAGAATGGGCAGGCCTGCTCCAGGCGTCAGCAGTCTGCCCTCAGGCCTGCTCCAGGCGTCAGCAGTCTGCCCTCAGGCCTGCTCCAGGCTTCAGCAGTCTGCCCTCAGGCCTGCCTGCTGTTTCTGAGCCACACCCAGAGGCCAGTGCAAATGCTTCATGAAAATGTTTGGTTGTATCTATCATATCAAACCTGCAATTCTTAATCATCTGCCGTACTGCCAATTTACATAGTGACATATTTCCAGCTGTCAACTACAGTTTGTGATGACTAGCGGCAAAACTGGTAACACATGATTTTAGAGGGCACAAATAATGTACTATTATGCCTTTACTTATGTATCAATTAACCACAAAGTAAGTCTTAGTTACATACTGATCTCATATTTATTCATCATTAATGGATTGTAACATCTTTTATCTCAAGCAGTCTCAAGCAGTTAGCTATACTTTTTACTGTATCTAATTCTGTAAACCTTTGAATAAATTACTCCTTCACTACTGAAGGAATCATGAAATAATGAATAACATGTGACATACTGATCTCATGTCAATTCATCATTAATCAACCGTGACGCATCTTTTATCCCCAGCAGTTACTATATTTGTTACTATATCTGTTAATTCTGTAAACCTTCCTGAACTACTGAAGGAACAAGTCATGAATAACATGTGAGATACTGATCTCGTGTTTGTTAATGAATCTTGATGCATCTTTTATCTCCAGTAGCTACTATATTTGTTCATGGTTTGTGCTTCCGTAGTAACTGAGTTATTACTAAGTATTTGTGCAGCGTCAAGTAAGGTGTTACTGTAAAACTCAATCCTCCCTAACCGAACATAACAGATACAGGATCCAGCAGCATCACCATGGTGATTTGTCCCATCTGACTGCAGACCCCCAGGGCAGTTTTAGGGCCCCCGCAGCAGCAAAGCTCTGAGTTCATTACTGGCCCAGACGGCAGCCTGCTCCTCTGGTGTAACGATGGCACTGCAGTTAAATAGTTCTGTGGCCTATTCATAGCCTGGCTCCTTGACTCTTCTCCTCCGGTGAATATTCGTTGGCAGCTGCCCACAGGTCTGACTTACTGTCCTGTTTGGGTTTTATCCAGGTTAGTTGCAGCTCCTTCTCCCTCTTGAGATTAACAATAAAGTGTCATCAGCTTTTATGTTCTAGAATTAGGGCATCAAACTAGACCCTAATTCAGGAGCTTTGGAATTAAATGTCTCGGTAACACTTTCTACGAATGCAATGTGCATATGAATCTATGAACACACTCACCACACATATTAATGCATTTATAAAGTATTTTAAACATGGCTATAAATAAGTAAAAAATGGCATAACACATTATAGCCATGTGTATTGTGCATTATGAATGCTTTATGAAGCTCTCATCTATAATGCACTATAGATACCTTCATAATGCAGGTAGTCAGTATAAGAATTAAGGATGCTATGTCCTGCATTATGAAGGTATCTATAGTGCATTATAGCTGAGAGCTTCATTGGAGCTTATGAAGTATTTTAATCAACACTATGATGCCTTATGTCTGTCAAAAGATGATGCTGTAATGCTTTATTAATTCTTATACCAGCCATTATAATGCATTATGAAGGTATCAATAATGCATTTTAAATGACAGCTATAAGTAAAGTGTTACCATTGTCCCTTCAAGTAAAGAGTCGGCATATATCTCCATATGTACACTGGCAATCCCAACTGGGCCAGCAGGGAGCCAGAGATGCTCAGGCCCCAGCTGAGACGGCACCCTTAGGCGTGACCTCAATTAGCAGTGAAGCTTGATGGAGATTAGAAGCGGAAGCTTATGGTCCTTCCCAGCTCATATGACCTGGATTACAGGAGGAAAAAAAACTGGGACACTATCTTTGTGAGAAGGAATGAAGCTGAGAAATTTCTGCAGCAGAGGAAAGTGAGGCAACTGATTCAGAAATACCACAGGATCTGTAACATTGTGACTGATTGATCTCAAAACCATATCATGGGCAGAAAACTATTCTGTAATATTCTTGTGAGATATATAATGATAAAAATTTTGGTCAGTTAATCAATCATCCCATCCATGGTTTTAGTTAATTGGTAATTTATCATTATGCTATTAATTGGACTAAAATCATTAATAGTAGAATAATTAGATTATTATAAATATATATTATATATAGTATTTTGTAAGCATGCAAGACCCAAGTTACAAAGCAAATCCTACAAATATATCTTTCAAATTGTAAAACATTTACCTGGATTGTAAACCGCTTGTGAGCTGCTGTTCGGAAGCTGTTAGGCATACGGAACTGTCATGTTGGAGTCTATAGTCTCTAAAAGTCCTGAGCAGAAAATACCCGGAGTAACATGCCAGCTGTACCAGCTCTGGAAAGTGATTTACAGTGTGTACTGCATGCCACAAAGCCTCGTGTGCAGTGTCAGTCCTGTGTACTGCATGCCACAAAGCCTCGTGTGCAGTGTCAGCCCTGTGTACTGCATGCCACAAAGCCTCGTGTGC
>JAODLD010000021.1:16543180-16566007 GCA_026781065.1 Mormyrops boulengeri
GTCGGGACCCCTTCATGGCAAATCCCAAATGTACCCGATTGAGGGTACCCGGTGACTGATGTCGGGACCCCTTCATGGCAAATCCCAAATGTACCCGATTGAGGGTACCCGGTGACTGATGTCGGGACCCCTTCATGACAAATCCCAAATGTACCCGATTGAGGGTACCCGGTGACTGATGTCGGGACCCCACTGAAGATGTAAAGGGTCAAGTTTAGAGTCAAAATCACCAGCAAACTAAGTTAACAAGCCATAAACCCTAAACTAGAGCATATGAGGCATCTGGCCCTAAAGCCTGTGAACTGGTTTCACAGGATACTGGTGGTGAAACCCACTGATGGGATCCAGGTCCAGAATGTCCTGGTCCTTGATCCATGTGTTCCTCTGGGCTGTGCCCCTCCCAGGTACTGGATATTGCTGTGGACTTGATCATATTCTAGCAGGTGGCAGTTTACATAGGGCTGCAGGGCTATCATTGATAATGCTGGGTGTGAATGGGAGAGCAGGTGGGCTTTTAGCAAGGAAGCGTGGAAGACAGGAGACATTCCCATGGCCATGTGTTGCCAATTTGAGAGGATCAAATAAGGCAGTTCTAGGCTTACCTAGACCTGGATAAGTAATCTACCTCAATGAGTCTTCGGGAACAAAGCAAGGTCCTGGTTTAAAAGTTGTACTTGTCTATTGAGTGGTGACATGATGAGAGACGACTGTGAACCCCATACAAAACCCCTTCCATACCCATGAAGTGAGTTCTGGCCCTCAGTCAGTAATTAGGTCGTCAGGGATCCTATAGAGATGAAATCTAATGGAACAGGACTTCAGCCGCTTCCATTGTCCAGAATAGCTTGGGTAATAGAATTAGTCTGTAGGCTTTTGAAAGTTGATCCACCGCATAACTATGTGGTCTGTAGAGGAAGGCATATCCATAATAAAATCAAAGACAACGTGATACCATAGCTGGTATGGCACAGGAAGGGGTCGTAAGGACCCAGCAGGTGGGTGGTAAAAGCATCCCAGGACTAAGGCCTTTGTGTCCCTTTTCCACTCTGGCTATCAATGGTCCTGAATCTGCTATTGGGTATCCCTGGATGCACTGGAAATCCAGAGACATTAAGCTACTCAAGCTGAGAGCCTCTGTGTTCCTTTCAGACACATAATTTGTGACTTGCCACATTTTGTGTAGGCGGATTATCCTGCTTTGCCTAATTGCAACTGAAGGCTAAAACACTAGATAAAACATGGTAATAAGTTGTCTTCTCCCTTGGGGTTCAGATAATGGTGCCCTTCTGTATGCAGGATAAGGCAATAGCCTTAGTATTTTTTTAAACTAATTTCTGTAATTAGAAAATGCAATAGCAAACTTTGAAAAGTAGCGGACCTGTAGAGATTTTTCAGAGACTACCCCACTGGAGTCGGCTATCCCGCCGACAGAAATTTCGCCAAACCGTTTAAATAACTCTGCGAGTTTTTGTCATATAAACATTTAAAAAACACCCTCAGAAACCGTGGACGGTCTATTTTTCACACATATATATATATATATATTGGTAGAAACTAAATATATTTTTACCGCTTTGTGATATGAATAAAAAGAACAAGAGTGACTGACTCAAGCGTCTGAGTCTTGAAGCAGCTCTGATCGGCCGCCCACTTGCAAATCGCGCTATTCACATGATAACGACATGATAATCCGACAGTTGGTACTGGGTAAAGAAATGCGTGAACACGCCCATTGTGATTCATATAAACAAGAGCACATGTCTGGGTAGTGTTTACACTGATCGGCTACAACATGGCATCTTGCATGAAGCTTTGCGCCAGCGTTGCCCCTTTGAGCAGCGAATCTCATACCTGTGTTCATTTCAGCGATGTTCATTCGCATGCGGTTATTTAGAATGTGAATAGCGATCTTCAGTTGAGAGCAATACTACACGCCCCTGATGCAGGTAAAACAAAGTAAGGTGACATGGTTTACATCCTATTTAACCTAATTTTAAAAACTTTAATACTTTTGACAATATATGTTTTGAAAAGAAGACAGATTGCGGATTTAGTCAGTGTTTTTTCATGATTCTACATAAAGATTTCAGCGAGATATAAACTGAAATACACGAGAAAGATACGCGGATACGAGGGTTAATAATAGTGAATTATTTTATTTCCGTTAACTCTGCATAGGCACTGCATCATGTTTATCGCTTTCTATAGCGACTGCTCATAGTTTTTCATTTTTCATTCCATCTACTTATAAACTGTGAAAAGGATTTTATTGTTGCTACTTTTCTTGCATTTCAAACTGCCTTTCCAAAGTGATGGGTGGGTGCAGTTGACATTCCAGACTGATGGGCCATTGACAGTATGGAAACGGCTACAAGTGTGGGCACACCTATCTCATCAATATTCAGTGTGTAGGCCACTGACTTTGAAAAAAATAATGTCACTCCAAAGTTCTAACACTTTAGTAATCAAACCACATAAAATTTCAGAATGTCTCATTCACCTATGTTTAGCCAGCCGCTGTGTCTATAAGCTTCAGCGCTCAAAAGTCTTGGCTAGAAATGTTTATCATGTGATTTTTTACAATTTCTCAGCACGTCTGAAAATAGGTTTTTGAATAGTATATGTTTAAAGTCGATTTTAACAAAAAATAAAATAACATTCTAATTAAGTGGTCTCAGATTATTGGTGCTGAGTTTGTGCCGAATTAAAGCACATGTAACACTTTGGGATAAATGTTTTTAGATAGGTGAAATATTTTAAAATGTCAAGGCATGTCAGACTACGTCAGAAGTGGCCTCGGACTCCAGAGGGCTACAGACTTTATGATTGGTGAGGACTTGAAAAAGGTAGTTTGTACCTTCAAGTCAGTGTCTCTATTCTTCCAAGGCTGACTTCATGTGTCTAACTTAGGTGCAGTGCCTGGTCTTTGAGATAAGACTGCCTCAATGCTGATGTCAGATACATCAACACTACAAAGAGTTAAGAAGGATCAGGATGTGTAAAAATAGGAGCAGACATGAATCATCTTTTTGAGCACCTTAGATGCCTTCAGCGCATGTGTGGACCAGATAACCTGCAGAGGTGCTCCTTTAGGGAGAACAATTATAGGAGTGAATAAAAAAATGCAAAACCAGGAAATATTGTGCATCCTTTACTGAAGTAGGGCTGGTCTATGAAAGAAACTGATTCAATGCAGAGTTTACATTTCTCAAGTTCTACATAACGTAATTCTAGCTTTGCCTGATAGATGTTATCTGGGGAATAAAGGTATTTCATCACATGTTCAACACATCTCTAAGAACATGCCGACATATTGCTGAAAAAATGGTGGGGGCGTTCACCAAACCGAATGGTACTACAAGGTACTCATAGTGACCATTGACAAGGTAGATGATATGGGACACTGTCAAGTAATTTTTTTTTTGTCTGCCTTTGTGTTTGTTGCAGGCCAAAGAACGCTACACCATAAAGGAGATGCTCTTGAAACCGTCGTCTTAGTGAACCCATCAGAAGATACAGTTGTTTCTGAGGTATTTTTTATTGCTGGAAATCTTCAGTGAAATTACTAGTTAATTAAAATGCATGAGGCCATTTAATAAAGACCAAGATTGAGTGGCTCAATCTGCTATTTTCCTCACTATCTTGTCCCTCTCAACACTTGCTTACCACCAACCTAGGTCCATTCCCTGATCTGCGATTCATCTGCTCACAAGTTACTGATTCTGAGTGGCCAGAGCTCAGACTCAACTGGTGACCTCATCTTGCAAAGTGGGCCGTTCACCTTTCAGCGCTTCTCTGTCATATTCTCTTATCTTGGGGTGAGAAAGAACAAACTCAAATGTATTTGTGCAGTATTTTAGGTAATACCGATGTGCTTTTGCCCCAAGCTTAGACAGAATGTAGCCTCTAAATCTGAAGCACTGCTAATTGTACACATCTTTAAGAGCAGTCTGGAATGAGTGTTTCACTTAAATTGCAATACAGACAACAATAAAAGACAGACTCCTGAAATGGTATGCTGAACTGATTCTGTTTTTTTTGTCCTTCCCCTCATTCCACATTGAAGGTTAGTGGCCTACTGACTAGTACAGACCCAGAGCAGCGGGCCCAGCTCACACTGTCCTGTCAAGGAGAAGGGAGCTGGAGCTCGCTAAGGCAACACAGCTCGCTCATCCCAGAGTTCTTGGACTACAGACTGAACCCGGAACCAGTGCTGCCAGAGATGGAGGGTGTTACTGAGTTCACGGAGTACATCTCGGAGACGGTGGATGTCCCGTCACCCTTCGACCTCTTAGAGCCACCCACATCTGGGGGCTTTCTTAAGCTGTCCAAGCCGTGTTGCTACATCTTCCCTGGAGGGCGAGGAGACTCTGCGTTGTTTGCTGTAAATGGCTTTAACATTTTGATAGATGGAGGATCTGAACGGAAGTCATGCTTCTGGAAGCTTGTCAGACACCTGGACCGCATTGACTCCATTCTTCTCACCCACATTGGTGCAGACAATCTTCCAGGGATCAATGGACTCCTCCAGAGAAAGATAGTCGAGAAGGATGAGGAGCACTCTCAAGGCTCTGCTACCTATAGGGACTGGATGAAGAATATGATCTCACCAGAGCTAGGGGTGGTGTTCTTCAATGTACCAGAGAAGCTACGAATGTCTGAGTCAACATTAAAGGTGAAGCGGAGCATCGAAGAGGCTTCACTCACACTTCAGTACCTCACTAAACTGGGAATTAAGCCCGAACCTCTCTTCAGAGTGGTCAGCAATACGATTGAGCCCATTACACTTTTCCACAAAATGGGTGTAGGTAGACTAGACATGTACATTTTGAACCCAGTGAAGGACAGCAAGGAAATGCAGTTTCTTATGCAGAAATGGGCAGGAAATAGTAAGGCAAAGACCGGCATTGTGCTCCCCACTGGGAAGGAGGCAGAGATATCTGTTCCCTACCTGACATCAGTCACTGCTCTTGTCGTGTGGCTCCCTGCCTGCCCCACAGAAAAGATTGTTAGAGTCTTGTTTCCTGGCAATGCACCACAAAACAAAATATTTGAGGGACTTGAAAAGCTAAAGCATTTGGATTTTTTGAGATACCCAGTTGCCACTCAAAAGGACTTATCTTCTGTGGCTCCTTTACCAGTAATAAAGCAGACAAAAGTTAAGCACAGAACTGATAGCAAAGAGAACCTTAAATCATCCCCTAAGATTCATGCTAAGGCTTCTAAGAAAGAAGCGGAGGAGGATGCATCAGAAACCAAGAGTGACTCTGCCAAGGAAAACAAAATTGAAAAGAAAGAGAAGAAATTAAAAGAGTCTGATAAAATTAGTAAACCCCTGAAAACATCTGACCCAGTAAAGCTGGAAAAAAAGAAACTATTGAAAGAGAAGTCAATTAAAAAGCCAACTAAGGAGAGGGTGTCTAAGATAGATGAGAAGAAGGAAAAGGAAAAAAAGGAGATCAAGAAGGAAAGGCGTGAAGTTAAGAGAGATGATGCGTCTAAAAGAGATGAGAAAAAAGATGTCAGGGTAAAGGAAGACAAAAAGAAGGACACTGCTAAGACTGAGCTTAGGAAGCTCACCAAACCTGATCTGAAGCCCTTCACCCCAGAAGTCAGGAAGACTCTGCACAAGGCTAAGGCTCATACGAAAGCCAAGACTGATAAAATCAAAGGTAAGCCAGTTCAGGAGCAAGCCACTGATCAAGCATTAACTTCTGAAGAGACACCATCATTGTCAGAAATCCCAGCCACTGTGGAGAGTCGTTCCATTGTCTCCTCTCCAGAAGATCTGACCAGGGACTTTGAGGAACTTAAAAGAGATGAGACTTCAAAACAGGAAGCTGAATCAGTTCCTGATAAGGCTCTTGTAAATGATGCTGTAATTACAAGCCTTCCTACTGAGACTGAAAAAGAGCGAATTGTCCCTCAGTCTGATTTCACGCATGTGGCAGAATCCCTGTCTGAGGCAAAGCAGCCTTCACACCAGCAGCCATCAAACAATGAAGAGAAATATGAGAATGTGGATGCAACCATGGAGCCTTGGAACGTAAAGAGTGATACGGAGATAGGGGAACCAGAGGGAAGCGTCAGGGTAGCTGCGGCAGATGACATGAAACTGGGGAAAATAAATGAGGATAAAGACATGCAAAAATATGAATTTCAAACAACCAAAGAGGAAAAAGAGTCGAAGAAGGGTAAACTTGAGGAAGATTTAGAGGACGAGACGAAGATAGCTGGCCAAGCAGAAGCTGAAAAGATAGAGGATCTAAATTCAAGTGATAAAGCGCTGAAAATTAACAATGAAGACAAGGAGGATTTTGACAAAGACTGGAATATTCCCCCTCCTCCAGAGGAGCATTATGCAGCCAGAAAGGAAGACGAGACTCTTTATCTGCCCAACATAGGCAGTGTGACAACTGCAGGAGACCATGTTTCCTTTATACAGGATGAGACCATCCCGGGATATTCGGAAACTGAACAGACTCTTTCCGATGAGGAAATTCATGAGGAGACCGAAGACAGAATACCACACCTGCACTATGAAATGAGCACCTATGACATTTCTGTTCCTGATCAGCCAGGTCCCTATGATGCCATCCACGGCATGAGAGAGATGAAAGGAACAGCTGTGGCTGGGAATTTATCAGCAAAGAGTTTCATGGGAGGTGCAGATCCTGCATTAACAGTGTACCCTACCAGCATTGTGGCAGCACCACTAGCAGAAGAGGAGATTGTTTCTTTGGCCACTTCCATCACAGAGTGCGATAAGCTGTCATCTTTTGCTACCTCTGTTGCTGAGGATCAATCTGTGGCGTCTGTAACGGCAACCCAAACGGAAACTGAAACCGGTAAAAGCTCATCACTTTTGGATGTGGTCTACAGCATTCCATCATCTGCCCACACTGAAGCTACCCAGGGAAAAGAGTACTTGCACTCAGCAGGGACGATTTCTCCTACTTCCTCCTTAGAAGAGGATAAATGTTTTAAATCACCGCCTACTGAGGAATACCAACCCTTTGTGCATGGGACAGAGAATGGAGGAAATGCTATACATGTGCATGATGAGGAAGAGGAAGAGGAAGAGGACGATGAGGACCAAACTCCTAATGTGGACATTCCACTTAGCAAGCTGCAAGAAGGTTATGCATCCCCACTGTTTAACAACACAGAGAGAGATTCTGAAGCTCCGGCATCATCCTTGACACAAGCAGTTGCAGTAACTGCAGTTGATCCAAAATCTGTTTCTTCTTCAATTGATGTTCAGGCTGCTTTTTCCAAAACTGATGCTATGGCAATTTCCTCAAGGATATCTCCTCCACCCTCCTTCGCCTCACCAATCAAAGAGTCCATTCCTTTCCTAGAAACTGAGGATAGATGCCTCAGCCCAGAGGACAGCACCATAAAAATGACCTCCCCATCACATTCTGGACCATCCAGTCCAACCAGTCAATCTTTCCAGAAGTTCCCTGAAGGGGAGAAGATTAAATCACCATTCGAGCAACAGCACACAAAACAGGAGACAGAATGTGAACAACGGGTCACCACCACATATGAGAGTGGCGATCAGAATGGAAAGACTGGCCAGAGCCTACAGGAATTTGACCAATACATGCATTCGCCACTTCCAGATCTGAACAAAGGGCTAGCATTGGAAAAAGACACAAAGCAGACACCTATTGCACATGAACAGGAGAAAGACAAAGACACAAAGTCTGATGCAGAAGTGAAGGCATTACATTCTCTACCAAAGAGCACTGTAAGGGAACGGATATTGTTTGCAGATAGTGATGACGAGACAGAAGGGGATTACTATGAGGATCTCAGAGTGTACAATAAAGCTAAATACACTGAGGAAAGAGAGAGTCGATTCCTAGATGAGGATGACATTCTTGAGAGTAAGGAGTCCACCAAAGACGAAAATATGAGAGAAGCAGAAAAAAGAAATGAAGACAAAAGCTCTCTTATTTCTTACTTGCAACCCACACTGGATACGTCTTCAACAGGTAAAGAACATGAAACTCAGGATTTGTACTCAGATGAAGAAGAGGAAGTTATATGCACTGGTGGAGCAGGGTCCAGACCATTATCACTACAGTCTAACCAATTAGATTTACCAACATATGATTCTTCATCAAATTTTTATTCCCAGAGTGCCCTAACAGGTCAACTAGACCATTGTGCTGAATCATCACTTAAGGAAAAGTCACTTCATGCTGATCATAAAGAACCGTTTACATACACACATGGCAATGCAGCGGAACAAGACCAAAGTGCATCGCTTAATAAAACAGAGGCTACATCAGAAGCTGCACACCGCCATTCTACTTCTTATACCTTCAGCGATAATGTATCTACTGATTTCGAATTCTCATGTGTGGAAAAAAAGGACAATGCAGGAACCGCGGAACCTAGATTACCATTTTCAGACGAAAGGGAAGATCGCAGCAAAGAGACAATGAGCGATACTCTGAAAGTAGATGAGAAAACAGGGAACGAGGCAAAGTTTGAAAAAGGGAGTGAACAAAAAACTTCATCACACTATACATCTTTTTACCAAGAAACAGATACAGAACAAAAATCTCCAGGCAAAGATGATTTTAAACTTTTGCAGCAGGGTGGCAGTGAATTCAAATATTATCCTGATGAAAAGCCTGTCATGAAGGATTATGAATTTGGTTTTAAGGAGGAACACCACCAACGTGGACGTGATCTGTCAGAAGGTGGGGAGGACAACAAGACACTTAAACAGTCAGATATCCTGGAAAAATCTGAAAGTTCATCTGGATTTTCTGTGTCGTGTTCTCCCAGAAAAGAGACTTTGCCAGTTAGCAGGGATTATTTATACTCCTCACCCTTAGCAGAGACTATGGAGGGTGTTCATTTAAGTCCTTGTGCCTTCCTTGAACAAAAAGATCATGACCATGATACATTCAAGCAGGAAGAGTGTAAAGAGGAAGTCAGACAAGATACTCCTTATGCATCTGTCAAGAGCTTTACATACACGGAGATGTATGAAAATAAAACAGCGGGAAAAATCGATCCATTCACATTTGCCTTAAGTGATAAGCAGGTGCACCATGATGACTTGTCCACAAATCTAGACAAAGTGAAAAAAGTAGACAGCTCACTAGAGCAACAAGAAGTAAAAAATGAGATGTCACCAAAGAGATTATTCTCTGGCATGGACAGCAAAAAAGATCTGTCATCGTCAACATGGGAGCAATGTAATTTGGAGTGTCAGCCTTCAGTGGATGCTTCACAGAAGTATGGTGTCAGTGAAAATCAATCCAGAAAGGATGAAATCGTGAAAGGGGAGGAAACTACCGACTCAGAGAAAAGGAAAGAATACCCATTTGATACTGATGTCATGTGTTCTTCAAGTCAAAAAGACCTCTCCGCTTCAAACCCTCAATTTGACAGCCATGCCATTAAGCCATCCCAAAAGCCCCCAGAGCAGCTTTTAGGTGTTCATGCATCCGAGTACTCTTGCTCAAGCCAGTCCATGATGCACCACTTTGAAAAAGAAAAGTCGCCAATCCGCGGAGACATGAGATCAATGATGGGTGAAGATCGAGAAGATGAGGATGACGATGAGGAAGAAAGGACAGGAGAAGACGCCAGTGATTCTGATGTCGAAAAAGGCTCCAAAGAGAGATCTGAGAAGGAATCTGTAAGCCCGTATGGTAAATCTGCTGAAATGACACACCCAGGAATGATAAAAGATGATGATAATAGGCAGACTTTGACATGCAAGCCTGAACACAGCTTTGACCTTCAACCAAAACCTCCCTCATCAGAACTTTTTGGGTCCAGCAGCGACGGCCGTACGAAAAACACAAAAGCTGAAGCTTTGGAAGAGAAGAGTAGAGCTGATACTGGTTCTCTCTTCACTGGAAGCTACACTGAATTGGGATCCTCAGGAGTTAAAGAGAGGCCAGAATATGTTTTTTATGGAGACAGCAAAGAGTCTGATCTTGGCAGTCAGCTAGGGATCAAAGACCAGTTTAGTTACAGCCCTGATCATGCAAGTAAACAATGTGAAGAAAAGCTGTACCACAGTGAAAAAGATGCTGAGTCTGAAAAGCAGAAGACACCTGAGAGTAGGAAAGCAGGGGACATCGACCCCTTGGGTTTTACCTACACCACTACCTTTGCCACAGCGTACTCTTCCTCCTCATCTTACAGTTACTCCTCCTCTACCCCAGTTTCTCTTTCAACCAGTCGTCAATTTGGAGAGGAGCTAGAAACACCTGCCACTGTCTCAGACTCCTTCAAGCTAGATTATGACAGTGTTGGATTAGACTATTCTTCTTTTAAAGATGAACACTCCCTTGTGATGGATTCTCCATTTTCAAGTTCTGGGGGTTTAATGAAAGACGAATACCTGGAGGTGTCTGAAAAGCTGATGACAGCTACCACAACTGCAGAGTCCACCTCAAGCCTCACCAAATTCTCACCACTTAGTCCTTTTGAGGAGGTGAAAGCCTTCCCACCTACCACTGCTGTTGTAGATGGCAAAAAACAGAGTTCAACAAGCACCATAAAGGAGAAGGGACCACATGCTGACATCTTCTATCACCCTGAATGGACTGATGATTCCCGGTTTGGGGCTGGTGCTGGAGAGTCTTACTCCCACTTGTCTTCAGGGATGGAATCGGCACGGGTATTTCATGATGTTTCATCGGTGAAGCCAGAAGGTTTGGATAATAAATATCTTTTGGAGCAGTCTGGAGATAGGAGCAAAGAAACTCATGCGTTCTCAAAGCAGCAATTCACTGTTCCATGCCCAAAAGAATCTATTGATGTGCTGACATCAGCTTCCCCTCATCAAGCATTTTCTTATGCACCTCCTTCCCAACAATTCATGCAATCATCAACAGCAAATGGGCCCGCAGAGGTCAGCTTAAGCCCACCTGTAGCTCCATCTGCAACTGCCCAGAGACCCAGTGTTAATGAATCAGGTTTGTGTGAAGCAAGGAGAACTGTGGAGGAAGAAGTAAAGGAGACAGAAATGAGAAGCAGATTTGAGCCAGAAGCACAGAAACTGCCTGGAGCAAGTCCAGGGGCTCGCACGATGCATTATAAAGAGGAAGGCGAAGCCAAGGACAAACACCAAGAGTTTGATTGTCCACCACGCCCTCTAACCTTGGCATCAACCAATCAGACATTTCATTCCTCCTTCTTCCCAGAAGCACTGAGCAAATCAGAAAAGGATACTGCCATTCCTCAGGATGTCTGTACAGGGGCATCTTCTTCCAGCTATTCAACCTCCACTGTTTATTCATCCTCTGAGTACAAACACCGCAAAGGAGAGATATCACCCTCCTTCATTAATCCAAGTCCACATGGATTTTCCAGTGACGGTGAAGAAGAAGATCCTGGGAGCCACCATTCACAGGGACATGATAACCAAAAGAGCACTTCTATGATGAAGTCCTGCAAACCGGAAGACCACCATGTCCCCACTGGATTTGGAGATGGCAGTGGATCTCAACATCTTCCTGGCACTATGGCAGCTGGCATAGGCTTAGCTGGAGAGGAGACTCCGCCCACTTCAGTAAGCGAATCCTTGCCCTCCCAGTCGGACTCTGATGTGCCGCCTGAGACTGAAGAATGTCCATCAATCACTGCTGAAGGCAATTTAGACTCAGACGAAGACACTGAACACCTGCCAGTAGATAGATTATCTTCAGTTACTGGTGGAGGAAATTCCCATTTACCCTCACCAAGATCCTCTCATAGGGTTCAGGATCCCCCACCTGTACCCCTGAAGGACCCCTTACCCCATCCCCCACACCCTGATGTATGCATGGTGGACCCAGAGGTTTTGTCTAATCAGCAAAATTATGCAGACAAGTCGCTCAAAAAGGACCTAAAGACCAACAAAGGCTTAAGAAAGTCACTTGGAAAGCCAAAGTCTGCTTCCCCAGTTCGTAAAACTGAAACAAAGGCTAAGAGATCACTCACCCCTATCAAGCAAGTTTCTAAGGATTCCTTGCCACGTTCATCTTCACTGAAAAAACAAGATTCAGAAAAGAAATCAAAACCATCCAAGACACATGACAGTCATGGATCCAGAGGTGAGGACAAGGACGAGACATACAGGTCTAGCCACAATCCAGGAAAAGGACTGGTCAATGGTGTGAAAAACAGCACAGGTGGGAGCACCAAGATATATTGGTAACATTTGAAGCCTGTCATGAACAATGCATTATAGTGCATATAATGGTCGGTTCTAAGAATTAATAATGCATCTTCTATTGACTGACATAATGCATTATAACATTGATTATAATACTTCATAAGCTCCAGTGACGCTGTCATGGATACCTTCATAGTGCAATATTGGTTGGTATGGAATGCTTTCTATAGCTTTATGAAGGTATCTGTAGTGCACTATAGATGAGAACTTCATAAAGCATTCCTAATGCACATAAAACATGGCTATAACATATTATGCCTTTTTATTAATATAGCCATGTTTAATATGCTTTATGAATGCATCATAATATGTTATGAATGTGTTAATAGATTCTTAGACATGGCACTCATAGAAATTATTACCAATATATTTTATAATCATCACCTATATTGCTATTAAGCACAAGTGATGATTCTAAGAAATCTATGATCTACAATCTATTCCTTGCATCCTAGGTTCAAGCTCCCAGAAAACGGCTTCTGGTTTGTCCTCTGCCTCGCCCATTTACGTGGACCTGGCCTACATCCCTAATCACTGCAGTGCCAAGAACGTGGACCAAGAATTTTTCAAGCGTGTGCGCTCCTCTTACTACGTAGTGAGCGGGAATGACGCGAGCTGCGGGGAGCCAAGTCGCAGCGTTCTGGACGCACTGCTGGATGGCAAGGCCCAGTGGGGCACCAACCTCCAGGTAGGAGCTCTGCTGAAATTATTTCAGTACCTTTTTGTTACTTTGTTGCATTTTCAGTGCCAGTTTTCAGTGTCCTCCTCGGACGTGCTCACTTTCCGTGTGAAACTTTCTTGCAATGCCCTTTGCATGGAAAATAACACAATGACCTTTAACCTCTGTACACAGGTGACTTTGATCCCCACACATGACACGGAGGTGACCCGAGAGTGGTACCAGCAAACCCATGAGAGGCAGCAGGATCTCAACATTATGGTTCTGGCCAGCAGCAGCACAGTTGTCATGCAAGACGAGTCATTTCCTGCCTGTAAGATTGAGTTTTGAGCTCCTACCAGCCTCCTTGTTTTTGGACTCTTTCATGATTTTCCATCCCTGTTACTGACATCTCCAGAGCTGGTGGACAGAGACTCACATACTGTTTAGCCAAGCAAAACCACTTCAAAACCACTCCATATATATTTTCATAGTGAAGGTCATGTGTGGTATAATATTACATATTTCCCATCTGATTCCTAATTGTTGCCATATCTTAGTTTCTGACAGATAGTTGATGTACACAAATTTCATGGTATGGAGGGTTTAGCAAACAGGATCAATCATGACTTAACTCTCTGAGGTACCAGAGGCCATTCCATGGTGGCGGGGCCAGCAAAAAACAGCGTTTATGCACAGAATTCTGTCATGAACCGCACAAATCACTATTCACTAATATAGAACCTGAAAAAATATTGTTATTTAAATATCTTCAAAGTAATTTGAAAGCAACTTCATATCATACCTACATACCACAAGCCGAAGCTGAACCCTGGACAAAGTTAAGGGGAAAGATTAGCTTTGGGGGCAAAAAAATCTATAGACCGAAAACCTTAAGGGACAGACTGAAAACAATAAATGAACCAGGGTTTTGATTAAATGATTCAAAAAAGGTTCTTTATCTGCAACTTTTATATGGTGAAGCTGAAATGAAATTGTTCCGCGTGTTGCAAGTTGCAAAGTGTTTAATGAATAGTCTTGGTTTGTGGTTCAATATAAAAATGGATGTAATTATTATATTGATAAATGTTTAGAGTCAGCAATTTGGTTCTTATGTATGTAGTACATTGTAGTTTTAGGCAGGTAGTTAGAACTGAGGTCAGTTTTCAAAAGTAATAGACAAGAATATAGTAAAAACAAAATAAACATTTCTGTTGTATGGAGTTCTGGCCAGACTCTCATAGTCATACTACATAAATACTGCAAATTTGTTCCCTCCCAGCTTTATTGAGGTTGAGTGTATGTTTCGTTCTACTTGGCTCTTTCTGCAGGTTGCTGCACTCTGATCTTTGTGTCCCTTCGGTTGAGATTAAAGACTATTAGAAAGACACTAAACGTTAGACTAAATGCTTGTGTTTTAATGTTGAGCTATAGGTTTCACATAGAGTGCGTCCGAAATCGCATACTTGTTTGCTATGTAGTATGCGAAATATAGTATGCGACATGAGAAGTATGTCTGAATCCTCAGTATGGATGAGACAGTAAGCGAATGGTATCCAGATGACGTACTACATTCTGCGAAATTCTGCAATGCGAAATCGATGGATGCTGCGCTCTCCCACAAGTCCACTGGAGCAGCAAAGACCATCAAAAATTTCTAATAAATTTCATATAGTTTTTAATAGTTTTTAACTTTCGCTGGGGTCAAGCTATATCATTGGTAAATATCTGAGTCAGGTAATATGCATGATGGTGACCACAGTCCGTCTGAGTGCATGCATACTCCTCTCGTGCATACATACGGTACATACTACATTAATGGTCGAGTAGTAGGCTTCAAATGTAATTCAGTATGTATTGTGTAAGTATGCAATTTCTGGCGGATCTATAGTGTCCCTGACCTTGCATTTATTTAGGTGATTGTATGCAATGGGGCTTCTTCAGTAGTTTCAGAAGCTGGATATAGCCCACAAAAGACTAAATATGTCTATGAAATGTGCGTGAAACACAAGATGAATAATGACTACTGTGGTAAAGTGATATTGTAAGGATGCAAATTTTACTTAAGAATGTGGAGTTGAAGGAAGTTGTTTCACCTGCTTGTTTATGCTATGTTTACCACTGTTCTATCAGTGGACATGCTACCTCCTCTACATTTTCCACCGTCCAATCGATGGACCAGTAGTCTCCTCTACATTTCTTATTGCCCAGTAATGGTATAAAAAAAAGTGTATAAAACTGTCCATGATATTGGATGTTTTACGCTTTTGCTGTTTGTTGATCTGTTTGCCGTCGTGGATTGGACCCCTCCAGCAGAGCATGATCCAGCCCAGTTGATTTGCCAGTATGACCACAGATTTATAAATGATACTATTTTATTTTCTGAATTTCTTTATGAATGGCAGATCTCCAGCTGTAATTCCCATATACGCTGAGGGACCAGCCTTGTTTGACTTTGAGGTCCCACAGTTAGGTACCTTCCTTTCGTTGGCCGTTATAGCACCCAAGAGGCTTCTCAAGCCAATGGTCACAAAAGGTCAAAGGTCACTGGAAATTTAAATAAATATAATGTACACATAATGCTTTACCTAGCAAAGGCTGCCTTTTCTTGACTGGGGCTGAATGAAAGCCTACAACAGAAATCTGCAAGTGTAGTAATTAAAAAGCACTTCTTGTAGGGACCATATTAACCGCTTTAACAGTGACCTGTTAGCTATCATACTATCTGAAATGTGTGCGCAGAAGTACTATATAAGAAAGTTACTCTGTTTGAAATATTACTGCCAATGAACTAAATGTAAATATGCTTTCAACAAATTTAAATCCGCCCTTATTGTTAGCCCTGAAGATGGATAAATTTGCGTTTCAAGGGGCTATACATAACTAGCTTAGATAAGACATATGCATTATATTCAAAACATTTGTAATTGTTTCATATTTTAAGTATCTCTTGTATGATTGAAGTTTTAGTGTTTTTGTTTGTGGTTGTTAAACGTGCTACTACATTTTTTAAATTAATTATTGATTTATATTACATGTTTTTAAGTGATATTCCCACAGTTCTTGTTTTTTATTTTTTTTTTGTTATGAGAATGAGTTATCAAGGTGCCTCTTCCAGAGAGAGAGAGTTCTTGTAAATGTTCTCCATTTGTTATGTGTTTTATTGTAGTTATACGAACTGGCTTTCTCTCTCAACTAATGCAATAGATGCAGTGAGGATACGTATCGTGCATGCTTGTGTGGTGAGAGTGGCTGCGGGTGAGCACTGCGGGGACAGCCAGCGGCGGATGGTGGCCCCTTCTCGCTCTTTTGTGGACTGAGTGACACTGGTTTTGGATCTGTTTGCAGATAATAATGTGAGCTGCTGTAGCGCATGCTGAGATGGTAAGCGAGCGAATGGAAGTGTGCTGCAGCATCTTGTTCAGGGAGGACTGGAGACTGGTGGTTTTCTGCCCCCACCCAGCTTGGATGTTATACCTCTCTTCCCTGTGGATGGGGTAACGTCCTCTTTGCAAGATACCAAAAACACTCACCGCATGTAGCACCAACCCTGTGCCCAGAAAAACACCCACAGGACCCCCATCCACAGCCGCGGGACCCCCATCCACACCCACAGGACCCCCACCCACAGTACCCCCATCCACAGCCGCGGGACCCCCATCCACACCCACGGGACCCCCATCCACAGCCGCGGGACCCCCATCCACAGCCACGGTACCCCCATCCACAGCCACGGGACCCCCATCCACAGCCGCGGGACCCCCATCCACAGCCACAGTACCCCCATCCACAGCCGCGGGACCCCCATCCACAGCCACAGTACCCACATCCACACCCGCGGGACCCCCATCCACAGCAACAGGACTCCCATCCACAGCCACAGTGCCCAAGATAAAGCTGGTTATTTTGCCATTTCAGGGGCAAAAAGCTCTCACTTGAAATGACGTTTTTGAATGTAGAGATGTAATTCTGAAATGTGTCGTTAATGGAACAAGAGGCGCGTAGCCCAACGTGTCCAACACAAGAATAAGACATGTGACCCCCACTGTGAGCTGGAGCTTTAGCTGTGCGAGTGGGATCAGTAAGGAGATGTGACTCACGCCTTTTGCGGAACCGCAGGACCTGAGAGAGTAATATTAGCGTATCTGTACGGCTGTTGTCTGGTATGTGGCTATTATGGATTATTATGGATTATTATGGATTATCTCCCCAATACCAACAGCATAAAAGGCCCCTGATAAGGTTAGATTTTTTTTTGATATCTAAAAAATCTGTGTATTTGTCCTTGTAAAACACTTTCCACAGTTGCAAAAGTTTATAGATTGAAACTGTAACATATATATACTTTTTAAGAAAATGGATTAATCTTTAAGGTGACCGTGTTTCTTTTTAGAAGATTTAAATTGCCCTCTAAATTTTTCCAAGAAAAGAGAGAGAAAAAACAATTAAAACAACACAGCACCGGTCTCCTGCGTGAAGCCAACTCCAAGCCACGATGGATCCCTCAAGTCATTTTCTTCCAGAAGGTTCTGCTTGTTCATGCATGTGATCACATGAATTATAGTCATGTATGTAATAGCTAAAGAGGAAGTTCAACTAAATATATATATTTTTAATGGTCTGGTGGTACCAAAATGGCACGTGTGTGACCCAGCTGTGCATCTGTCCCTCTGTGGCGTACTCCCTGAGGCACTGTGATAGCTAGTCTGTCCTGTGCTGTATAATCCTAGTTCATCTGTTTGTGTGCAAAGCTCTGTATCTCTTTAAATATAAAATAAGAGTATAACTACTTATCACGAAATCAGTTAAAAGGGAAATAAAGTACATTTATTGAAACTCGGGAATGCTTTCTGTTTCGGTTTTTGAGTTACAGCTGGTAAAGCTGGTAGACACTGGGATTCACTTGAAAATGAACAATATTTTGTACGTTGCAAAAGCTGACACCTGTCAGGTAACAAAAAGGTTCTTTTCCTTTTTTCAGATGTGAATAAATATCAAAAGATCCCCAGGATTGTCAGCAGGTAATGCCATTCATTAATATTCAGGGTCAGTCAGCCTCTAACTGAGGACCCCGACCAAAATGATGCTCATGTATAAATGAAGGGCTAGTAAAGGGGGGCAGAGTACCAAACGAGGGAAGAGAAGTGACTAACGTAGGGCTAGTAAAGGGGGGCAGAGTACCAAACGAGGGAAGAGAGGCGACTAACGTAGGGCGAGTTTTTCTCATTTAAGCCGACATCTGTCTGTTGAGGCTGGTCCAGAGGGAAACGTGTCTCTATGGCAACAGACTGAAGCTCTTAATGCTGAATGAGCTGTAATTAGAATGCAGGCAAGGTGAGGAGCCCCTGCTCAGAAACAGCACAGTTTAAACGAAGGCTGGCGGTTCGCTGGCGGACGCATGCTCATCTGCGAAGCAGCACTGGTCACGTTCACACAGCTCGCTGTTCGTTCGCCTCTCTAATTGCATGCCCTTGACCTGTGCCTCCATTCCCACAGGCCAGCTGCATTCAGCCCAAATGGTCCTGATGGGACTCCAGGTCCTACCTGCACATCCCACATTTCATCTGTTGACATGGGAGCTGGAGTTCCCTTCCCAAGCCTCTGTCCACTTGCTTTCAAAAGGGGATGGGGGCAGGGGCACGGGGAGAAGAGAAGCGACCCTCATAGAGCCACAGGAAGGGGAGCAGTCAACAGAGTGCTGGTTTACTAGGTTAATAACATCTTTATTTAAAAGCAAGAAAACTGGATTCATCCGGATTACAACAATTAAAGCTACTGTACAATAGGATTTATTCAATATGCCGATAAATTCAGTCCCCTGTGCAAACAGTAATAACATGTGAAATTAACAAACACGTATACATTCATTAGTAAGGCTGCAGTGTTTACTAGTTAATGTGGCGCATACAGAAGTCCCAGGGTTGAACATGAACCAATTTAATAAACAAAAGGAAAAACACAAGCAGCATATATTACATTAAGCGTCAAACACGCCGTTCAGATAACGGTTTCTGCACATTCTCCGTCAGATTCAACACTGACACTGACAGCCGGGTGACCAGAGACTTGTGCCGAATCCTTCATAGCTGGTTGATTTAATTTACTCAAAACTTAAATCACACAAGACCCTAAAAATCTAACCATAGAAGCAGACTCACCACAGCACCTACTCCTACTGAGGATAACTTAAAAACTTGATACAATGTATAATAACTCAGACAACACACTACACCAAACCCTTTATTGTCTTTCTCCTGTTCAATGGCAGTTAACAGTGTTGGCTACAGACAGCAGCTTTCTTGAACTGACATGGGTGTCTTAATCCCTTATTGATTGTTTATTGAACATTTTCTACATAAATTGAGGTCACAATGTTATTCTCCAGTTATAACTACTAACGTACGGCAGTCACGCATACACACACACACACACACACACACACACACACACACACACACAAGCAGAAAAACAGCAGTAACCAGTATAAAGAAACACTGCAAAAAAAAAAAAAAAAAGATAGTTAGTAATGAAATTACTGAAATTACTGAGACCCTACACAGTTTAATGTGAATTCCTCATATCTTCTCCAGTCATTGTCTTCGCATTCAGGAGACTCATGACAAAGGGTGAGTTCTTCCCATCAGCCACTTACCATCTTTAAGGAAGAATGAGGGGTGGCTTGGGTGCTCTGCTGTTCTGTCACCCCCCCCCCCCACCCCCTCTAATTTACCTACCAACAGTTGCCAGTTTTGTTGCAGTCGGTGATGATTTGAAGTCCCTGCTCTTCAGCAAGAGGCCTCAGGGACAAGGGCCACAATGGACCGCCCTCTGTACACAGTGTGGGTGAAAGCATGGGAGAGGGCTAGCCGGCATGCGGCAATTGGCTGGCACCGCGTATCAGGGGAGGCACTTATGGGAGATGGTACCAAAGGAACCAAGGGGAACCTGATATGCAGCATGAACATCTTTAAAGTGATATTCAAGTCTTTTGGTTCCACAGTCCTTGTGTAAGATACAGCTACTGCATTATCAAACAAAATCACTATTGGCTTCAGTGAGGGATTAATCAGCGGTATGACATTTTGGATCTGCAAGATTTTCTCGAACTCCTGTCAGACCAGGATTAAACCACCACATGGATTACTGAATTACAGAAAAGTGTGTTAACTGGCTGAGCCCCTCAGGACTCCTAGGAGAGGATTATTTCCACTCCTTCGCTTTGATGTCAGGCAGCGTTTGGAAACAGTCGCTGTCTTTCGCCTTGCCCTTGCACTCTCCACTGCTGAGCCCCACACACGTGGATCGCTCCAGTCTCCGTAATTCCTGCATCAGGTATCCAGCAAAGCATTCCTGTTCTCTCCAGCTTCCCCACGGTGACACCGAGAACAAACCCAGCGACCTATAGGATGACTTGGCCCAAGGCATCCTGGGTCCAGGACAGCTGCAAGAGGACCAGAAGCTTCTTGAGTCTTTGAAGCCTATCTGACAGTGGCTGGTGGGACAGGCTACCACTGACTAGTAGACCGCTGGAGTAATGCTGGAGGCGATAGTGCACTTGGCTGAGCTAGGACTGACTTGGCTAACAAGGGCTTCTTCTTGCCACTCTGGGGTGACGTGGGAAGCTGGAGTGAGTGCTGGAGGGTCCCCTTCTGATTGCAAGCACAACCGGGGACAAACGGTGATGGACACCACCAGCCGACGCGATTACAAACTAAGCTGTTGTTAAAGCCATAGCCGTGGAATGACTTCCACACAACAACAGAATTAAACTCCATGGGGTGGGTACATTGGCCTTTACCGATGTGGTCAGGTGATCTTCTGTCTGCTAAGAGATCCTCCACCAGGTCCACTAAGGATTAGCCTGGCCAGGTCCAGCTGTACAGGAGTCCGATTCACAGCAGAGTGCGACCAAGGAGGACAGTACTTTCTGGGGGATGTAGGCGTCCGCAGCTGGCTGGCTCTGAGAATCCAACATGGTTGACAGTGCTGCGAGAAGGATGAGACAGCCACAGGTCAGCATGTTTACAGATGTTTTAACATTCAGCTCAGAAAGACCTTCTTTACATAATGGCTACGTTATAATAGCTGTGGGTGGTATGGAAATGTTTGCGTGTTCTGAGACGTTACCTTTGCTGGCTTTGATGTGAGAGTCGCCACCAGTCTCGCACACAGCAGTCAAGAACTCGTCCATCTGCTTGAGAGACAGTGAGTTGTGCAGTGTTTCCAGCGGATAGATGGAGGGAACCATGGAGCAGCCCTCGAACCCTGTGGCCGAGCAGAGAGACTCATGGCGAGATCAGAATGACCACATCCGAGGGCTTCTGGCATGTAAATAAGAACTGGCACCATGCTCCACAACCAGGGATACAAGAACCATAATGCAACCAGTTGATACAGTTGATGGATAAACAGGAAGACAAGCAGTCAGTATAGTTGTATGTACGATGCAGTCAAATTGATTTTATGCATTCCTTAACTATATAGTTGCCCAAATGTATAAATGTCCCAGCCAATGTATGGGCATGGAAGCACTGTACTAGTCAGCTGTTTGTCGTTCATATCATTCATTCCTCACACACCCGCTCACGCACGCTTATCCAGCGTGATTTAAGCTGCCATCATTTAACACCCCTGTCTTGTGCTCCCAGACGCCGACATGGGGGACACAGCACTACCCGTCAAACGAGTGGTCATTCTCATTGAAGAGCAATGAAAAGGCAGCCATCCGATACAAAGTCGAAATGCAATCCCGAGACTGTTTGGAGAAAAAGCCCCAAGATGTTTTTCCATTTTTCGTGGTTTAACCTTGGAGTGGGTGAACTTCTCAAGCTAGAACTCACTCACTGTAGCAAACAATGAAGGTCTGGGAAACAAGTTTACGCAAAGATTAAACGAAACTGGTGCTTCGATGGCTAACGCTGAGGCCTTCCTCCTCAGACGCTATGAGTTTTATCCTTGCCATGTGCTGCCTTCTCTATACTTTGGTTTCCACTCACAGGCCAAAGACTTCGGGTAGGTGGACTGGTGTTTCCGAACTGATGAACTGACAAGCCCCGTGCCTCCTGGCATTGGCTACAAGCCTGCTACAGACCTGCTTTCAATACGCAGAAATGGAAGACGGCAAAAGTGACAGAACCCTTTTCAGGCAGGCATACAGTAAGGCGAACCACAGAGGGCTTTGAGTGAGTCCTGGTTGGTGGTAGAAGCACCACAGAAGGTAGCGGGCCAGCACGCTGTCCAGGGCAGCCAGGTGCTCCTGGCGCCGCCACCACAACAGGGCCACATGGGGCCCCACCTGTGGTGCTGAGCGGGAGGGAAAAAAAGGCATAGGAAGGAAGAAAGGGAGAATGGAGGACAATACGAGGATATAGGGAAAGACAGGAACAACAGGACAGAAGCGAGAGAGGGAGAAGAACGTTACCATCAAGGAAGAGCATGAGGAAGGGGGGTTAGCATTAGCATTAGCATCGTGCAGAGGAAAAGTGCTCTGCAGTCTATGAAACCAGACAAAACTAGCAGCAGGCGCACAGCAGTGGGCCAGTATCGGCTCCGACTCACATACTACCAGTAAAGCAAAACAAAATGTCACCTAGGTTCTGGTACGTAAGACGCGTAAATGCTGAGGATCGAAACCTTCAGGAGGACATCGCTTGCTCATAGTAGTCTAACAAGATCCACAGGCTGTGACATTTCATTCAAAACTGCAGCTTTTTTAACCTTGGGGAAGGCTTACCCAGTGGCTGGGTACCATACAAGGAGCAAAGGCTGGATACCTGGACCTGTGTGGAGGACACACCCACTGATAAACATAGCTGTCAGAGAATCTACCTGCCTACCACTGAGAGGGAAACATTCTGGGTTACTGATATGGAATACAGTCCGCAAGATGCACAGAGAGAAACCCGGCCCGTACAACATCCACTTACAGGGGCTACAGAGAGAAACCCGGCCCGTACAACATCCACTT
>JAODLD010000021.1:16567115-16579759 GCA_026781065.1 Mormyrops boulengeri
AATGGAGAAGATGCCATTGACTAACACCTTTCCATCACTTGTACCTGCTTGCTCAGGTATGATGGACAAAATTGATTTTGCATCTTCACAGCAATTTAAATAAACAAAACAACACATATTGCATAACATGCACACATAATGTGAACAAAGGGATTAACCAAAAGTAATTAAAAGGTAATCAACCAACACACAGCAATTCAATCTCATTGTTTCACTATTAGCAGAGAGTAGCTGAGAGTGTCTATCACCCACTTCCAGCATTTCCATTTTAATTAAGAAATATTTATGAAAACACACTTAACGAAAATGCAACGTCTCCATGGGAACAACAATTTCTGTCTCGAGAAGGAAAGCAAATGGAATTAACAGGAAGCAGCTGTCAGTGACCATCAGAAGAGGGTCTATACAAGACTCCCAGACATACGAGGTGCACACACACACACACACACACACACACACACACACACACACACACACACACACAATTAACAAGGTGTGAGGTCCGCCTTAGAAAGTCAGTGAGCAGACAAACAGGTAGAGATGTTAGGAAGAGATGTGGAGATGGAGATTCAGAGCCACGCTAACAGAAACATGTGTGTTTCCCAGGGCCATGCAGGGAAAAATGGGAACACGCATGTGAAAGGGGCAAATAGCATTAGCAGGATGCTTTGCATATGCCACTAATAATCGCTCTGATATCAGGAAAAATAAATAAAGGTCATTACTGGTGCCATCTTGGCTGCAATGCAGCTGTCTGGAGGGGCTGTGGAGACGTACTGTATACACACAGGGGGTGTGAGTCCAATTTACAGAATCGAGCAGAAAGTCGATAAGCTTAGAAGGAACCAAGTTACAAGGATTTAAAGGTGACCAGCCCACACTGACAGGTCAAATAGCATTAGTCTTGTCAGTACTCAAATCATTAAAGCAGAAAGTGGATCTCTGTCCTCTGACTTACTGTAACTTTATCAGAACTAGTAGATCAACAGAAAAATCCTTATAAGAACACAATGGACTGACATCAGTGGGCCAGAATGAGCTGAATCCGCACTCAGAAGGAAGACAGAAGCAGCAGAGTGTCGGCCCAGCTCCCTTCCCCTCTTCATCGTCTCAGGTCCCACCCCAGACATGGGCATTCAAGCCCAAAGCCCCCCCTCCCCCTGCATGTTTTGGGGGGGGTGGGGGGGGGAGCATGAGGTAGACAGCCTAACTAAAACCTAAAATCTAAAATCAGTTCCTAAGTCACTTGTTTCTTTGGAGAAAGAGACTTTAGAGTACAAAGAATGTAAGAAAAACAAAAGTTCTGCAAAGGACTCCAGGGTCCTTCATCAGAAACACTGTCAGAAAAAAGCAAGTGAAAACATAAAAAAAGAATAACAAAAAAAGATAAATCACCCAAACCCTCAGTCACAGGAGTATCAACAAGATACAGAGAGTCAGCCTCATGGAAGATCGTAGATACACAGAGGCAGCCTCATGGAGGTTCATGGATACACAGAGGCAGCCTCATGGAGGTTCGTAAATACACAGAGGCAGCCTCATGGAGGTTCATAGATAGACAGAGGCAGCCTCATGGAGGTTCGTAGATAGAGGCAGCCTCATGGAGGTTCATGGATACACAGAGGCAGCCTCATGGAGGTTCATAGATAGACAGAGGCAGCCTCATGGAGGTTCGTAGATAGAGGCAACCTCATGGAGGATCATAGATACACAGAGGCAGCCTGTGGAGCCTCGTAGATACACAGAGGCAGCCTCATGGAGGTTCGTAAATACACAGAGGCAGCCTCATGGAGGATCGTAGATACACAGAGGCAGCCTCATGGAAGTTCATGGATACACAGAGGCAGCCTCATGGAGGTTCATGGATACACAGAGGCAGCCTCATGGAGGTTCGTAGATAGACAGAGGCAGCCTCATGGAGGTTCGTAGATAGAGGCAACCTCATGGAGGATCGTAGATACACAGAGGCAGCCTGTGGAGCCTCGTAGATACACAGAGGCAGCCTCATGGAAGTTCATAAATACACAGGAACACACTAGACGGCATTCCAGGATATTCAGCCACAGGAAAAACCGTGTACCTACTACTACAGCAATACCTCGTGGACAATGGAGCAGTGAATTCTGAAAGGGTGGACGATAATAAATTATAGGATGTTGAATGTCGCTTCTTCCTAATGCCCTCATTTGGTCTCCACAGAATAAAGTCACACATGTTATCATCTGGGCCAAAAAGCAGCTGGGCACCGATGTCAGTATCAGGTGCCTCTTCTAGCAGCAGTCAGGCTCACGCTCATGCCAGCTGCAGCCTCTCCGCCTTACAGTGCGAGGTAACATGTAAGCTTTGACATGCTGCTTTCTGCATACTACTACAAAAAACAAGTCATAACCCCAGCAGCTGTTCATTTTAGCTTTCCAAGGTTAAGCACACTGTAAACAAACACATCCAGTAAATGGTTAGCAAAATGGTTAGACAAAATAGGTATTTAGGGCCCCCTACTGGCTATATCCCATAAGGGAAGCTAATGAAATCATGTAAAGGGGAAAGATGACTCCATAGAAAACATTTGTAGCCAGGTTACCTTAATAAAACACAGCTGGTTTCACTGTAGCTCAATTTAAAAATAATTAGCTAACAACTGTAGAATGCCAAAAAATGATGAGTTATTAAAAGTAAAAGCTATGGCAGGTTTTTGTTTATATCAGAGTGCATTAGCTTAATATAAAAAAATGAGGAAACAATCTTTGAATACTTTTAGGGTGTTTCAGATCTACACTATCAAACAGGGGTCATCTTTGGCTATCCAGGGAAGATCTGTTGCATTTGTAGCTTCCTCTGTTGACCTCAGTGAGACACAGGTGATCATATAGTGCAAAGACGCTACAGGGGAGTTTTTGAGGGACTGCTCTCCAGGCAAGAGCATGAGGGAGGCGCTCTCTGACGCTCACACCGCCCCATCCTTCCCGTGGCACTTAATTACACTGGCAATTCGCAGCTGCTACGGAACATGTCGCCAAGACGACAGTCTCTTCATTTCCACAGCAACGGGATTCAGAGATCAAGGACACCTACCGTCCTCGTGGCCCTGGCTGCCAGAGAAGAGTTTTTTGCAGTGTGTGCAAGCGTAGTCCCGCAGGTCAGGGGCACTGGAGGAGCCCCCCAGGACGGTGGTGCTAAAGATTCCAGTGCATTGGGGGCCTGTGCAGAAGAACCACGGGGCGGGGGGGGAGGGGGGGCAGGGAAGGTGTTAGTTACCACCACAGATCATGCAGTTATTCAGAAAACATTGCAGGTTTCTGAGTCACAATGCATCCATTCATGTCCAGCCAGGTGGAGCCACAGCAGTCCTCTGGGCCCTGACTGCAGTGCCACAAAGTTGCGCAATCGCAACAACAGATGACTTGCAAAAACTGCAGAAACGGTGCATGCACATGCCATGGAGTAAAACGCGCTAGAAAACCCTGTGGCACATGACTTTAGCCTTGAGCGCATCTTCACATACTGCTGACACAGAGCATTTGTCCTGGTGGGGGGCTGTAACAGCTAAATTTAATAGCATCCCTATAGTACACCCCACCCAAAAGCCCACCACAAGCCTATGAATACACCGCTCCCCCAACGTCATGCTTGCTTGCCCTCTGTGAACAAAACACTTTCCTTGGCACGCGCTAGCATTTTTAAATAAATTTTAGCAACTAGTTAAAATGATGTGAATTAAAAATATCACGCTTGTGTTAGCAGGCTGCTAGGCAATGTCAACCTATTCGGATGCTTCTGTTTGGATCTATTTCCGTTACAGCCCCGGCATGTTTCCACGGCAGCTGGATGGAATGCTGGACATGGTGGTGTCGCCAAGGGGGGGGCAGGCCGCCATCTGACCTTCCACCCGTGACACCAGGAGCCAATTTTTTTTCATAGGCTGCAGAACCCTCAGAGGCCAACTTCCTGTGACCTTGGACAGGATCATTAACTGAGAGGAGTGTGACACCGGGAGCAGGAAAGGTGACACCGACCTAATCCGCTCTGCTTTATCTCCGGAGGGTGCTGGGAGCAGGAGGGGAAGAACCTGAAGCTGCTAGCCTTGGAGGAGGCATCCGAAAGCACCTAGGGAAACGTGGGCATGGTCAGCGCAGGGGAACAAGTCAACCGGCAACTTCGGCTTAACCGATACAAGTACAACCACTCCTTGTTAACGACTACCTCAGCTAGCAAGCATTTGCAAATATGACAGTAATATAAAAGAAAATCATTTTACAACCAAATGCGCGCACTTACAACCAAACTTCACATGCCTGACACCAACGCACAATGGAGTGAGAGAAATGTTGTTAAAAAAAATCCACTTCATAACTGGCAAAAGAAATTGAGTTTGGAAGACTGAAGTAAAGTCATAAGCACAGTCATGGTCACGCCTAGGTTAATTGGAGTTTCACTGCACTTAACGATCTGGCCACTGGAACGGAACTCGGTCGCTAAAAGAGGAGTGGCTGTAGCTACATTATAATGATTCTATGGCTCCATCATGGACGGACTGTAGCTGGGGTCATGGGGTACCCCAGCCTACCCCAGCCACACCCCAGTACCTCCACAGAGCCGGCCTTGCGGTTGCGAATGAGCGGTGAGCGTCTCCGGACAGCGGCCGGTTCAGAGAGCAGCATGGCGCGATCTGGCTCGTCGCGTGACAGGTCCTCCAGGCTGCCAGGGTCAGTCTTCTTCTGAAGCAGAAGGAAGAGAGAGGCAGGCCTGGGTCACTGGGTCACCCTTCACTAGCCACATCGCGATTTCCGAGACCGAAAGCCACACCCACCTCGGCGGAGGCGGGGCGGAAACCGGAGCCCATTGGGGCATTCTCTTCATCCTCGCAGCCCTTAACTCCAGGACTGAAGTGTAGCTCCACATGAAAGCGCTCCTCAGAGAAGGGGTCCTACAAGGAGCACATTTCTTAGTAGCCCCACAAAGCTGCCCCACAGGAAAGGTGGCAGTGAGGGAATATACCTTGTTGTTGTCCTCATATAGCATAATGACGATCTGGGTCATGTAGTTCAGTTCTGAGACCGCATTCAGGTAATCCATGGCCCTCTTCCACTGTTGGTCCTTCTCCTCCTGCTCAAGACACAAGCAAAGTCCGAACAGAGGCCAAACGCACCTTGCAATGGCACCATCTAGTGGACATATTTAGTGGTGCAAGCCTCTAGCACTTTTTTTTTTTTTTATTAACTTAACATAAAATTAGCACAAACATTGACGTGTTGGGGAGTAGTGTGTGGCTCAGCAGATTAGGATGCTGTGATTAGAAGGTTGCCGGTTCAAATCCCAGCGTGGGCAGAGTGATTCTGCTTTTGGGGAAGCCCGTAACCTCCAATAGCTCCAGGGACTGTGACCCTGGTTTCTCAAAAACATGAATGCTGCTTCAGATGAAAGCTTCTACTAAATACATTTTGACACCCCCGGAGCTTACGTCAAGCAGGCCTCCGTAGCGGAAGATGCCGAGGAGGGAATGGACGTGACTCTCGCTGGTGAAGTACAGCCTCGTGCGAACGTGCCGTCCCGGCGACATCACCCCGCGGGAATACCTGCCCCGAAACACGGCCATGTAGTGCAGGCACATCTGCAGAGCGAAGCGCTGAATGCCCCCTAAAGTCATGCTGACAGTGCACATCGCTAACACAGTAACAGCGGGGCGGTGCTCTTCACGGCGTAAGGCGCGGACTCACAGCGGGTGCAGCTTGTTGACGGACTCGTCCTCGTGAGTCCTCTGCAGGTCCAGCTGGATCTTCTTCACCAGCGGGAGGCAGTAGGCATAGGCGATGTCAAGCTTCTCGTCTTTGTGAATGCCGTATTCCTGGTGTGATGAGTGACGAGCGATGAGTGAGGCCACCGAGAGTGAGCCAAGGAAGCGGGGGCTGGGTGAGAACAGGGGGGGCCCAAACACAGGGATTCACCTGAGGGATGATTATGTCAGCCAGGGCCCGGGACAGACAGAACAGCTCATGCATGTCCTCCAGGCCCAGTGAGCTGTTGTGCTGCACATCGTACTTCACGCAGTCGTAGATGTCCGGGATCTTGCTGATCTCATAGCGGCCGCTTTTCGCCCTGAAGTCTCGCTCCAGCTTGGACCAGCGCTGAAGCATCAGCTCCAGGGTCTCGCTGTGGTACAGCTGCAGGTCTGTATGGGGCGTGTCTGAGTCAGCTGGGTCTGGCTGAGCATTTAGAAATTTGCCAGAAAAGCCACAGTGATGGAGGAGATTCTGAGGGGACACCAAACTCAGGACAGCAGGAACCATCCATGCGTGCGTGTGTGAGTGTCAGTAACACCGAGGGACAGACCTGCAGATTTGGGGTCCTCCAGTCTTCTGCGGATCTGGGAGGTCAGGCTCTGGATAAGGGCGTAGACCTTGTCGCAAGTCTTCACAGGGTTCCCCACCACCTCCATGGAGCTGACCAAGGAAGGACTGCTGGTCGGGGCAAGCTGCACACAGAGCCACAGCCAGACACCCATCAAGCATCACATACAGGTCATTCTTACCAGCTGAACAACAGAGGTGTTTATTGGCTGGGTAAAAATACACAGGTCACAATCGGATGCTTACAGAAAAAGTAATGACAGGCCAATTGAGCAGAAGTACTACCAATACACAGGAAATGAATGATCTTTTCTTAAAATCATGCATCAACTCACAAATAATTAAAGGGAGGTTTTTACAAAAAATACCTCCAGAGCAATTAAATTATTAGGGGCTGTAATTCACCTTCCAAACCACCAGAGGCTACTTGGGAATTAGGAGCGTCAACACAGCTTTCATATCACCAGTTTTACAAACTGTCCTAAAGCAGATGTAAGTGCTTCATAATGGCCGCTCTGGGCCAGCTTTGGACCTGCGGATGGAGCAGGTGGGGTTACCCGACTGAAGTCGTCCTCGCTGAAGTCCTTGTCCTGCTGCATGATCTCGTGCAGACGGGCCTTGACGCGGCGCTGGCAGCCGGTGAGGGAGTCGCTGTCGCTGTCCAGGAGCCCGTTCATGTTGGCGCTCTTCACCATCTGCACCAGGATGGGCGTGAGCTCGCCCTCCAGGGCCAGCAGGCCCTGTCGCCCGCAGACAGCGTGTAACCATACACACGTACGCAACAATATAAACACACACAGGCTATGTGGAAATACACAACCAGGACACCCACAAGTTAAAAGACACTGTGTGTCTGCTTATGAATTATTTACACTGAGAAAGGGAACAACAACTCATGACGGGGCGCCAACCCTTCATAGGGTGTGTGCACACGCACATGCATGCATGCATGGGGGGGGGGACCGGGGACCAGTGGTGGGAGGTAGCAGATCTAACCACTGAGACACCATGCCGCCCTACAAAGAAGTTCATCTAAACTAATCTAATCTATGTACCGCTGCATTATGGGTTAGCCTTGAGCACCGCGGGACCTGCTCTGACCTTGGCAAAGGCGGCCGCGGTCATCTGAACCCTCCCCTCATCGGAGGCGTAGATCTTGAGGTCGTGCCGGTAGGTGCTGTGCAGGCGGAGGAGGCCACAGCCAGGAAAGCCAGCGAAGTCCCCTAGAAGAGACCGGACAGCGTCAGGTGGACCAGAACTGGAGACGCAGGCCAGGCACCCTCTAAGGATATGCAATCTCACAGCAGCACCAACGCGGCAGGATTACACATTACGAGGTGATCCGAGAACCAGGAGAGACACGGTTTGTTGGATGGAGAAGCACCAGTGGGAGCCCCCCAGTGACTCCACCCCGTAAATGAAACCTCATAACATCAATGAGCCCTTCGAAGGACAGCACGTAAAAGGGAAGATTAAAATGAAAGCAGAATTTTGAGGTCAATGACAGTACAAAAAAAAAATCACCCATATAAAATATTTTCAGAAACACAATTCATTCAAACATGGACCACTTCAGGATTTCAATGTAAATTTAGAAGAGACGTTTCTAGACCTTCAACCCCATAATTAAAAACTTTCAGGTACTAAATCTTCTCTCCCCCCCCACCACCACTACCCTCAAGCCCCCATCCCAGTTTATCTTGCCCAGATGGACTGGGATGGCACTGATCACAGCTACGTTAAACTGGGACCAGCAGATTGGGCAGTGAGCTGTGCAGAGGTTTGGCTAGCAGCTCCAGACCACGGGGTCCTGCGATCTGAGCACATCCCAGCAGCCAACCATGGGTCTGATTTAAATCTAGTAAAAGTTAACAGCTTAATCCTGTGTCCCAAATAACACCTAACAAAAACTATGATGATGATGAAACAGTTGAAAACATTCAAATGATCATAATGTTACAAAATAAAAGTTCCTGAAAGGGGTCATGGACCTTCTCCAAAAGGTTAAAGGCATAATTTTGGGGGAAAGGTCCTTCTTCAAGATAAACCTGAGCAAACATTAGTATTACATCAGTAGGATTAATTCACCACAGCAGAATTGAAATGAAAGGCATGCATCCCCACTCCTAATTCTAGAACATTCTGTCATAATTCACAGCCTTGTCATTCAAACCAACCTCTGCAGCAGGGCTGGGCGATATAATCCATATATCGAGTTATCGTCATATACAATTTAATCGGGAAGCAAATGAGAAAAACTAAGGAACATTGCTTCATAGCACATATCAGCCTATCACATCACAGGATCAAACGCAATTCCAACCAATCATATGGTAGTCTTAAGAATGACAACCTACGCCCATCAAATGCACGCCAAGGTTGATTAAGTTGGAGATCATCATAGAAGAGATAAGCACTCCCTCAAAGGAAGCTTCAAGTGTCTAAGAAAGCGACAGCTCAACAGACACAACGTCATTTAATGAAGGAGATATTGTGGGCAAACAAGGTAAAAAGACTGGTTGCTGTGGCGATACTTTTCGCAGTTTAAAGTCCGACACGCAACAGACTGGTGCTGTGTACTGTAAACACTGCCAAAAACGCCGGCCAACTAAAACTTGAAGCGCTGCCACACAGCAGAACATACAGAATAAGCAGCAATATTACAAGACACCAGCAATTTGGATCTCCACTTTCAATCTGAAGAAATATGGAACAAATCACACCCCATACTAGCTCAAAAAACACAAGACACAGCATTTCACTTTTTGTTATCGGATGGGTGGCAGCTCTCCTAGTAATGTCAAACCCGAGCCCTGGAACGAGCAGCGGGACATCTGGGGGAAAAAAATAAAATCAGCAACAAACCTCTGCCTGCGTTTTTCTAGGCCTACAACGAAAAAAAGGTTTATTGTTGTACGATTTATTTATTAAAATTAGATTTCAGTTTGCAGTTCAATTTCAATTAGCTGCCTTTTTCCATGTTCTGAATCTAAGAGGAATATCCAAGAAATTTAAAGTAAACATGTAGCCAAAAAAAAAATATTTTTCATATCGACTGATATGAAAAAAAAAATTATCGTGATTAAATATTTTGCCATATCGCCCAGCCCTACTCTGGAATGACAAAAGCACCTGCCCACATCCTGCCTGGAAGCTCTCAGGCCACCATGGGACTCGGACCCCCACCTCCTGTACTGCAAATCCTATCATCGGTCAGTCAATGGCTGTTACTGCCATAGTTTCTCCGGGAACCACCCCTAACCCAGAAACACTCCCTGATCTCCAGCTCTCTGAGGCAAGGACTGGTGAAACTAACTGGGATTCTGCATCAGCAGTGACCACCAGCTAACCCTGCAACAAGAAATGGAGCTAGCTAATCCTAACCATGGAACTTCCTAACCACCCACTGATACTGGGTGCATTTCCTTTTTATCAGTCACGGTTTTTGTAGGAGTTTCCGACCATCTTGTTCTGAATGACAGTATCTGGAGTGTTTTTTTTGGTTCTGTGTGCATTTAATGATGATGATTGTGGCTGAGGACACTCAGAATTGGGGAGGTATTAAATATGTTAGGGCCAACGCAAGGAGTGAGCTTAGTGCAGCAAGCAGGTGGGGGGGGTCCATAATCCTTCTTACCACAGCCAATAGGGGACTCACAACCCAGGGACCTGCGACTACCATCTGGTTAACGAAATGCAGAAGAGAATTAACAGAACACTTGCAATTGGGACGTACAGTTTAAACAGTTGATTTAGCTGAAAACAGGATAAGCATAGGCGACCAGTCACATGAGTGCTTGGGCAGGCCTTAGCCTCGTCAGGCAGCTAGCATGTAAAGCAGCTATTAAAAATTACACGCAGAGAACATATACATTTTAAGTCCCTTTAAAAGATTCAAAGTTTGTAGCCTTGTTTAGCATATTAACAAAATATAGCACAAATTTGCACTTCCCACTGAAGAAATAATTGGTTTGCCATTGCAAGTGTAATGGAAAATTAGTTGATATTCCTACATTACTCATGCAAGAAAAACTAATACATAAATTTTAGGTGATCCTGAATGCAGTGAGTCCTCCCAGCCACAAGAGGAGCAGTGACGCCACAGATAGACAGTGTAAATGGAAAAGGACAAGGAAGGAGCAGCACATGTCATTCAGAAAATAGACCTTGGCACAGCTGCTGCTGTACTTATGGTTTATTTACTATAGCTGTTAGTAGCCAAGGCATTTGGGCGCCTTCTCTGGCTACCCGGCGCGTGATTGAAGTCTGAAGCTCCTCTCTGGAGGACGTCCCTTATTGGCTCGACGCCACACCGAGACGAATGTCCTGTTTACGGGCTCAACATCTATTTATATGGGAGTGGAAAATGGAAAGTCATTTTTAGAAAGCAATCTGTAAGTAGATCGATTGGTTCCTTCTGACAAGCTGAAATGAAAGTGGCACAGTGGGCTAGCCTGTCACCTCCCGGGATTCGCCACAGCCCTGACTGACTGATGGGGTAACAATGATGAATGGGTCCCATAATATTATTCATTATTATTATTAAATAATAATAATAATAATAATGATAATAATCATCTCCGAGTACATACAGCTTTCACAAATGAGTAATCCAATGGTTTTACACTGGAACAGGGTGAATATCAAGAACAGAAAATACAATAAATATCAGGACAGTGTGACTGACAGAAATGGAGAGAGACTCACAATTTTGCACCAGGACGGGGAATATATCAGAATTAAAGACAAATGCAGAGGAAGCGAGCATGAATGCAGTGGCATTAAGAAGAGGATGACGATGGCGGATGGCATGAATGCAGTGGCATTAAGAAGAGGATGACGATGGCGGATGGACTGCACTCGGAGAGCAGGCGCCGTCAGCATGTCCAGCATGCTACCTTGTCCTCCGGGGTACATGCAGCGGAAAGCCCTGCCCAGCTCCTCAGCCTGCACCCGGCCCGCTGGGGTCAGCTCGCCGCCCCACTTCAGCACCAGCAACAGAGAGGGATCCTCTTTTCGGCATTCTGGAGGGAGGCAGACGCACATAAGCCCACACTTCTGTCTCAGTGGGAGCCAGTTCAGCCTCTACCCTCCCCATACAACTCAGGACGGAACTCAAACTTTGTCACTCACACTATTTGAACTGCAACTTATAGCGGAACCCTGTCATGTTACTACCTCATATCCTAGAGCCTGTGCAGATGTATACATATATTTTTACCGTTTGTTTTTTTCCCTCCTTATTCTATCTTGTTTTTTATTCGTTGATATTGTATTACACTGCTAGGAGATGCTGCTCATTGTTCTATCCAGCGACAATAAAAATTCCTGTTTCTTCTTGATACACTCATTTAAATGATATCGAACTACAGCCAACCTACAGCTGTCACCATTAATCGATTACCTGAATAAAAAAAAAAAAACAATCAATTAAAATTTGCCTTCTCAATTACTCAGCAATATGGTGGAAGGAAGACAAAGCCTCTCAGATAAGGGTTAAAATAAAGAGCAGTTAACACTAAAAGTAAATGAAAATGCAGTCGTCCGTCAGTATTGTAGAGCAGAACTTAAATATCACCACAGCACGATTCATTTTCATTCTTGCTGTTGGACTCACTCATAGACAGTGTGGACATTTTACAAAAAATTCTAATGTCGTTTTAAAAGAATTGCAATATTCATCGAAAAAACGTCAAATATCCCAGGTGATTTTTTTCTAATAATATTAGTTGTCACGAAGTAGGTTTGGCACAGGTTACCATTCTGGAAGAGTAATTAAATCCGTACTCAGAGATATTCATGCTTTACCTTCCTCCTCGCTGGAGGTTTTGGGTTGCCCATGTGGAAGGTAGGTGAGCTGCACTTTCCGGTTGATTCCTGAGAAATGGCCATACCTGGAAAGAGCAGATGGAATGTGCTTAACTCGATATGTTCTTAACTTAACATTTCAAATTCATTTATCTGCACCGAAAGCGACTGCAAAACCAGCCTACCCTGCCAAGCCACTGGGGGATGCCCAGAAAAATGCTTGTTTCAGTTTCAATGTCTTACAAAGCAACTGAACTGAAACTGCATATCTTTCTCCACATCTCGCCATGTTCCCCACCTTAATCAAATGCCACATCCCGCCATGTTCCCCACCTTAATCAAATGCCACATCCCGCCATGTTCCCCACCTTAATCAAATGCCACATCTCGCCATGTTCCCCACCTTATTCAAATGCCACATCTCGCCATGTTCCCCACCTTAATCAAATGCCACATCCCGCCATGTTCCCCACCTTAATCAAATGCCACATC
>JAODLD010000021.1:16579859-16601331 GCA_026781065.1 Mormyrops boulengeri
CCACTCCCCACCTTAAATGCCTCATCCCGCCACTCCCCACCTTAAATGCCTCATCCCGCCACTCCCCACCTTAAATGTCACATCTCGCCACTCCCCACCTTAAATGCCTCATCCCGCCACTCCCCACCTTAAATGCCACATCTCGCCACTCCTCACCTTAAATGTCACATCTCGCCACTCCCCACCTTAAATGCCTCATCCCGCCACTCCCCACCTTAAATGCCTCATCCCGCCACTCCCCACCTTAAATGCCACATCCCGCCACTCCCCACCTTAAATGTCACATCTCGCCACTCCCCACCTTAAATGCTATATCTCACCACTCCCCATCGGAGTCGCCCCCTGGCTCTTGCAGGCGTTAAGTCATGTCGCTGTCCCAGAGAGCAGGTGTCACTGTGACCTTTCTGAACACCATCCCAGATTGCCTCACGTGCCACACGAACCCAAACCTAATTATCCGCCAGTACTGAAAGATAACACCACTGTGTCCCACCACGGTAACACCTGCTTAAAGCACAGCGTTCTGCTTTTACCATATATGGGCTGGGCATTCTTTTTGCAGTCAAAAACACCTGCGCATGTGACCACACCGTGACATGTCCCAGGTGGATGCAGGCAGAAAACACACAGTCAGGACAGCTGCATGACCAAGGCGAGAGACAGGGATGGGGCAGCACTCCCAAACAGGCAGGTCTCTGGGGAGATCCAGGCTTGAAAGTAGAGGTCTACAGTTACATTGTCAGTAGGGGTGCAGTCGCAATTGGACGTTAATTCGGTTGCACTTGTTAGAGAACCAATAATAAAGAAAAGAAAACCTTTTACTCCTGTCAAAAACAACAGGCGTAAGAAGTGCACACTGGTAGTCATTCACACTGGATTCCCTTCAGAGAGAGAGCAGGAGAGAGAGAGAGAGGGAGGGAGATGTACGACAGTCAGTCACGGCCTGTGAGGAGAGAGAGAGTGGCTGGGAGGCAGAAACGCCCCAGGCGATCAGAGATATTCATCCAGAGACAGGGTCGCCATCTTGTCGCCGAGGGCTGCTGAAGGATAGTCCCTCAGACTACTGTCATTTACGTACATTAAGACATTCGAGAAGGGGACAGGCTAGTAAAACTAGTACTAACAGATTGAGCTGTGGAAGCAGACACAGGCTTTAAGCCCAAAGCGTCAGGGAACATGAAGAGCACAAAATCTTGAAAATCTGATCTTGCCTGTAGGGAACATTGAATGAAGACAAAAGAATACGGTGGATGTTCAAAAACAGGTCTGGGAGGAAGTCCAACCATAGAAAAGGAACAACAGAGTGAAGGAGAGAGTTTATGCATTGTCTAAGCATATTTCATTAACACATACTGTACACTAATTGTAAGTCTGAAAAGGATAAGTACCGCTTTATCACAGCTCAGTACTGCCAACAATACAAATACTATATTGTGTACGCTCAACACCACCTTACAGCTACTCACATCTCCAGAACCGTCCTCAGCTGCTCCAGTTTGGATTTTTTCTCCTCAATCTCACAGTCGTTGTGTTGGCCCAGTTCCGCCAGCAGCTGCCGGGCTATGTCCAACAGCTCCTGATGGGGCGGTCCACAGGAACGGAGAGATTAAAGCACTGTCGTGTTTGTAAAGCTCTCCCCGTCTGAATGAGCCGCCCTGGGGGCGCCAGTGACGAGACGGGGTCACCTGCAGCTGTTTCGGCTTCTTCAGTTTCAGCTTGCCTGTTTTGTAACCTCCGTATTTCTCAAACAAATCAAAGAACCTGAGGAAACAAACAGAGGAGAGCAAACAGCAGATTGATTGATTGATTGATCGATCGATCGATTATTAAGGGCTATACTGATGAGATCTTGCAAATATAAAGTGGATGCATGAATTGACGTGTCAGGATGGCAGCGCATTGCAGGGCACAGATTCACACTACAGTCAACTGAGAAGGACCAATTCACCAAAACAAATGTTTTTAGGCTGCTGGAGTAAACCGGAGTTCCCTGAGGAAACTCGTGTAAACACAGAAGAACTCTACACACATTCAGTCAAAATGCTGTTCTAAGGAATAAAGAGCTTCTTTAATTAAGAAAGCTTAAGATGACCGCTGGTGATTCCCTCCAAGGCCGCCTGAATACTCGGGACACACCAAACTCACATTGGGTTCCTCACTTCCATCTTCATCTTCTGCTTTGGCGTCCGGTCGCCGTGTCGTATTACCGCGATCACACAGCGCAACTCCATCCTGTGGCAGGGAACAGATCGGCGTTCGAAGACCTGCGCAGCATCACTGCACAGTGCAGAAGGCTAAAAGACTAGACACTGTGTGTGGGAGGATTTGCTTCATGTGACAAAGTGAGCGTTTGGTGAACTATGAATACAACTGAAGTGTGGATGGGAAATTTCCTTTTCCCTTGGAGTAAGCCATGAAAATCTGTTGAAGACTAAGTACAGACTTAACCATTGTTAAGCTTTGGCCCAAAAAAACATAGTTGACAGTTCCTCACACATGAAGGTCCCTTTGCCTGCCATGCTAAGCAGAGTATTAAAGAGCTACTAGGGGACCGTTACATGGCCTGCAACTGACAATGGATACGGATCATTTTCGGAATGCTGGGGAGATGTGCCGCATGACCCACATGGTTCCAGAGGTGGTGGGAACGATGGGAATGTCTTCAGCTTCAGTCGGGATGGACCAAGGGATGTGAAACTGCGGAGCCAGCTCCCGCATCACGATGTTCCTGAAATGACCCAAGGGCTGTGACTGTCTGCCCCGTGCGGGTGTCGTGCACGGATACACCGGCCCGCGTGCCTGCCTGCTTCACATACCCCAGGATTTTGGCACAGTCGTCATAGTACTTCATGGAGTTCTTCACGAAGCTGAAGCCATTGACGTCGCAGACAAAGGAGTGGCCGTTTGCACGAAGCAGGTCAAACCCACACACGGTTTGCTGGAGAGTAGAAGCGTCAGTAATAGCCCACATAGCCATAAAACCAGCTACAAACAACAAACATGGAAGATACATGGTGCTACACGCTAAAGGGACACAAGAGCCACGGCTGACGGCAGGACTCACCTTGAATGCCAGACAGACCTTGCGAGCCACCAACTTCTCCATGGCGGTCAGCATGACGGGGTAGCGAACCTCTTTGCCTTCACTGTCGCGCTCTACCTTGCCATCCAGGGCAGGTGACTTCCGTGCCTCAGCGTGAGCGTAGTCAGGGCTTACTGTGTATACCTACACCAGAGTGCACACCCAAAGTGTGTCACAATGTGCACAGAACATGACCAGCATAGCATCAAGGCAAAGCGGCGTGCTGGCCCCCAGGACATGACCAGCATAGCATCAAGGCAAAGCGGCGTGCTGGCCCCCAGAACATGACCAGCATAGCATCAAGGCAAAGCGGCGTGCTGGCCCCCAGAACATGACCAGCAAAGCATCAAGGCAAAGCAGCGTGCTGGCCCCCAGAACATGACCAGCATAGCATCAAGGCAAAGCGGCGTGCTCGCCCCCAGCTGGTACCTTGACATCTGTGCCATCGGTGGGCATGAATTCTTCGTAGATGTAAGATCCCGTCTTGCGGACGCTGCTCTCGGGTGAGTACACACTGCTGCGGCTGCCAATCTGTGGGGGAGTGCCAGGGCTCTGTCAAATCGCAGTTCTTCACCAGGCTACAAGCCTGCATTTAGACTAGGGCTTGTCATGTAATGTAAGTAGTTGGACTGAAGCAGACTTGGAGTTTACCCTCAGAGCTCTTTACACAGTTGCAAATGGTTCAGCTAATCCCTGGATAACTGTGTAAATATATGAGAAACTTTTAAAATCCATCATTAAGCCCTCTTCAAGTGAAGAGAAGGACCTACAGTCTTTTCGCATGCTTGGAAAACAGTTGCTTGCGTCGCCATAGTGACTATGTTGTCCTGATTAGTGAGCTAGCACGTCGCTACCATCGGTACTCTAAAGACACATTTTTCTCAAAGCGACTGCTACTCGAAGGGGAGATTAAATATAACACCAGACCTCTTCTCTGCCTTGAGGCTGTCTTAAGGGACTCTCCATTTCCGCAATCGCAGTATAGCTGTCACAGAAATCACCATGACACAATTCCTCATGGGACGCAGACAGCACAGAAAGGAGAGAGAGAGAGAGAGAGAGAGAGAGAACCTTCCGGAAGAGGCGCTGGCTACCCCCGCCAGCAGAGGTAGGGTAGTAGATGTACACATTGTGGTCTTCGGCACAGACGGGCTTTTCCACAAAGGGTTTCTGGAAGACCTCTCCGTTGACCTCCACGTGGTCCTCACCCTCCACCAGGTTGCACTCTGAGAAAACACAGCCTCTCAGTCAAGCGCCAAATTAAACAAGACTCTGGGACTTGGACGGCTTAAACAGTCTGCTGGCACACGCTCAGAGGACAGAGGGACACCAGACTCAGCTCTGCTTTCATTATTTAGTATGTTTGTCGTCACACAGAGCACATAAACCTGGATACCGAAGCAGAAGAAACTCATGTGGGACCTGAGCCCAATTTGCTGCACACATTTTCTGTCACAGAATGAAACCCTGACTAGGACTGCTGACTGACGAGAGCTTGGCCCCCCACCGCCCACCCTCTGGTCTGTCGGGGTCCCGGTTCAGCACAGCGTAACGAGGCAAGTCGATGCCCTCCTCCCTCAGGATCCGATACACCTCCCTCCTGAAAAACACACATTATGACAATTCACCTCTTGGAAGAGGATGGGCAGACTGGTGAAGCTAGGATCAAAACAGTAACAATTTTTCTCTGATTGTACAAGATACGGTTAATTTAAAAGAATAAATTACAATGTGTAAATAAAATCTGCACTTTCCAATAATAAGCCAAAATTCAAAACAGAAGTTAAGCACATGTTACAGACAAAGACTGAAGTAAGAAGGTATGTCAGCGATTCCTAATGTACTCCTTTTTACGGAATATTCTGGACCAGCACACCACTAGATTACAATGCAAGTGTGACTCACCTGTCTTGTATGAAATACTGCATGTTCAAGTCATTGATAAGAAGTGGATTTCTCAGCTTGGCGTAACTCACTGCCTTGTCTAGAGGAAACCCTGAAATCACACACAAACAAGTGCAAATGTACATCTTACAACAAGCGCAGTGAAATGAAACACTGGCTTTTTCCATAAACCCAAACACATAAAAGTCAGGAGGCTCCCCAAGTGTTAAGCACACTACGTGGATGAAACCTGGACCGCTGGGCACTGCTGACCCCACGGCCATGAGCATGACCTTGAGGAGCTACCTTTGGAGTGGAAGGAGATGAGACAGTCGCAGAGGGGCCACTGCTCCACCGGCTCATTCAGGATCACCTCCTCGGGGAAGATGACCACCGTGATGTACTCGAACTTGCAGAGTCGCTCCAGGATCTGGGTCATGGGCTTGGATTTGGACTTCTTCATCATGGAGCAGATCCCCACCACGATTTGCCTCTCGGGAGGCTGGGGGGACACCGAGTGTAAGGCGTATTCTTTGAAACCGCTCATTCCGCCACTAACGCCAGGCTGCTCCGCCGAAGCCGGTCCCCCTGACTCTAACGCACGGATTCCAATCTGCTACAGAGCCTCGCTCGGATATAAAAGCGAACGTGGCCTTGTTAATATCTCCAGTTATTTTTAGAACTAAGAACATTTCAGCCAAAGCTCCTTTTAGTCATCTACGCTAAATGACATTATTCCCACCCCCCCTTCCATTTTTACTTCCATTTCGCATGCAGCGGGTTCAGACGAACAGCATAACGCAAAAGAGCCGCGGCCTGGCCAGACGCCCCCTTCCCGCCAGCAGCGTGCTCACAGAGTCTCCCTCATCGTTGTCCTCTGGCAGCTCCGCGTCAGTCCTCATTCCGCTGTCCCCCGGGCCCGTGTGCTCATCCTCCTCAGAGCCAATGAAGAAGGTGGGAGTGGCACGCCGGCTCCCAGGACGGTGGGGCGCGGGCATCACAGCCCTCCGTGTGGACCCTTGCTCTCCGGCTGTGCCATTGCATGCCAGAACACCACCGATGTGGCACCGGGGTGACTAAGGGCACTGAAGACTACCTATGAACACTAGAAGTAGATGATCTACACGACTCCAATTTCCCCCCAGGATGATCGAGACAATGGAGGCAGCCTCCAAGATGGTTTACATAACTTTACCTACACTTTGCCATGACCCAACATCTATGGTAGAGGTGTCACAGTTCAGGAAACACCTCCTGCAAGGAAAAACACATTTAAGTTCAAGTTAATTCCTTGTGCAAGCTCAAGACCAGAGTCCATCTTGTCCTTTAACACTCCACCACTGTGAATTAGGGAAGGCGAATCTGCTGAAGCTGCAAGCAGACCACATCAAAAGAAACGTTAGATGTGTGGGATCAGCAGTGGGTGGGAAACCAGCTCCGCAGTCACAGACTGACCCGGTGCCGCCCCCAATGCAGCTGGGACTCGGCTGGGGGGGGGGGGGCTCACAGCCGCTCCCAGGACAGAACATCAAGCTACACAGCTGCCAAAAATAGCTCATCTCTGTCACTGAGGTGATGAAAGATTGAAGCAAACAGAAGGTGACCAGTCCAGCAGATGTACGAATCAAGGGCCCCGACAGACCATTAAAATGATGAACAAACATTTACACCCCAAACGATAGTCGAGCCGACTAGGAAATGAAGACAAGCACATCTTGCCTCATAAGTGTCTCCATTGGACTGCCAGGACACACACCATCCTAGAAGTATAAACTCAACTGTAAGATGTTAAAACACCCAGCCTTTCTGGAAAAATATTTGCCAAGTGTTTCCTTTCCTGTTAATTTTAAGCGGGAGGGTTATGTGAGAAATATATCCTTACAGCACAATGGCCTGCTGCACATCTCCACAAGGGAACCATGCTTTCTGTTGACACAGAAATGGAGCCTGAGGAGAAGGATTTCACTGGTCAGTTGGACGTCACTCATCTGTCATGCAGTGGTTAACCATGATCTACTCCTTTCAGCAAGCGCTCAGCCCAGTGACCAGAGAACCATCAACAAATGCTTGTCTGCAGACTAACTACAAGGGTAAAAAATATCTGAAAATATGAAAAGTGCTTTTTGGAAGGCCTCGTTGACATAGCGAATGAATCTCATTTATCATACTGCTGCAGTGATGACGGCAACAGAACACGGGACAGCTACGTGACAGTAGCAGATACACAGCATGATTAGCAGCTGGGGGTCGACAGGCCCCGCGGTGTTGGAATTTTATTGCCGAAAACAAAAAGTTATCGCGTAACTTTCGCATCAAATAACTATCTAAACTTTACGACAGCTATGGTGTCAAGGATCAAGGAGCTTATGCCTGGGAATTAGCAAGCAAGGGAGTGGATTGTGAGTGATGCAGTGCACACTGAGCAGCTGTGTCTCAGGAGATGCATGGATTCCCTCCTCCACCGCAAAACGACAGAAGTATAAGACCACAAGAGACCAATAAATAAATACATACATACATACATACATACATACTTTGGTGCTGAGAAAGGCAGCAGAGCCCACACCCAGGCCGAATCTTGGGGGGCAATAAGTTGGGCTGGGAGATGAGGGGTGTTACACTTGGTTTGTTTCCTGGAGCTGAAATATGTTTGGTATCAAGTGAACTCTGGTCAAGATGGGAGTTGAACTAATGACCGACATCTGCTCCCTTATGACAGACCTGTCAAACTGCATTCAGAAAACTTATAACACCAGTCTAACGCGACTCCATAACAACACATCAGCACGAACCCTTAAAAACACAACTTTTCATCCTACTTATATATGAAAAACATCCATCAATCTTCTAAGTGTTCATTCTGAGTAGGGGGGGGGGGGGGCAACCCAGGCAGCACAGGGCACAGCTGGATACAGTCTGAATGGGATGCCAGACCTTCATAGTTCACCAGCATACACAGTCACACACACACTATGGGAAAGTTGAATACACTAATTAGGCGAAGTGCATGTCTTTGGACTACGGCAAGAAACCGGAGACCACGGAGGAAATCCAGACGACGTGTGGTGATCACATGACCTGGACAGAGGCAGGATTCGACACGCCCAACCCCAGACGTGTGCTGCAACAGTGCTACCCACTGAGCCACTGTATATGAACCACTTTCTCTGCAACATTTTCCATTTCAATAAATGGAGATACTTCAGTGAAACGTGTAACTAATGCCCCAAAATCCACACCAGGAGAAGTGGTTTCGAGTTGGATAGATGTAACGAATACATGGCTTAAAGACGATATAAGAGCCGTTACACAAGGATCAAGTTTCTTAATTAAAGATACTGTAGGTTCTTCAACATTCCACACTGCCACCTAGCGTGTGCACGATGGCATCTATGTCACACTTTGTAAACCGGTGCTTCTTATATGATTTAGGCAAAGCTCTTAAACTTGTCATTCGGCTAATGAGGTAATGACAGTCTGTTTAATCCGAAAAGAAAACACTACCAAGCCCAATAACTAAGGTTTTAAATATATGTTTCCAACTTGCATCACTTCTATAAGCGTAATTAGGAAGTTAAAATTGACCTAGCAGAGTTCCTTATTGGGGGTTTCGATACAGAGCTTCTTTCCATTACGCCTGAAGTGGGAGACGAGCTAAAAATAACTAGTCAGTATTTGCATGTAAACGTTATGTTTTTTTTTTTAATAGGAAAGACAAAACTGCATAAATGTAATGAAATGCAATGAAAGGTCAAGGAGCAGAATCAGCCGCCTGCATAGTTTGCTCGCAACACTGGCTGAACTGAGCGGCCGGATGTGTTTGAGATCCAAATAGACATTAAAATCGCTCATAAACAGTGACGGCTGTCATCTGAGAACCCAATGAGAAAATCAAAGCGATGCTTATCTGTCTCCTTCATGCATGGGTAAACGCTCAGTAACTGAGCTTACTAACTTCAATCACTTATTATAAATGTCTAATTAATTGTGACAGCTGAATTAATTATCTGCTTAAAGTACGCAATGGTGTGCAGAGAAAACGGAACAATTATTCATGCTAAGTGATTCCCAGGGAAATCTAATTTATCTACAAAGGAGCCAATTATGACAGAACTAAAAGTGAGACCGCATACTTACACAGGCAGATGACTTTCCTCGCGCTCGTCCGCTTCCTCACTCCGAGACACATCGGCGCGCGGCTGCGCTCTAACCCCATTTGAGGAGCGCCGACTGACGAAGGCGTGTCGCTTTGATTGGCGTCAGTTTGAGCCAATGGGGAGTTCGAAAGCAGCCGCGAGGGCGTCACCCTGCCCTGGGCCGTTAACCAATATCCATTGAGCGGAACGAAATTTCTGGCAGGCCGTCAAACTTCTGCCCAGTTGAGGGAACGGGGAGACCTCTAGCCGTCAGTGACAGTAGTGCAGACGGGCGGTCCAAGAAGTTTGTCATTGGGAAGATTTACAGAAGCTCACGGCATTCCATTTGTAAACGTATTTATTTATTTATAAATTTTAAAGCAGCTAGACTTTACATATCTGCATTCTCTACAAATGTGTATACTAGATATTATACCATTTTTTTCACGGCGTTGTGGAGAGTACACTGTTTAATACGTATGCACTGTGCGATATGCAAAACTGTAAATCTGCAGACGACAGGAAATCCTGAACAGCATGGATTGTTTTGGTATAATGAAAACTGAGAGATAACTACACAGAAATTTCAGCTGGGTGAAATCACCACGGCCTTGGCACAGGGGGCCTCAAGGACAAGCACTGTGCAAAAGAGAAGGCGATTTAGGCCTCTTGATGCAGGCCTGGTGACAGGGGTTGTGTGTGCTATACCACTCCAGTACCAAAAAGCACAGTGCTGTAGCCCAAGTTGGTATTTTTATAACAGCACATGCCTGAAGCAGAGGAAATATTTTCTTCCCTTCAGTTCCCACTCAAATCAGTCACTTTAGACTTGACTGCCTGCCACACCCCTCCCATCTGGCTACATGGTCTCTGCCAAGACCACTTCAGGTCACATGTCACAGTGCAGGAGCCACTGCTATGACTGCTGTCTGCAGAGCCTACAGGGCTGCCTGTGACGCTAATAAAGAATTAGTTAGCTTCCTGCAGGAATCCTGTATCATTCCCAGTGATTACCTCAGGCGTTTATCAGACTTACAGGCAGATCAAGCTTTTGTACCAACATCCTCCCTTAATAATTGAATTACTTCCACCATTTAAACATTTTTGTGAAGTGTCTTTACAGTCCTCCAACACAAAGAGCCCATGTCCTATATCTTGGTAGGCACAGTGTTTTTGTAGCATTATTATGAAGTCTCAACAATGAGAACCAAACAAGCCTCCATGACGTAAGAAAGGAAAACAGGTTGTGGCTTCGTCCCGTTTATCCCACCTATGGGAAAACACACTGAGATACTACACACTGATGCGATGTTGACATAAAGCGCAAAGTGTGTAAGTGTATGTGAAGGGCTCAAGTGTGCAAGGATTTTGTGATAGCAATGGGACACACTTGATATCTAAAGAGCTAAACAGGAGACACACTACAGCTATGTTGTCATTTGCGTTAGTTGTGTTTGGGGTTGTCCTTTACTGTAACTTAGGCTATGTAAACATTCATTATATAGCTTTGTGCCCTTAGATTGAAACTTCTTCGGAGGCATGTTGGACTCGGATTAACCAGCAGAATTCCTTGTGTTTGATGTAAAATATTAGTGCATTGTGGTCTATATACTTTTCCAAAGACTGCTACCATGTTGTATTTTCCAAAGTGTGGAAAAAGTGCACATCAAGCGTGCTGCATTTGGCTTATTTGAGGAATGGGACACCCTTGAATACTGCTAAACATATGAATGCGAATGCCAAGTGTGGTAGTGTGTAAGTGTGGACTAAGTGAGGCAAATGGGGCGAAGCCTTTAGGCACGGTCATCATAAGAGCAGGATGTCCCCTCTGACCCTTGATCTCACTGCTTGCCATTTCTGGTGGTGTTGCATGCAGGCTGGCATAGCAGATATATTTGAAGGGCTCTCTATTGCACGGTAAATGGAGCCCAGACACATGTAGGGGCTATACCCGGGGCTATACAAGTAGGGGCTATATGCCCAAATGCAAGGTTCAGCTAGTGGAGCCTTACATTTCCTTAATAAATCACTGCCCAGCAATCTTTACAGGCATCTGCATCAAATTAATACATTTCTCTGGGGTTTGACCCATTTACAAATTGTTTAAAGTCCTTCTTCATATGAAGTGAGCCACTACATTGATTGGGGGACAACACTATTCCCTGAGTATCAACTGCACCCACAAGCCCCCAACTTCCAATTTTAGATGTATACAGTATATACCTGGGTGTAATTGAACTCTTTCAATGTTACCGGGAGGCTTTTTGACCATCTATCTGACGGTACTGGTTTATTGAGCATGCTGTCCTATCTGTATCCCATCCCAATGATAAGCAGATCAGACCCAAACTCCTCCACGGGGTCACGTGGGATCCCCCGGTCAGCTGGGAGATGCAGCACCCTGGGGCCTGCGCTCAATAGGACGTGCTGGTAGCAGCCAACCAGGTGGCATCCTTGTGACACCCAAAGCGCCGCATCTGCCTCCTCTCGAACCGAAAGAGCGGTGGCTCTATTCCGAGGTCTCTCTGTGACTCATGCTCCTTCAACTTTGATTGGTTTCTAGACCCAGAGACCCAATAAATCTAATTTAAAATGATAAATATCCGTATGCCAGCTCAAATTCTTATGTGAGAGTCGCTGCTTTCAAGAAGCAGCATTCGGCTGTGTTGTTCATGCTAACTATGTTAATTCTGCCCACCTCAGCGCCACTGGCTGGGAGCCCGTCACCCTGAAGCCTTACAGTTCTGTGCTAATATACATCATGCAGCCTAATTCATAGCACATAGTACAGTAGACTTACACTGCCCTTCTGAAATGCTGGTCACTCATAAAACATAAAGACCACCAAAGAGATGAGGAAGGAGATGGGATATTAAAATACGCATTTCCTTCACAGTTAACACACCTGGTGAAGAATTATTTCAGTTCTGAGATTGTGGAGTGTGAAATATATGGGGGCTGGTTGGATTGAAGTTGTTAAATTGGCCATTTACTTATATTTAACATGACATACACACAGTGCATATTCTGTATTACTCTGTGCATTTGCCCAGTGAGCTTCTTGAAAAGGACATTCAGTCTCCTCACTCAGAGGGGCAGTGGAGATACTGCATGTGGTGCAGATCGAGCTGCAGCAGGGAAAAGAATACGAATCCCAACGGGGATCGGAAGGCCTTTTAGAAGGGAAGGACGAGAATATAGCACTGTGAACCGTAACATGGCGCGTGCAGCCTTCAGTCTGTCACCCTACACAGGCTGGCGTGAGGAGCTGACTCATTGATGGACTTTGGCTTCGACCTTGGCCACTGTTCACACCTTGCTTTTAGCAAGTAAGCCCACTCTTTCTTTTTCTATAATGTTAGTCTGCCCAGGGGGGTTGGGTAGCCGGTTGACCTTGGACCCCCAGAGGTTTTTATTCTCCTTACTTGGGAGGTTTTAGTTCCTCTCCTCCATTGTCATCCGGTTTTCTTTCTTTCTTTCTTTCATTTCTTGGTCATCCCTTTCCCATTTTCGGGATGGGTACTCCCAATATGAGTTACTACCGTCAGGCAGAAGGTATAGAGTCCACTGGTGTAAACTGAACCATTTCAAGAACTCCTTTGTTCCTTCCTCTATCAGCTTTTGGAACAATAGTCTTAAATGACAAAAGAAATAATGGGCATGTTTTTTTTATTTATTACTATTTTTTATTTGATCATTCATCCATTCATCTATTTATTTACTTCCATTTGCTTATTTATTTTTTCTGATGTCTTTCACATAAGGGAGTGGTGTATCTACTTGTTTTGGTGGGTCCAGCTTTGTAAAGTCCAAATCAAATTTCCGTATGGGAACAGTAAAGTATATGACTACCTATTGTATTGTTTCGCTTAACGATGTTGTAATGTACCACAACACACCCATGTAAAGTGCTGTAGGGTGACAATTTCGTGAAAGGCGCTATATAAAAATAAATTCAATGGAAGAACCTCGCCCCACACAAGCTTGAGGACAGCTATGAACTTGGCAGTGCACAAGGAAGGGTAATCGGGATTTGAAGGAGGCTTGTGCACGTGCCCACACAGACACGCAAGCACACAAGCATTAATACAAGCACTTATCATGACCTGTACCCACATAAAGATACATTTAGTTTCTAATGTGAAGAAGGAGACTTTTGTCTTTGCATCTCTGCTTACCTGTGGTTTGAACATAATGAGTTTTCCCTTACAGAAACTTAGGATTAGAACTAGAGATACCAATCCGAATATTGGATAAGTGTATCGGCACCGATCCAGACCTATTTGACGGATTGGGTATCGACCATGCGTGACCGATCCACATCCTATACTTACTTATTTAGTTTTTTCTCTAAAAGGATTACAAATAGGAGCTATTTGCACAATCAGTGGCACGACAGCTCTTTCCCATTTTACATGTGGTTTTTCCTGGCATTCAATCGAACACTAACACTACCCCTCAGTCTTTTTTGCTACTCAGTGGGTGTGAGTGCAGCAACTTCCGCCTGCTGTGACGTCATGCGCATACCCTTTGCAATAAGAGGACCGTAAGAAACGATGTGACGATCTGGGAGTATTTTACGCTTTTAACAGAAACCAGTAGCACAGCGATTTGCAATCTTTGTAAAATAAAGTTTTGAGAGGTGGGAATAGCATTTAATGGACAATCCCACTTAACAAAAGGCACACAACCGTGCGAGACAAAAAAAGCAATGGATGATTTGGTAGTCGCCAACTTGGACTGTTATGCGAAATCACTGTAGCTTGTGATACAAGAGAGGCTGCCATCGCATCAAAGTGTAACTGAGCTGGCACCAATGGGAGAAAAATTGTGTTAAAATTTTAAGGATTCGCCACTTGTGTATACTTGCTTTTAAGATATTCGTATTGAACTGCATATGCCTCAAAAACGCTTAAAACAAGACGTGCAGACGAGGTGGAACGGTACGTATGTTTGTAGCAGACAAATAAAATATTTTTTGTCATACGTTTTCCCCATCTGTCTTTACTAGCTTAAAAAATTAATATATAAAACGTATAACAAAGTAAAAACAGTTCTTGTATCGGTATCTGTAGTTGTGTATCGGAATCGGATCGGATCTGAAAAGATGTGGATCGCCCCATCCCCCTAGTTAGAACAGCAAGACAAAAGAAAGTGCACTGGCAAGATAACTAGCAATTACGGTGGACATAACCAAAGCAGATCAGCAGGATCCCCCCCCCCCCCTCCTGCTCATCTGACACCGCATATTTGATGCTTCCGCTCTGTCAGCGACGTCCCCAGCCCCATCCTTAGGGAGAATAATGAAGCCATTCATGAGCTTGATGGCAGTTCCACAACGCCCTCCCATGGCTCATTGGGGTCTGGTAAAAACAAGCAAAGGTGTTTAACAAACGAAGAACAAACAAAAAAAAATTTAAACAAAAACTCAACTTTATTCAGAATTAAGAGGAAAAACCCCAGTAAACTTTAACAATAAATTTGCATTAAAAAAAAAAAAACTCTCAAAGCTGATCAACATCTTGATGAACACAGCAAAACAGGACAGCAGGAGACGAACCAAGACAGAAGAGTTAGTGTGTTGGTGGCATGCCTTCAAAGACAATTGCCATGTCTATCTGTACATCTCAGATTCTTTTACAGTGGATGAGACTACATGTGCGCCCTTGGCCTGCGGGTACAAACGTTTTGGAGGCAGCCCAATTGCTCCCGACCCACAAGAGGCTCCTCCACTCTGCTGGCCACACTGTCCCTGCTTGCCACCCACGGATTGGCAGATCCATCCCTGGGACACAGGGAGCCTCTAGCCGGAAGGCACCAGTGCCATGGTGCACAAGCCCAGCACCTTTGGCCCCATTTTACTGGTGATCCCACAAGTTCAGGTCCTGGCACAAACTTCCTGTCCCCGACCGGCCGCAGCCTGTCTACCAGCCAATGGGGGCCCCCGGTCACTTGGCCTCCCGACAGCCCCAGGGAAGCGGACAGGCACGGCGGTCCGCTTCCTGCAGTGTCATCAAGCAGGAGAGTGTGGAATGCAATAGCAAGCAGAGAGGGGAAAAATGCACAATTCAGCCAGAACACAAATGTCCTTTGACTCACTGCTAAAATTCTTCTCCGTTTCTAAATACTTGTCTGGTGAAAAGCTGGCCCATTCCAGACTGGATCTCTCTGAAATGGCAAATATTCCTTTTAAAAATTCCTGCTTTTAAAAGGTCGGGGGGGCGGGAAAAAAATTGGACTTGATGAAAGCTATAAACTAACCAAGCCCAGCTTTCAGTGAACAGACCCATAACACCTCTGAACATCACCCAGAAAGGCAGCTCACACACCACCGAGAGGAGAGACTCCGATGGGAATGGCCTGCCAACATACCACGTCCCAGCACTAATGAACACACAAGCTCAGCCACGCCGTGACGCCGTTCCGGATCCCTGCACTGGATAAACAGACCTTGCAGTTCATTAGAACGTAAAAAAAAAAAAAAAAAAAAAAAAAACCGGAACGCCCATCTCCTCAGCTGAAAGGACAGGATCCAGAGGGCCTCATTCAGGTCTCAGGAGGTTGTTATTGTAACGTCCGTCGCTCCTGAAGATTCTACACTGTTCTCCCATCTTCTACTTACTAACCGTGTTAATGGTTAACTTAACAGTGCCCACAGGCTGACCAAAACACCAGCAAAACCTGACATCCTATACTAATACCACTAAACTCAATACATCTCTGTAAATAGTGCCGCAAAAAGTTATTTAAACCTTACCACAAACACAGAGGACATTGGTCCTCCTACAGGCTACAGGTGATCAGGGCCAGGTCAGGTCCATGCAGCACAAGACATTAATGTGACACCAGTACTCACCACATGCTTATTTACACCACGAATTACAATATCGCATCATAGTTACAGAGGGCAAGTAGAGGTCCACTGAAGTGAGGGTAGCAAACAGCAGGGGGCGTCGAAGAGACATAAGGCTGGACCGGGTGGCTGCGAACGAGGTGTGCGTGTGCATGAGTGTGTGAGCGGGGCAAGGGAAAGGGGGTGTGGCCAGGCACCCGGGGCACTACTCGTCACAGCCGAGGAGCTCCAGGCGCAGGGTGACGCGCTCATGCCACGTCCAGGGGAGGACACGCACAAAGCGGGCCCAGATCGTCGGCTCGAAAACATTCTTCTTATGAGTGTTGTTGTCACTGTTACCCGGGAAAACCTAGTGGAGAGAAACGCCAGTCACTATACGGAGAGGGACATGGGCTAAAGCACTAATGCAAAGTCATCTTAACAGCAGTAGGACTGGGATTACAAAAATCAATTGTGATGTAAATTAATCTTCATTTGCATAACCCGGTATTGATTCATAAAATCCCGTAATCGATTTTCTAATATATGCTTTTTACAGTCTATGGACTTTTCCCATGGATGTATGAAGCTGGGAGATGCTCCGCTGAAGGCACCGTCAAGCCTAAAAGCGGATGGCTGGGTGTGTATCGGATTTAAGAAATAAGAAGACAGTGAGGAGCTGGAGAAAAGCAAAGGCGCAGGCAAGATGTGCAAAATGGAGGTGAAATGCTGTGAAAATAAACTCCTAAATCATTTAACAAAACGACATTCGGACGGAATTGTTTTTGCCGATCGCCCATCTGTAACTTATTGGTCGGGTTTATTAAAAAGTTCATTAATGCAGCAGCTTTGGGGTCAATTCTTAATAATGTCCAGAAACTTATCATTGTACAGTATTAGTTCTCTGAGAATCTCTTTTCTATCCAAGCAAAAATGGTTTTTTTGTAATTTTGTAACTGAAATATCCCTAAATCGAATCTATTTTGAAATCAAATTGAATTGGAAATCAAAATGACTCAGGACCTTGCAAATCAGAATTGAGTTGGGAAAATCAGTAGCGATGTCTAGTCCTACTCAGCAGGCACCTTTTATAGTGACATATCACCAGTCCGGTAGATTCCGTCGGTCACACTGACCTTGTCAGTTTTGGTCTCTGGGTCGTTGATCACAGACCATGTCTGGCCGTCATTACTGTAAGCCACTTTAAAGGCAGACACAAACTGCACCACTCCGAAATCTTTAGCTCCTTGGGTAATAATGCCCGAGACTCGTTTAGGCTTCTCCAGGTCCACCTGTTCCAGTGACGGGAAAAAGGACAAATCAAGAAGCTGTGATCCAGAGACAAGACTGAGGGTATTTAAATATAGCTCCCCCAGTGGCAGGGGAGAGCATTACAGCAGAGCAAAATTGGGCCAGTTCACACCACAAAAGTCCACACGACATAATGTGAGCCCAGTTCTGCCCTTTTGGCTTTCAGCGACAGGCCCTACCTGGAGCCACTCGGAGCGGCTGTTGGTGGCAGCGGTCCAGGCGTTTGTCTTGCCCTGCCTGTCCAGCCGGGCGTAGTAGGGGTACCAAGTGAAGGCCTCGATGCCCCAGGTACGGTAGACGCTGGAGGCCGTCAGCTGACTGTCAGGGATCAGCAGCGACTTCACGCCCAGCGGCTCCGAGCAGCCTGCCACAGTCGCAGAGGTACCGTGAGGAAAGGAGAGTGAGAGGCATGCAGGAGGCCGCGGGGTGAGCAGATGCAGGACCAGCGAAGAAGCAGAGCGTGCAGATTAGCGCGCGCCGCGATGGGCAGAGCTGCGGGCAGCTAATTGGCTTCTGGTCATGGCGCTACAAGGTCACTGTTACCCACCCGGGATGCGGTTCCACGCCCCAGATTGGTATTCCACTGACAACAGCAAATAAAACTGAAACTACAGTTCAATAGGACGTGTGTACATGGTTATTAAAGCTCCCTCACCCCTCCCCCCCCATTCAGAACCAAGCTGGTAGCAAGTAGTACCAGCAATGGCGGATATGAACAACACTCACATAGGGTGACCCAGGTTATCCCTATACCCCCCCAAATGAAGACGGAGGACAGGGTCCCCATAGGTCAAGGCTGTGGCCCACCTGCCAATCAGCTCTGCTCAGCCCTCAAGCAACGTTAGCCAGACTCTTTATTGGGCAGCCTCACTTAACAGCTCCTCTTTTTCATTCTCTTCTACAAATAAAATGCCCAACTGCCACCATTATATGCGGAAATACAGGAAAAAGATCACAAGCAAGCCGACTGGATAATAAACCGCAATTCGCACCAATGCATTGCGCAAGACCAGCAGCCATGCTGAAAAGCCTCAGCGACGGTTACATGATCGGTCACATGACTCGGATGTTACCATTCAGCTCACAGCCGACGAACTCCATGCGGAGGGTGCAAGCACGGCGACACACCACGGGCAGGATGCGCAGGTACTGGGCCAGGATGGGCGGGTCAAACAGGTTCGTCTTGATCCCATCGTTATCTACATTCCCTGTAAACACCTAATGCAGAGGGAGAGTCATCGGTAATGAATCTACCTGGCAACAGGCTCCAGAGAAATCTCTGAAGTAGTGGGGGGGGGGCTTTTATCATAAAAGCTGCCTTCCTCACGTGATCTTTCAGCTGTCCCTCGAGTTGGTATATGGTGTAGGTTCTGCCATCCAGACTGGAGGCCACCTTGAACGCCTTGATGAACTCTGCTGTCCCTATGCGACTGGCACCCTGGGTGATGATGCCCGTCAGCCGCATCTTCCTCCGCAGGTTGACCTGCGGCCGCAACACGAACAGAGGTGGCCAGTCAGGGTCCCGTTCTGGACTGGCAGACGGCCGGCATTCGATCCCAAAGTGCACGCCCACGAAGTCCCAGCGGCCAATAGCAGCTGTCCATTTTCGTCACAGCAGAAATTAAACTTCAAGATACATGGCAGGTGGGATTAATTGGTCAGGCGCTGCCTGGGTTAAACCCATGGGAAGTGGATTAAAAGCAGATGACAGCAAATGACAGCAGGATAATCCCACCCGTGGCTTCCTCTGCAGCTCCGCCAACTCCCACCCCTCCAAGATGGGGGTATCCACAAGGCAGGCACCTCACCTCTATCCAGGGGCTCTTATCATAAGAGGCTGCGGTCCACGCGTTGACAAGGCCCTTGTTGTTGAGGCGAGCAAGCTCGGGGCCCCAGCGCTGCAGTCCCAGAATGCCGTAGTGCACCGAGGAGGCGGAGATCTGGGACTCGGCGATTCCTCCTTTCTCCATCCCCAGCAGGGAGATGCAGCCTATGGAGGAGGACAGGAAGCCAATACGGGCCCTTGGTGATCCGGGAACGGGAGTCACATGACCAACAGGAAGATGGGGGCGAGGCGGCACAATACTTACGGAACTGACAGTATTTGCCAACGTGGGGGGAGGGGCAATGGCAGCTGGGGACCCCGTTGACGGTCCGACACACTCCTCCGTTCTTACAGGGACGGCCCGCACAGTCGCTCAAACCTGAGCAGAGGCAGGACCGGCGTAGGCGTCAACATCCCCAAAAACCCAGCCAGAAGTCGAGGAATGTAAACACAGAAACTGGGCCACCAGCACCTGACAGAAAACCACCCCTAAGCCCAGAGGCTTTTTAACTGTTCCAGTATTTCTGGCAACACTGGAGTTTGTGTTTCACCTTGTTTTGCTTTGATTTAAAAATGAAATCACGCCATTAAGCCGAAGGTGTTATTTACACCCTTAAAAAAATATATATATGGAGAGATTTTATATTCTTAATCTTGTTTGATACAAAAGGTGAATGGTGAAATGTTTCTAGGAAACACTCCTTTGTTCCATAAATGAATCACAGCACGTTCATCACTACATTACTCACTGCCTAGTCATTCTTACCCACATCATAGAAGACAAATAATTGATGAATATGAATTATGCAGATCAAATAAAAGGGAGAATATTTTTAGTTTGCTAATAAAGAACCAATCTGGTTTAATGCAGCTGAAAAATTGCACTCCTCCATCAATGCCTTGGCCCGCCCTGGTCGAGCCCGAGTGAGTCATAGGGTGACGGACCAGATGGAGCAAAGATTCGGTCAAGTTCAATCAGCTGGAACGTTAACCAGTCCGAGCTGGTCCATGTGGGTCGCATCCTGAGCCCGGGGCTACGAGCGGTACAGGGCTCTACGCAAAAAGTTTAACCATGTTATTTCAAAGTCTTAAATGGATCATCGTTTGAAGCACAAAATACGCCTTTGGATTCTCCGGCTAAGTACCCAGTCCCTAATGAATCATTGGGTGGCCTGCTTTCCTCCGAAAGGCCGGTCTCATGATCCACGTTTCCGCTGAGCGTGCCGTCACGTCTAGCTGGAGCATAAGCACACGGAGCAAGCAAAGGAATGTCCCAGGAGATTTTATTATATATTTTTTTTTTTGGATGTCCAAATCAGCAGGAATCCGAAATGTGGACGACGATTCAGCTAAACAAACGAAGTGTCCCATACTGGCAGCTGCAAGCAGGAGCCCGCTGAGGGTCTGGCTGATGTAAAAGCACTCTTACCCTATCTGAACACACCCACCCTTTCATGACCCCCACCCACCCTCCTGTGGGGGTTTTACCACCCCCCTCTTTAAGTGGATTGGGGTCTCCTGGCCGTGCCAGCCCACACCTTGCCAATACACCATATATGGTGATATTTAATCAGCTTAAAGGAGAACAAATCATTTGCTGGGATGGACCACTTAGAGCTATATTAAGGTGCCATCTTAAAACACACAGGGTCTGCAGAGAGCTGTGAAGAAAGAGCCAACCCCCCCCAAAGTGCGCGCGCGCGCACACACACACACACACACACACACCCTCTACTAGCTCTGCCGTTCACAGCGCCGTCGAGGCCCGAGAATCAGCGCTACCAGGAGAATTGCGATCTTCCTGAGTCAGTGTAAACGTCCATCGCAGAGCAGAGGATCGATCAGCGAGCGGGGAGGTAAGCAGATGACCTCATCAGCGAGCCGCAGAGGCCAGCAAACACCAACCAGGGCAGGCAGAGAGATGCCCGTTCAGCTTCTCTCTCTCAGCACAAAGCCGCAGACTGGTTCCCAGTTAAACACCAGTGCCAGTTTTATCAAAATGGGAAAAGCTCACCTCTGGTAACCAGAAACAGATCTGCTACTGCCCACCCCCACCAAGAGTCGGATTAACGACTGAATGTTGTCTCTGTGGGACCCATCCCCTGGAAATATCCATTCTGACAAACCAAATCTGCCCACACACCACGGAGGCAAAAACACCTGATATTAAACGTCATTCACCGACCCAAGAGGATTCCGAGAATGACAGATGCCCTGGATTTATGGTTGACATCACAGCCCCCTATGAATAAAATATAATAAATAAAATACATAAAAGTAGGGTTTGAGTGTTGAGTACTTTAAAAAATAAACTTACTTTTCTGGCAGTGAATTCCCTGGAAACCCTCTTGACACTTGCAGACGTATTCGCTGAAGACATCCCCTCGCCGGATGCCGTTTGT
>JAODLD010000021.1:16609539-16628305 GCA_026781065.1 Mormyrops boulengeri
CCGCCTTTTGTCAATGTAATAAAAAATATTTTTTTTAATTTGGGGGGGAAATTTGGCTCCAAAACTTTTTTTTGAACCTAATCCCCCCCCCCCCCCCCCACACACACACACACATTTTATTGGGGTAAAGCATAAATTAGTAATTTAATAATTAAATACAATGGACCCTTGACTTATGAACTCATTTCATAATAAAAAAGGGTTGTAATCTTATTTTATTTATCCTTTATTTTACCAGGAAGGTTCCACTGAGATATAATATCTCTTCTTCCAGAAAGTCCTGGCCAAGATGGCAGCAAATAAGATAAAAAGTTTCATATACACAGAGAGAGAGATGATTAATATAAACACAAACTAAAACACCTACAAATACTCAAATTTACCAGAAACACCAATACTTTTCCTAGTGTACTCACTGACCTTTTGTTTATCCACACTAATAACAGCCTTTCTACCCCGTCTAATTCTGTTGATCGTGACTTATTGAACTGAGTAACACCTTTAGCAACACTAGCTTCCTTATACAAATCTTTTCTTTGTAAGACTGTCGAGATGATGAATTTCGGCAGGCTGTATATATTAGCGAGATCGGTAACACGACCGCCGCTCATATTTCTGCACAATTTCCTACGTCTGTTCGATTGTGTTTGCTTTCTTTACCATCTCTCCCATCCTTAGCTATTTTTCTAACTTTTTTGGCGGCATTTTGATAGCAACTAGTGAAATGAATTATATAAAGCACTACACTGACCGAAAATCCGTCCACAAACAGGTGTATCTGGGCTCAGACTGACGCTTACAAACGCCTCTCGGGTCTTTGTTTACAGCCGCATATTTAAACATATTTATAAATAATTTAATGCAAACCGATACATTTTTACTAATAGAAGTCTGAATTATATCCGTGTTTTGGAAACAAAAAGTTATGTCCAGTGACACCGCTAGAGATTTTGGGCCCGAAGCATATCATACGGAGCCCCCAACCCAGACCAATCCAATTATGTTCAAAATACTTAGGACTCCCGTCACTCGGGGGTCGTTGGAATCTTCCTAACTCCCCCATCCCCTTTTTAGGACACCCATGTTATGTCTGACTTGCCCACGTGAATGTTCCGCGGTCCACGTGGAATGAAATGAAAACCTGGATATAAATTCATCTGCACTGCAAGTTCTGGACTAAAATAATCCCCTATACACATAAACAAACAATCTACTGTCCCGGCCATCCACCTACCGACAGCGCAATACCGGAAGTAGGCGGGGGGACCACTGCCGAGGGACCGCCTCTAATTATGCAAGGCGGAGAGCGAGCCAATCAGGAGAGGGATATGTAAATGAGTTCATCCTGGACTGGGGAGAGGCCGCGTTGCTAAGCGCTTCACTGTCTCTGCGCACGGGGAGGAAAGTGCTAGAAGGACTGGAGTGATGAATAAATGGAAGAAACCTACATGGAAAGACTAGTTAGCGAGAGAAGTACGAGTCAGCCCCGGGGAAAGTGACAGGTATGTACCGCCGGTGGTACTGTTGTTGTGCAGGCTGCAGATTGCTTACTCACTGCATGTCGCGCTATGAGGAAACGCGCAGATAGCGCCGATTACCATATGGACGCTATCTTCTTTATAGTGATGTGTAATTTGGGATTAATATTATATAAAATCAGAATAACATGCAGCGTGACGCAGATTGATCGGATTCCCGGCTTTCAATGGTGGGATGTTTTGTCCAGGTTTTGAAGCATCCTGTATGGTGGCTTAGCTGGTCGCCATTTATTGTCTGGGCGTTTTTCACCCGCTTTTTAAATCGGAAATTGGCTGTTTAGCTGCTTATCATTTATGGACGTATCTCCCGAAAATGCCGTAGACGGCCCTCTTCTCCTTTCTGTCGTGACGGCTGCGGTTCCGATCGGCGTCCGAGCCGGCTGGACCCTCGGCGCACAGGCGCATCTCCCTCATATTACAGTGTGACTGAGACTGACGCTCTATTTACATCCGTAGATGTGACTTTACTCCCACCGAAAGTCCACACTAAGTGGCAGGTGTTTACATTTTTATTATCCATCCATCTTCCGTAACCGCACGTCCTATTCGGGGTCGGGGGGTCCGGAGCATTTCCCGTAACGACGGGCACAAGGCGGGGAATAACCATCGCTGAGTTTTATTTTAATAATAATAATAATAATAATAATAGTGAAATTAGTAGTTTTTTATTTTATTGTGTTATTTCCTGTGTAATACAGATGCTGCCTTATTATCGGCTTGTTTAGTTTAAATCGGTACTTTACAGGCTGGGCAGGCCGACACCTTTATCATTTAATGCTACACAGTGACTTCTTGATGCTACAGAATAACAGCACGTCTGTATTTTGCCAGACATTTTTTAGGACCATTTTGTGCCGTTTTCCTTGGAGAACCTTTCCCCTAGTGAAGGTGTACGGATAGAAGCTTTTTACAGAAGAAATTTGTGTTGATTTCAAGATTATTCTTGGAAATGGTGAAAAATGTATTTATGATTTTTACAATAAACGCTGCATGGTCAGTTCATATTCTGCACTTGAGTGCTATGGTAGGTGGTCATCGGAAATTTTGTGTCGTTCCTTTTTTTTGACCATGCCGTTTTCAGGAAAGGTACATAAAATTTTCATATCATATCAGCATTTTGCAGTGGGTTCAATACTTTGTGTATTTGTGTTTGTAATTTTTTTTAAATTAGTCTTTGAATTAGGATGAGTCATACAGATGGTGATTAGTGCATTTTGAATTTAAATTGTATGTTACTGGCTCTTAAAAAGTTCAAACAAAGCATTAAATTAAGATATGAAGTCAGCTTTGGTTGTCATGCGACTAGATTTTAGCACATTACATATTGCCACGTGACTGCCAGGCACATCAGACAACACCTAGTAGTATTATATATCCTGGTAGTATTATATATAAAATTCAGTGTATCATGCTGAGACTGTGGTAATTGATACCACAAATGTGTTAAGTTCATGTTTAACTGCGGGTAGTTGAACTGTCTTTGTAGAAAGTGGCCATTCTTCCACAGAATGAGGGAGACTTTCCAGCTGTTTATGTTATCTGTTGGCTTTTCACCTTTGTTCTGTACTATAAAAATGGATAGAGCTTGCTATAGCGACTACAGGCAAACCCAAACACCAGGTGTTTGTAACCTTGCTACTGTCTGTCAGCTGGTATTGTGGGATGTTGAGTGCACTAGAACCAGGGGTGTCGGAGATTCTTCATTTTAATTTTTTTTTCCCCTAGAATTTGCCACATCACTGTGACGCTGCAGATTGCCGGAAGGGTCAGTTTCACTTTTTACGAGCTAAAAGATACCAGCAAGGTAAGCTGAGCTATATTAGTCCAATTTCTGTAACAAACAACATTTCTATAATCCTCTGGACGAAACTCTTGCAGTCTTTGCGGTTCAATGTTTTCACGCCTTCACACAGCTGTGTTCTGCGTTTCATCTCTTTCCTGCTCTCACTCAGGTCCACCATGAGTGCCCACGAGGGAGAGGTCCAGACTCTGACCCCAGAGATGCCGGCCATGTTCGATGGCATGAAGCTGGCCGCCGTGGCCACAGTGCTCTATATCATCGTGCGCTGCCTGAACCTGAAGAGTCCCACTGCTTCGCCCGCCATCAACTACCAGGACACGCCGCTGAATCGCTTCCTGCTCAAGTCCTGTCCCTTGCTCACCAAGGAGTAAGAACTGCCTGCATGGTTCATTTCCACATTCGCTTGGAACTGTGGTGCTGTAGGGTTTTCTGGACGCTTCCACTCCCCGGATTAGCGCCGTAACGCTTCTGGCCCTTAATGCTCGCATTTTAATACTCACTCCTTCACAGGATTAGCAGTGTAGCTCTCTTTAGTAACCATGCTGAGTTTTCTGGGCTCTTCCACCACACGCTTTAGCTCTGTGGGCAGTGCTGTCCCGTGGCTTGGCAGTACAGTCCCTGCAATCCCCAGTGCAGATGGCTTGTCTCTCTTGAAGCTGTCTGTCGCCTTCCATGTGACTGCTAATGATTCTGTCTGGCTTTGCTCACCTGTGTTATGTAACTGGAGGGTTTCTAACAGGACCCCAGGTGTGAACTGCGGGTTTGTTCCTTGGGGGGTTTCTGTGTTGCTGAGCTAGCTGTGTTGTTAACACTGTGTGTTGCTAAGTGCTCTGCTCTAAAACGGCTGCTTCACGGTCACCTTCTCACACCAGAATATCCCAGATTGACAGGCTAGAAGTGAAAGCCTAGAACAGTATCTATCATTTCTAAACATCTGGCAGTAGATATGTCTAGTATGATATTTTATCCTTGTTCTGTATCTAACCGCGGGTCCCTCCACCCCTGGTTCGGAGGTGCTACAAAATATACTTGTCTGTTTTAACCACTAGCAGACTACAGCTAGGGAAGGTTAGGGATCTGAGCCCATTAAGGTTGTGGATTTTGAACCCCGGGGTTGGCAAAGTAATTACATGAGCATTGGACCCTTGAGAAAGGCCCTGTTCCAGGAGCACTGGGTGCTGGCAGACTTTAAAAATAATCAGCTCTCACCTGTATATATGTGTGATTGTGTCTCTCGTGGAGAGCAAGATGGGATATATAAAAATTACCCATCATCCCCAAGGGGATGATTAAACTATCTCTATTCTTTCAATGCTTTAGATCCCAAAGACCCCTGTAGAACAGCCCCGCTCACATACACACCCCGTCTTGTGCGTAAAACATCTATCTTTAGTGTGCTGTTGGGATACCATTTCTCGGAAGCCACTGGAATCCGGGTTCACCCTGGAACCTCTTAAGAACTTACTTAAAGAGCTGATTACATTGTCGTCATCTCTGTCACTAAACAGAATTAGAATCTCTGGTTGGTTCTTTCTGTGTTTTAAGGCTGATCCTTAATTTGTGCAATGAGTCATGTTCTGGATATAGTTGTCATTCTTATCTTAGTACCCAGACTGGTGGCTTAATTCTGGGAGGGGAAAGTGTGTAACTACAGGGTTTAACAGTGTTCTAAGCTCCAGATATCTAGAGTCCAAACCAACATGAGTGATAATGTTTATTGTTATATGTTTGAAATGGTTGACGTTGAGCCTTCGGATGGGGTTGTTTGGGTGTGTTATCTGCTGGATTGCAGTTGTTCTAAGACAGTGTTTCCCAATCCGGTCCTCTGGGACCCACAGACAGTCCATGTTTTTGCTCCCTCCCAGCTCCCGGAGGGAGCAAAAACGTGGACTGGATTGGGAAACACTGCTCTAAGACAAGTTAGGAATCTTATTGGCTGCCTTGCTAGTACAGCTCAGGAACTGGTGGCTGACACTCGCTTGAGAATGAGAGGTAGTACAGCCTCAGCGGATGTGTCTTAAAACAAGCACCATGATGGTTGGGGACACACAGTTACACAGATGGTTGACCCTTTGGTTTAGATGTCTGGGTATGAATGAGAGGAGCAGGGATATTATTACTGGGGCAAGACCTAAGGGTTGGATGGGAAAACAGGCAGGGCGTAGCGGCTGTAGTGGTTCAACATGTGTCTCCTCTGCTGGGCCTCTGACCTCCGGTATCCACCCTCAGCAGTCTGCTTCTCCCTTCCCCCCCAAGTGAGAGCTGGTGGGAGCAACAGGGGGGGGAGCAAGGCCTTGGTACCAACTCACTATTCAGTCCTGTCCTACTCCCGTACTCGCACATTTTGTGCCATTTACATTAAGCGAGACTGCACTCCTACTCAATTTGCGTGATGAAACTGCGATGGACCACACAAAGCGGTTTTCCGTGGGCAGTCGTGAGCCGCATAGCAAAAACGTCTATGCCGCCAGCCCGCTAGCAAGGTCACCATCAAGGATTTTGAGTACCAGAACCGGGCTCAAGGTCACGCTTAGCTGCACTGTCCGCATTAGAATGCCCCACCACGATCTCCCCTGAAAGGAAACGTGTCCTCCAGAGCAGCAGGTGGCAGCGTCTCTGAGCAGCATAAGCAGCAGATCAGTTAGAGGGAAATAATGCCAGTGACAGGATCTTTTTGCACGTTTATGTCGACAATGTACACTGTTCGGCCATTATGATCCCACCTGCTGTTTTACTCACATACCCACCGGCCCTTTTTGGGTAAGATTACACACCCCTGTTTCTAGAATGTACCGTTTTTCCCACTTCCCTTATCACTTAGACAATGTTACAGCGCCCTTCTCAGGTTACATTTTAAAAGGGTTTAATTGTCCGTATTGTTTGTTTACTATTGCCAGTAATTTGCCTAAGTGGCCCTGTTTTTATCCTAGGTACGTTCCTCCCCTTCTCTGGGGTAAAAGTGGCCACTTACAGACGGCCCTGTATGGGAAACTTGGTCGGGTCAGTTCTCCGCATCCTCACGGACACCGCAAGTTTCTACCCATGCAGGATGGGGCCACTGCCACCTTTGACCTTTTCGAACCACTGGTGGATCACCAAACTGGATGTATGAAAAATGTTTTTCGTTTAACTTGTACGATTTTATATACTCTATTACATTTAAGGTTGTTCATCCCAGATTTTCCAGTAAAGTCTAGCTGACTCACGTCTATTTTAAATCGACGTCTCACTGACATGAAAATGTTCCACCTTGTCAAGTGTTCCACCTTGTCGTATCTGGCGTAAGTGATTCAGGAAATTCCGTTCCGTAATCCTAGACAACCTAATATGTCTTTCCAGATGATGTCACCATGGTTATATGTCCTGGAATTGGAAACCACAGTGAGAAGCATTACATCCGCACCTTTGTGGATTACTCACAGAAGCAGGGCTATAGGTGTGCTGTCCTTAACCACCTGGGAGCCCTGCCTGATATCGAGCTCACCTCCCCTCGCATGTTCACCTACGGTGAGGATATGAGCCTGTGATATATTTCACATTGTTCATTTAAATGTATGACCGTCAGCAGAACTATTCCTGGTAGTTGGCTAAGTGGGTCATAGATACTGTTGACTGATTCCCTGTACTGACTCAGATGTGCTCGACAGCTTTGCTTTTCCATTCCTGTACCCCATTTTGGTACCAGTTATTTCAATTTGTAAATAACTAATGCACTTCAAGTAGGGAGTAAGAATCACACCCCCCTGGGCAATGTGTAAGGGCAATGTTTGTGTAGATGGATGTTAAAGTTGTTGGAAATGAAGTTACTCCTTTGGCATGGAGTAAGGCATTTATATGTAGATAAGTGACTCACTGTAGAATTGGTTTGTCCTGGTAGGAGTTTGACAGCTGATTGTCATTTCAGGCTGTACGTGGGAGTTCTCAGCCATGGTGGGCTACATTAAAAAGGCCTACCCCCACTCCCGACTTATAGTGGTGGGCTTCAGCCTGGGTGGCAACATTGTGTGCAAGTTCCTGGGAGAAAATCCAAGCAACCAGGAGAGGGTGCTGTGCTGCGTCAGCGTGTGCCAGGGCTATAGCGCCCTCAGGTGAGCCACCCGGCACTGGCAGGGGGGCCCGGAATCAGGCTAATGTGTGTTGGTTGCCCCCTGGACCGAAGGGTCAGGTGGCCATTTCTGATCACCTGTAGCGTTCGATTACAACGTCATCGTAGATTTTTGCTCAAGGGGCATTCTGTCCGCTTTTCCTTCTGAAGTGAAATTCTCTAAAGAGCCTCTTGTGGCCACGGAAGAGAATGCAGCCTGTCACCTCGGCTGCTGAGTGTTCCGTCTCTTTGTGTGGCTCAGGGCCCAGGAGACCTTCCTCCAATGGGACCACTTCAGGAGGTTCTACAACTTCCTTATGGCGGATAACATGAAGAAGATCATCCTGTCGCACAGGTAGCGTCCCGTCCACCACGGGCCTGTATCTGTGTGTCCCCCAGGTTCTGTGTGGTGCTGATAATTTAAGATGCAGATAAGAGATGTACGGCGATCCTCAGAGGCAACGACATGAATCCTGGTTAAATGTGAATAAATGTCCATCTCCCATGTGTCTTCCAGGAAGAGCTTATTTGGTGGGAACTCTAAGATGGTGGACCTCAGTCGGCTGTTTACGGCCACCTCCCTGATGCAGATCGATGACAACATCATGAGGTAACACTTCCTGCGTCTCTCTGCATGTAACATCTTATGATTTCTTCTAGCCTGACAAAAACTACTTTTTATGGCACTTCTAACGTTTACTCTTCATTTTGGTTTTCTAGAAAGTTCCACGGGCATAGCTCACTTAAGGAGTATTATGAGAAGGAGAGCTGTGTGCATTATGTCCATAATGTAAGTCGGCCTTTTTCTCATTCTTTGACCGTATGCTACACTTGAAGCCTCATTCTCTGGCAATCATTTAGATAGGACTGCAAATATTCGATACGAGTAACGAGTACATACTTCAGTATCTGCTTGAAATGATCGGTTTGATCTGTCAGATGTCAGTTGCTGAATGTTTATTTTAGAAATCAAAAATGCATTTTCTACCAAGAAGGTGATGATGGTAACCAGGCATTTGGCCTGCCCTGTTTCAGGTCAATGTTCCCCTCCTGCTAGTAAATTCTGAAGATGATCCCCTGGTTCACCAATCACTGTTGACCATCCCGCACACACTCTCAGGTAATGTGGCATCATTGGCGGATCTTGAAGACCCAGGCCCACCCAGATTGACAGCTGGGCCCACCCTTTCAGATTAATGGAAATAAATATTTTTTATAATACATTTTATTTTAATTTTCACTATTGAATGTGAATAATTTTGTCTTGGGAATTATTAGAATTATGTATTAATACATTATAATTATTGCTATATGTATAATATGTATTGCAAACTGAACCTTATTAAGCACTTGATAATATAATTAATATTAATATTGCACAATGGTCAGTATGACTGAATGTGTGAGCTCCCTCTAGTGGTGCTCTTTAGGTAGGACACTGCAGCCATGGCTGTATTGTTGCGGTCACCATATCGTAAATATCTAAGCCTATTTAAGAAAACGTGCGGTGACGAGCTTCTTACAAGCCCACCCGGATTTAATCCCAGCCCAACCGTCAGCCACTTTCTGTATGTGCCGTTGTGTGGCATCATGGTGAGGACCTTTCACTGTTGATGCCAGGTGGTTCTGGTTGCTGAGACAGCAGCTGTCATGGCTTTGTACTGATGCATCACTGAATCGCACCGTACTGCCTCGCTCACTTCCCCACTCACCACAGAGCCCTGTTTACGGTCTTGTCTCACAGTCACTGATTGTCAGATTTCAGGGCTGAGGGAAAGACTTTTAAAACTTTTTTTTAAGTATGCTTCAAACTGTCTTTCCCAGTCGAGACTGACTCACCATGTTCTGGAGGAACTGGTGCTGTACAGTGTGAAACTGGAGATGATACTGGTATTCTGAAGCTGGACTCCACCATATATGCAACTGCAACAAACTCGGACGTGACTCATTCTAAAAGCGGAGGACAGGATTATTAGTAGCAAGACTACCTGTTTTTCCCATGTTGACTCTTGTGACCATCTTTCCACCCTCACAGATAAGAAGTCCAACGTGATGTTTGTCCTGACGCTGCATGGGGGCCACCTGGGCTTCTTTGAGGGGGCCGTACTCTTTCCGCAGCCCCTCACCTGGATGGATAAGGTCATTGTGAGCTATGCCAACGCAATCTGCCAGTGGGAGCGAAACAAAACGCCGTGCCAGAGCAGGGACAACTGCCCGGAGGAGAAGGTTTAACACGCAGTCCTCCTCACTCCTCCTCACTGCTCCTCTCATCTGAGGACAGTGTCCCACTCACACCATGGACTTCTCTCAATATAAAGCCAATTCACGTCACTGATCACCAGGAACGGTTCTTCTCTTCTGGGACCCTCGCACTTACTCTCAGCTGCTAGTGTGCCCTGAGTAATCTGGAGAAGGATACGTATGGTGTGAAATCTGAAATCGTGGTAAAAGGAATGAAGGAAGCATCTGGCTTTGTCTTTCACTGTTATACCTCCAGGTTCTTGGCCCCGCCCCCCTTTTCCCAAAGAAAGTCAAGCAGTGATTTTGGGGTTAGGACTCTGGTCCCCTGAGACTTGCACCTACTGAGCCCCCCACTCTCTTACCCTCTACAAGGCCGAAGACATCATGGACGTATGCTCCGGATAAAGTGCTCCACCGTTTTAAACATGATGTAAATGTTAAATGAATGAAGCAGTGTTGACTAGTACGCAAGAACATATTCAGGTGATGTTTCGACTTCCTGCTTGTTCCGGCGTGTTGATGCATACTTCTTCCACAGTTCAGTCCAGGCCTCAGCCGCTTTCTCTGAACGGTTATCTCTTCTCTTGATGGGCCTTATCTCAGGAGTGCTCACTAAAATGGTGGTGAGGGGTAACTGTGGAAGATCCCGTCCGGACCACCAGTAAGAAACACGGCTCTCTTAGAAGCCCAATGCTCAACATTTCCTCAAAGTAACCATGTCTTCACTTGAGGCCAAATGACAGCTTACCTGTATAATTCCTTGGCACTTTACACCGTCAGTCCTCGTCTCCTCGTGAAGTGGGCATTTCTGCTTTGGAAGCCATTCTCTAGCTGAGCAAGGTTCTCTCCATGACCAAAAGAAGAGCCAGAGAACTTCAGCCCTGAGTTTCTGCAGGCCCCTGGTCTGCCCTCCATCGTGGCGAGCTCCTGGTATACTCAGATGTATGATCTGTACTGTACTTTTGGAAGCCCCGAGTGCCTGTATATCCCTGTTTGAGCTCTGAGTGAGTGCAAACCTCTGGTCCATGCTGCATTGTGAAGAGCTCAGTGTCTGTAGATGAAGAAAGTAATGCTGATATGCCGTGTGACCCCTGCTTGGTAGTGTTTATATATTAGTGTACAGTAAGTGATGTTTCGAAGCCCGGCCTGGCTGTGCGCCCATGTGTCTCAGCACTGTAGTCAAATGGAGTACAATGAGAATGCAGTCTGAGGAGCACTGGATGACCTAATGGGGCTTGCTCCCTTCCCTGAATTCCCCTCGGTTTGGTTACCATTTCCAGCTTTAGGTTGTCATTCCCATCATCCATTGTGTACATGTTCACTTTCTCAATGTGGTGTGGATTAACAATACCAAACCTCGGCATTCCATGCTCCAGTCTGTGCCAGTGCGGTATTCAAGCCAAAGTCCATGGCGTGTTCCTGGCTCTTGGCTGAATCACGGTGGGGGGGTATATTTCTGTGCTGTGGGTTGCTTTTTAGGCAGTGGGCCCCATCTTCTCTTGGAGAAGATCCACAGCCATACAGCTACATGGCTTTTGTATCACGAGAAGGAATTCCTTTTTTTTTTTTTTTTTTTTATCACCACCATTTGTGAGTTTCCAGCTGCGGGGTAATGTAACGTAAATTCCCCTGCTATATACTCCCAGTGTAGACAAGATAAATGTTCTGTGGTGTTACAACATCAGTTCTCTTTCGGTCTTGCCCACCTGTATGTGATTGAGCTTCTACAGGGTTCAATGAATCATTGCGGTCTGTGTCAACTTTAACTTGGTTTACCATCATGAGTTTGCTCTGTAATTGGAGATGGTAAGATTTCCTGCTCAGTCAATGATGTTTGGAAAACATAGTGTGAATCTTATTACATATGACAGCTTAGAATTATTTTGAATCCTTGGTGAGTTGTGAGGAAAATCAGGCTTTCCTAGCTGTTACCCCCTTTTTCTGGGCATCTTCTGAAGCAGCAACTGAATGACAGTCCCATCATCCAGCCCTACGTCCCTTTAGTAATGGCTCCCTCTGCTGGTTAGGAGACTGGCGTTCCATAATTTCAGATACGGAGAATTCCCTCTGCTGCTTATACAAGTGTAGAGAGCTCCCCCTGCTGGCCAGCCTCACTCACACAAGTACAGAGAGGGAGCAAATGCGTCACCTACACAAGTAGAACAGCCCTTCATCAACAAAGACTACCTGTATAAGCTGATGGAAGACCAGTGTTCAGCATTGCACAATCTCCACTGGCCTATTGCAGGCTTTAACACCAAAGTGTTATCTTATAGCATTGAAATGCCAATAGAGTCATTGTACTGCAAGAAGACAAGTCCAATCTGCTAACCAAAAGGCTGACAGATGGAATTAGACCACTGCTGCAGAAAGAGCTGGAAAAAAAAACTGAGATGCAGTGAAATCGGCCTGCTTCACCAGGCCCTGCTCAGCTACTTATTGCTTTTCTAGACTTTCCACACTGTTGCAGGTTCTGAGTGGTCATCTCTGCATTAGACAAGGCCAAATGTAATTAAACAAAGTAATTGTTATAATTTATTATTTTGTATCGCTTTTGTTAAGGTTTTTAAATTGATTTATTGAATGTATGTAGAGTCAGTGTGAGGTATGTGACTGTACATGCAGTTGTCTGATGTTTGTTTTGGACCTTCGGTTAATCCTCAGTGAATGGTAACGAGGGGCCAAGCACAAGACAAAGAACACAGGGCAGTGGTCCACATATGGGGGTGGGATCGTGGGGGGGTGGGAAGGCGTCCTGTGCAGCCTCCAGATCAGAACATATCAGATGTGTAATAGATGACTAAGAATGAGTGACCGTCAGTTATGACTTAAAGCTGTTTAAATCCTTGTTGTTACTGTTACTATTATTATCGTTATTATAATTATTAATTTTCCGTGGGGGTGAAAGGTCCCTTCCATCGTGTGTAGCTTCACACTGTTGTTCATTAGGGTTAGCCGATTGACTCGATGTGATTGTGAAACATTACAAATCATAAACATGTCACTGGTAACAAAGAAAACAAATGGCCAGGTTTTTAAAGCGAAAGAGCTGGGCTGTCGGCCTCTGGGAATCTCTGCCCTGTGTCTTTGTGCTTTCGGTATCCTGTCCGACTTGACTTGCTCTGATGAAGAATCCACCGACGTGTAAGTACAGAAGGCTCACTTGTAAAAATGTAACTCGACGTTCTGGTGTAGGTGCATTGCAGCTCACTTGTGTATTTTTGTTGAACGGAATGTTTTTGTGTGTGTTGTGAGTATTAAAAGTACAGTTCTGTTGAAGAATAAATTATTTTTTTTGTAAACAGTTCTGTCCTACTTGTCCTGTGATTTGTGGCCATAATCTTTGGCAGTGTACTTACATCAACACTAAGAAACAATGCTGCCCAAAGTATCAGTGACATTTTGAAAATGATATTTGAATCACCTGCACTGCAAACTACATTGGTACCACATATAAAATCAGTACGTAAATCAGGCAGGACACTTTACGTAATACCCACACTTAATGGAAAGGAGTGACCCCGTCCTGCTGCCCATGTACATCCAGCCTGGCCAAGCACATTTAAAAAGTCTGAAGTCTCAGTCCAATCAATGGTATTCGCTCTTATACAGGCGCATGCAGGACGCCACGGAAGCAGACATAGATGTTTCAGCCTAAGCTGTGTTCCATTGTTCTGCATATCTCGCTTCTGTAGAGTTCAGGCCAAACTGCAAGTTGCGCCAGACAAAATATATCATAATTAAAGACTTTTTCTAGGCACCCATCTGCTCTTCCTCCGATATCAAGATCTGCACCATGAAAAAAGAAAATTGAAAGAGACTTTTGGTTTATAGCGCCGCATTTGCGCAGTACAGCGGAGACTGGGAAATAGGTGTGCTGAATTTAAGGCAGGTTTATAGAACGTAAGGTGTATCAAACACAGCACAGACATACCACCTAGCGTGGTCATGTGATCAGTCTCATGACCAGAGACACTGTTTACTGCTTAACCAGGTTTTGGGAGCTGAGGATTTGTTTTCAGGATTACATTGTTCTGAGCTGAAGGTCCTCACCTTCAGGGTATATATATGTTTTACTGTTGTGCACAATTAAGATTCCGAGTGTGTGACTCAGTGGGCTAAGCTTCAGTGCCTGTGATTAGAAGGTTGCTGGTCCAAGCCTGGCTCTTGACCAAGGTCCTTAACCCCAGTTCTGTTTGTGCTGCAGTGGGTTAAGGCTGAGTGTGGTGACTATGGAGGCTATGAGTCACCATTTCATGAGAATATCCAAGCTCACCCTTCCTTTTGGTTTCTGCCAGCTGTACACAGGGAAGTGTTGATGGGTGGGGTTGTCAAGATGAAGGAACTGGCCTGGACTCACTCTTTCTCTCTGCTTTTTGTTTTTTTAACACGGGTTCTTCTATTCTTTAAAACATCCTCTACGAAAATTAGCTTATCGGTACATTCTTTGACTATGCAGTAATTGCAATGTGGGACCAAGGTCAGGAATCGAGAGTTAAAGGGCAGTGTCCTCACAATCGAAGAGCAGCCTTGCTGTGGTCTTCCCATCGTAGCTGGGCGCCTGTCCGTCAAACTCAGCAGGAAGGATCTCAACATCAAACTCCTTGAAGTAGTCTTCCAGATCATCCCCGTGAATATGGACCTGGAAACATGAGGGGTGGAGTCAGGAAAATTGTACTGGTCAAAGCCGCCCAAGCTTCACCCCGAATGCACGGTCTTCTCTCTGCTTACCCTATCCAGCAGCTTGCTCTTCATGAAAGGCTTTGCTCCGTTGTAGGTGGTGGTGAAGTACCAGGGCTGATGGATGAAATGAACAGTCTTGAAACGGGCAGGGAACGAGTCCTGTTCAAACCACAGAAAGAGATGTAGTCGGTAATCTTGGCAAACGCCAACAAACTCCGTCTGTGAACAGATATGAGGGGCTCTACAGTCACCTGCAACATGTCCACCATCTTCCTGAGGTCCGTGGGCTTGATGCCTGCGGCCTGTTGCATGGTGAAGCCCTTGAAGTTCTCAATCATGCAGAAGCCGTTGATCTGGGTTTCCTCATTCTCCAGCAGCTTTTCCAGGATGACACAGTAGGCACGCAGGATCTGGGCATGTGCAGTCAAAGAGGTGAGTCAACTTGATGAATCACCTTTTATTAATATTATTAACACTCAGCAGAGATAGTTTCTTTATTAATTATGATCCTGCTCATTTAAAAGCAGATTATAGGAATAAGGTCACGCTGGTTTTTTGCCATAATAATAGTTATTTCTAATTTAAATTAAACATGATTTAAAATAAGTTCGATCTCCACACAGACTGAATTATTAATCAAATAAAAATAATTAATTAGAGACTAGTCAGAGTAGTGGAAAACTTTTTAAAATCTCATCATCAGCTTGTTTAAACAAGGACTAGATAAGCAGTTAAAGACCATGGATGGATGGTACAACCTTTTCATTAAATCTATTCACTCACTGTCAGTGACATAATCAGAAGTAATAAGACCAAATACAGACACACTCACAGTGCCCTTAAAGGCACAGTTACCTCATCAAAGGTGATCTCCTCATAGTCCCAGTTCTCGATGTTGAACATCAGCACCACTCGGCCATGCTTGTCCCTGCTGGGCAGGATGCTGGGATAACCGGCCTCGATGGTGCTACGCACAGCCTCGGGGGTCAGGTTCTCAAAGAGCTCAGGGTACTGCTGTCTGAAACGCACATAGCCTGCAAGGACAGGACAGATGGCACATCCACGACTGACAACAGCTGCTCTTACACCGCACGGAGCCGGACACGCGCGGCTGCCTCTTCTGGGGCCAAGGGAATTGGTGTAAATAAACTTTCTAATACTGCCTGCATACTCTGAGGCTAATTAAAATGTGTTAATTTCTCCCTCCATTCCATGACACATTTTCCATGTACAACCGAACAGCAAACTCACTCAGTCCACAGGAAACATTTTTGAAAAAATAATGATACTAAGTAATGAGATACTAAAAATGTCCGTCCTCATCCTCCACTGTGTTGCTCCCAGCCAAATGTAAAGCTGATCAGCTGATTTCTTGCCTTGACCTCAGTTATAACTGCACTAAGGCCTGGTCCATTAGCTTCCCACAGCATTTCTCACGGCAGGGAAACACAACGATGCCATTGTCTTACCCTTCAGCCCCAATTAGCCCCAGAGAGAGCGCCCTCAGATGCACCCTACCCTACGTTTGGCCTGGATCCGCCATGCATGCTCCAAGTCTTGGCACTTCCAGGCCGTGATTCAAACATGTCGGCGCTCACTACCCATCCTGTGTGAGAATCCCACGCCTCCCCCCCCCTCTCCTCCACTCTGCTGAAGCAGCTCGATCTTTTGCATACAAAGGATCTTTTTGTCATAACTCCTATAAAGCCTTAGACTCTGTTGGACAACCCAATTAACAGACTATAAGAGACAGACGGGAGGCAGACGGGACACGACATAACGTGGTTTGTCAAATGAGTCTTGTTAGGAGCGGGACAGGAGCCTATTTTCAGAGCACAATCGGGACCATTCACTTAGAGTCACCGCACTCCACCTAGCCCCCGCTCTCTTACCTTTCATGAGCTCGTAGGCACGGCCCACGTCGTACTTCCGTGCCCGAACGAATCTCAGCAACATTGTGTCAGACTGCTCGCCGAATCGGCTCTGCACGCCCCGCGTCACCTCATCCTCGACGGCCCTCTCCCCGATGGTGGCACGCAGCTCCTTTACAGCCAGTGCTCGCTTCTCATCCGTCTCGTTTAACTCATCCTTCGCCTTGCAAGGGCACAGAAGGAAGTTGGTGAGTGAAGGCTAATGGGTTAGCCGCTAACGGGTGGTGGCTAACAAGAGATAGCTAATGGTCAGTGGCTAACAGGTGGCTGCTATGGGGAGACAGCTAACAGGTGGTGGCTAACGAAAGACAGATAGCGAGTGGCAGCTTATAGATGGTCGTTAACGAGAGTCAGCTAGTAGGTGGCAGCTACAGCTAACAGATGGCAGTAACGAGAGATAGACACTGGTTGGCAGCTAATAGGTGGGGCTAATGCAGAGCCAGGCCAGACCAGGATTCCTACCTTCTGCAATGTGTGATCTGGTAGCTTCTTGCAGGGCCCAAACACAGGTCCGTGATCCTTGACTGTGAGGTGCTCTAGCTTGGCTCTCAGAGTCTGCTCCTCCTCCGAAACCAGGCGGAAAGTCCCACTCTGGGTGCAGATAGACAGATAGATAGGCCAGAGAACAGTTTAACAACGCCAATATGTCAGCATTAAGAATTAAGAAATTGTGAATCCACACATAATAGGTAGCATTGAGAGCCCAGTAATTCTGCTTGACATTAAATTAAGTTATTATAAAATTAAGGGCAGCCACAGTTAAACTGAGAATTGTGTTTGCTTACCACAGCAGTCATCTTCTGAGACTCTCTGAGGAACTTCACAAACACTGGAGACCGACAGGGGATCTGGGTCCTTCCCTCTGAAGAATATGTTTGCCTGTCAATAGCTTGTCCTGTCGCTGTCACACATTTAAGCGAGAGTGAGAGAAAGAGAGAGCGAGGAAACAGAAACAGGCCTGGAAACATGAGGACCATTCCCATCATCAGTGGGAAAGGGGGAGGACGAGAAGGCGGTGCAGACCTCCAAGGCCCTGGGGCTCCACCCGAACTGCAGACTGGGCTGGGCGGCCAGCACAGCGGCGCTTTATGAGAAAGGTCAGAGCCGACTCTGCTTTCTGAGGAGGCTCTGCTGTTTTTGATGCGTGAAGTGGGATGCTGAGGATGTTTCACTGGGTCATACAAGGTACTCGAGGCGGTTACCGAGAAGAGGATGGTGTCAAAGTTGAAAAACATCGAGAGCAATTCTGCCCATCCACTCCAGGGGGCGCCGTCTTGGAGCATCTTTAGCCACTTGTTCATTCCACTAGTCACGTTACTGAGCATCCTTCATACCTGCTGCCATGAGGCACCACAGCCCCTCGGACTCCTGGCGCTATACAGTCAGCCCTGATGCCTGCTTATTTCCCGAGCCGCTCACCTGAGCCATTACCACCTGTGGCCCAGCACAGGAAGCAACACCAGTAAACTGCAGCTCCCCTCCCAGTACATCCAGTAAGCTGTGCATGCTCTCCTTTTTGTACTGGGATGTTCTCACAGTAAGGTGTTGAGTATATGTATCATGATTGATTCCGTAGTACACCATCAGGAAAAAAAACATATCAATTTGTACCTTTGTGGGTACAATTACTCGTCACTTGGGCTGAACCCTCAAGGGTCTGCCAGTTCTACCCTAGCTGTAGGTAAATGTACCTCTTGAGTTACAGAAATGGATTCTGAGGATAATTTTTGTACAATTGGGGTACATTAATGTTTGTACTTTGGGGAACAAAACTGCACCATACTGTAACTCTATTTTCTGACAGTGTATTAATTCCCATGTCACACAGATTCGTTATTTCATTACATTTCGCAGTTTTACAATTAAGACATTGGCACGGCTGATTTAATAGTTCTGAGCAAGACGTTTGCAAGTGGGGTTAGTCCGGAAAGTCTGTCACTGTATTCCTAAAAATCATAGCCAATTAACAGCTATCTGAGAACAGCCAACAGAAAGGACTGAGGGATTGGCATTAGACGTTACAAAGCATATTTTACGTTCCATTTTTAAAAGATGATAAAAAGAGTCAATTTTAAAGAGTTTGAGATTATTTCTAGACCTGCTGATGTAATGAAGTTCACATTTTTTTTGTGCCAGAAAACTACAGCTGAAGACTGATTGCTGATACTTCCTGCATGCGCTGACCTACCTTGGTGCTGGAATGCAGGTGCTGTGTGGTCTGCGGAAACGATGAGCAGAATGAGAGCGATCACCACGGAGACGGCGGATGGAGGACCACAGAGCAAGCTGTGAGCGCAGGAGCGCTTTACAGTAACAGGTGCCTCTCACGGTGGATTACTATAAATAATCAGCATGAAGGGGGAGGGAGGAGCAAGCTGGGAGGGGGTCGGGATCACTCCTGTCTGGTAGCCAATGAGCAAGGGTCCAGGGGCACGAGGGGGTGGGAGGGGCTTTAGGAAGGGACAAGGGGGCGGGGGTGGAATGTCCA
>JAODLD010000021.1:16628405-16640936 GCA_026781065.1 Mormyrops boulengeri
CGTCCCCCCGACCCCGCCCCACCCCTACCCAAAACCCTTCCCCCCCCCCTTCGTATTAAATCACGCACCCGCGGGGGGCGGCAACCACAGGCCCGGGCCACCCGGGGGGGGCCGGGGCTTCAGGCCGGCAAAAGGGGGCGGGGGTGGAATGTCCAAAGAGGAGAAAAATAATGATTCCCTCTATCTACTCTTTCCACATTAATTAAGATGAGGTTTGTCTCTCGGGAGAATGGACCTGTGGATTAATTGAGTTGATGCTTGGACTTCGGGGCCTGGGACTGACCTGGAAAGAAAGGATATGTAGGGGTGAGGGGTCCCTGTTCGGGTCCCGGGTTTAATCAATTATAAATCACTGCAGAGTATGATGGAAAAAAATACAGAAGAGTCCCAAATACCAACACATAATTAAAACTGGCTAGAATCAGAAACAACTATTACTTTGGTTGTTGCCAATCAAGCATTTGTTGCCTAATCTACCAACGAATGTGTTTATAAGCCACTCTACCCTTCATGATAGGTGACCTATGCAAAGTCCTCTGTAATGCTGTGGCTTTTAGGCCTATTAATGCTCACCGCTGGGATTTCGCAGGGTTGGTAATAAGGTCCAACTGCAGCCTCTGGTGACCTCCTTGCATGCTAGTGCATTTATTGCGATTATCATCTGCCGGTCATTTACTTAATCAAATGAACATTAAGAATGGAGGCACTCTGGAGTAAAACAAAATCCTTCTACTTTCCATCTGCCTGGAAAAAAAGGTCTTCAGCAATTATTCACTTTTTAATAAATGTCCAGGATTCATTAATAATATTTCAAATGTAAATTTTGTTTTTAAATATATTTCAATCTCACATCACAGCTTACTTGCAGGACGGTGTAGATATTGCGAAGATCGAGCGTCTCACCATTTATCCTGGTTGAGGTCACAGGGGGTCCTGGAGCAGGTCGCAATAGCATCCCCTACAGGCCATAGAACAGTATAGCACCTACGCCTCTGCCATAGCTGCCTGCCTCATTTACCAGACACAGGTACACATAAGCCACTGTAACTTTGCTTAACTCTGGCTTATAAATGGCACTTACTTATTCTAAGTGGTTATACACCAATAACTACTAAATTATGCTAAAAGAGCATAACAAATGTTACAAACACCTTGCGGGTGAAATAAGCTTTCTTTGACAATTTGTGAAATATACCTTCTCAGGGGGCTGCGTAACACAGGCACACAAACATCAGCAACAAATCACCTTGGTAATTTGGCCTTTATTCGATTTGTCCAAATGTACAAAATAAAACAGTGGTACCAAAGGGCAGAAAACAAAATTAAGGAATTAAAGAATAAAAATAAACAAATAACCCCCCCACAAAACAAAAACAATCTGGAAAGGGCCTCAAAGTGCGACTGTCTAAGAGACAGAAGAAAAGGGAACTGATCTCTGACAGACTGCGGTCCCGTCGGAGCCGTTGACGGCTATGTTCTGGCCCTCACAGTGGTCCCGGAGCAGCTCGCCTGGAACAGGGACACCAGAGTGACTTGGATCGGGCTGTTCTGCAGGACACTAATAATTGCAAATCTCTCCTCCTCGTCCACGCTCCCCTTCCACAGCTGTTTCGAACGGCCATCTACAACTCTGTCTTCTTCTTCTTCTTCTTGGACCTCTTCTCGTCTTCCTCGACCGCAGGAGGATTGCGGGCCTCCTTCTTCAGATAGGAGATGAAGTCGCCGACTTCACGGCCACCCTGAGGACAGAGCAGTGGTCAGACTGTAAGGAACGCCCTTAGCAGGCCGAATGCACTTTACGCGGCACCAAAACCGGTCGGGCACACAGACCTCATATCTCTTTGGATTCTGCTTCTGTCCAGCAGGAGAGAAGTATATTGTGGGGAACCTGAAACATGAGCAAAAAGCAATCAGGTAGTGTGTAGACATGAGTCACGCGTGAGTGAGTGAGACAGCAGGACTTTAAGCATCCATTTAACCCAAAAGAAGAGGCGAGTGAACTGATGCAATGCAGCAGAATCACAGCTCAATGACACAAAGACGACCAGCTCAAACTCTTTACCCTCTGACTTCATAAGGTGATGGCACATCATTGGCAGTGGCATCCATCTTGGCTATGACAATACTGGGGTCCTTGGCAAGCTGTGACAAGTGGGGGACAAGGGCTAATTTAACATTTGAAAGGTATACCCTGTAAATCTACACATCATCTATACCTGCCTGTCCCATGCGAGGCTGTCGGGGTCTGGAGGAAATATCTCAGATGGGGAACCAACTTATAGCCGAGCACACACGAACCACTCATGCAAACAGTCACACCTTCAGGCACCTGGAAATTCCAATTCACCTTAGTGTATTTTTGGACTGTAGGGAGGAAACAGACAAAACCCCACACTGATGCTGGAAGAACATGCAAACTCCACAATCATAGACCTGGCACATAGAATCCACTCCTGCTTTCAGAGGTATGAGACATTGCTAGCCTCTCCCTTGATTTCTCTCAGTCACACATTCATGACATCCTTCCCTTTTTCCCGCCTTGCCTGGCTAATTGTCACGTTCTCTTCATTTCTGTAGGCTTACCTTCTCACCCAACTCCTTATACTTGGGCTCCAGGCTCTTGCAGTGACCACACCAGGGTGCATAGAACTCAATCAGGACATCTTTGTCATCAGCATTCACGATTTGGTCAAAATTCTCGGCCACCACAACCTACAGCGAGCAGTGCAGAAGTGTTAGAAGGTAGGCCAAGGAAACGCTTTTGCATTAGAACTTCTACGCCGACTCTATAATACTGTCAAAGTTTACCTTTACTGGTCCATCATTGCTTTCAGGGATTGGCTCAGACTTGAGGTAACGCTTCAGATTTCCATCAAAGTAATCCTGGAGAAACCGCTCCAGTGCTTTCCCATCACGTCTGCCAAACGAGTACCAACACACTCTCCATCAAACTCTGTGGCCAAGTGTCTATTCTCTATTCAAGAAGCGAGCATTGTGTACAAACAAATCAATAATGAGGGGAAAAAAAAAAAAAAGAAACCCACGAGAACTCCTGCTGCATGACGTATTTATCCCCTTTGGCGGTCCGGATGCCCACCACAGGAACCTCCCCAGTGCTGGAATCCAGCCCCAACTCCGATAAATCATGGCTGAAGCTGTTCTTGTTGGCCACAGCGAAGGTCAGCTTCTCCCCCTGGTCCAGGAAGCTCTTGGCCACCTTCATCACTCTACAGAAAGAGGAAGTGATGACCCTCATCGATCCTCAAAACATGTGCCTCATTTCGGAAACCAAACATCACATCAGTACCTGTTTCTCCAATAGTTGGAGCCTTTTGGGTTCTTCTCATAGTCCACATCATAGTAGGCCACCATCAGATCTTTCCCCTTCAGCTGCTCCTTGTTGTCATCAGTCAGGTGGGGGCAAATTCCGAAACTGGAATCGGGAAACCGCGAAGAGTCCCGTCAATGCCGATGCACCAACTGTCAGCACAAGCTGCACTGATACGGTAGTTAGGTTTCACGCCATCACAGCTTACGGAGAAAATGCTCACATGTTATCCTGGATGAATCTCTTGATTTTGGAGCTGGTGAACTTTTCCTCATTATAGGGTACGTCGCTCTCCTCAAATTTACTACTGAGGTGTTTTGGCCGGAAGAGAACGACACCCCTGAAAACAAGACACACTTTTCATTACGGAGTTCAGTCTACAGAGATTTGCAGAGAATCTGGGCACTAAACAGGGAAAACCACAGTCTGAAACTCGATTATACACTATGTCAGAATTGCATACATTACGTTATATAGCATACAGTTCCAGCAAACTAGCAAATTTGATTTATCCGTTCTAAGTGCTCCGCATAAAAGACAAGAGGCTACTAAAATGTCAGCTAGTTAAATATGATTTATCTAGCTTCAAGTCAGATTTATGTAAGGGATAGTTTTTAATAACAACGATAAAGCCAAAGTGCACAACAATCGGGGGCGGATATGTCCTTTATGAACGTATAATGTATTACCCTTCTCCTTGTAACTGAATGAATCAGAGCGATCATAATGCGAAGCTTGGCAATATTAGGGAATGTGCTGGAGTGAAGCGAGGCTTAATTTATTAAAATTAAAGAGTAACAATTAAATGCATTTGAGATAAATGTCTCCTGAAAATCAGTGGCTGCATAAATTTACATAATTTATCACAATACTTAATTTTTGGTATTGGTATCGTTGCAGTACTGGTATCTTGATACTTAAAGTGGTATCAGTATCAAGGTTATCCAAGCCTTTCCCTGCTGCAGAAGTCGGGGTGTCCAGTCACACAGTACGTGGAGGAACCTACTCATCGTCAACGTTGTGTTTCTTCAGCAGCTCCTCGTTGTTGGTGTGTGCAAAGCGATAGGACTCCCTCAGGGCCCCAGCAGCCTTCAGGAACTCCGCCTGGGCAGGACTAGCGGTGTCTGAGAAGAAGCCTGGGGGGCAAAGTCATGAAGGCCGGAGCCGGATGAGTGTCTAGGAACCCCCGGATGCTAGCATGAACGTTGGTCTGCCAGACAATACTCGCATTTATCAGATGTGGCTGCTTTCAATAAACACAGATTCATCAGACAGTTTTGCATGACACACCTTACTCAGTTTCCAAAATTTAAGGAGTTAAAAATTAAAGCGTCGCCCGTTTCGGGATTCCTCAACACGCACCCACAACACTGGCATCGCGATCATTGACAAAATTCTCGAACTCCGCCACCGTCTTGATCTCCACAGAGGCAGGGCCGGCTTGCTTCTTCAGATGGCTTACAATTCCATCTGGAGGAGAGAAGGGAGCAGTTCTCGGAACAGGCCAACCACAAGCAAAAGACCAGGGCAGACTAAAGTGTTACGTCTTGAAATCTTTCGTCTCAAGTACCTGCAGTTCTAGGTCCGTCGTAAGCCCCGGAGTCTTCTCCATCCCTGAAGATCTTCAGCGTGGGGTATCCGCTGACACCATACTTACCGCACACATTGGAACTGGCTGTGCAGTCCACCTGAGGAAAGCGCACAGGCTCAAGGTCATTCCCAGGGCACTTTTTGAACAGCCAGTTGATGACAGCAGGACTAACTTTGACACACTGTTCTGTACCTTAGCCAGCGAGACAGTCCCTTTAAGACGCGTCGCTGCAGCCTCATATTCTGGGGCAAGTCGTTTACAGTGGCCACACCTACAGGAAAGGCAAACATTCACCACACATCAGTTTACACAGTAAAGTGTGACAAAGCACACACAGGTTACTGAATTAATATCCGTCATACGTGGACTGGTATTATGTGCACCAGGTCTGGTCAATGGACTCCGGACTTCAGGCGCCAAATCACAAGTGGCACACTACTACCAAAACCAGTGACTGTGTATGCAACGGGGATTCTACAAAATACACTTATTTCGGTACCTTCTCAATTCAAAGTCCTCTTTTCAAACATGGTTCTCGTTTATCTTTTGTCTTTTACAGGTTAAGGTAATCTATTAGTTGCATTTCCTTTTAAATTGAGTAGCACTGTATTAAAAGCAGTGAAGTCTGCACAACACACTGGTACTTAATATTAAGTAGTTTTATTTCAAAATGAATCTCTGAATTTAAAATTATATATAAAGTTGGTACACATTGCGCCCCTGGTTTGTTGCCGCTGCTGCAGACGCAGCGCTTCCAGCCAATCAAATAGGGACACAAAAATCCAGCCATCCAATCAGAGCATGACAACAGATGAGACGCCAAGCCCCTCTACTTCCTTAGCAACATTCACCCGCTTTAAATAATTTGAAGACCATCCGAGAACATTTTCGCAGCATCTGAGCCTGCAAAAAGTTACACTAAAGAGAAACACACACCAGTTCGTCTAGAAAAACCGAACCGATAAAACCTGCTGGCTAGCTCGCTATGAAGCTAATTTACTCCAAACACGAGTTTCTACGGATAGCAGGTCTGCGATTACTGCAGAATCATTCCTCATTTCAAAGTTAAAACTGCTACTAGATGCCTAGCCTGCAGATTTCTACCCCTTTAAATGAAAATACACAACCAGTGTACTTGTTAATGTTGAAAATTTTAAGTGCAGAGATCCAATGCCAGTAATGAAGCAACATTTAGTTCAGCGTCAACAAAAAGGACAGCAGACAATCTGCTCTTATTATTCCAACGATGACAATACGGCTGCCGCTTCTAGAGAAGGAAACGAAAGTCCTTCACCGCCTCGGGATAGCGAGCAAATGGCAAACGGGAAATGGGCATGGGCATCGACCGCCGAATAAAGCAGGATCACTCACCACGGTGCAAAGAACTCCACCAGGATAAGGTCGTGCTCTGAGATTCTGCTCTCAAAATCGTCATCGGTGAATTCTAGCACATCGCTGGCCTGGACAGCCCCGAGGAGAACTACTGAGAGAAGCAATTTAAACATGGCTCTGCGGAATGGTGTCACGCCACACGGATCTAACTACCAGCTGAAGGTATCAAACGCTCCTGCACTCGCTGACTTACTCCTGGGCCCTGTCTGGGTAACGCGAACCGGGCCCGAACAGCACACGACGCCGCTGTAAGGAAGAGGGAAGCCTTCGCACCCAGGAGGATGTTCTTGACTGGGGCCTCCCAACGTAACCGCAGTGTGGCAGCTCGCCATTGGTCCGTACGCGCGTCACGCTCGGCCAGGCGGCCAATCACAGCAGCGCTCACACGAGGTCCCCGTGAAAATCCTGGTCAGAGCGAAAACGACTAAGGAGGCATGGAGCTGCGATGGTGCTGCACAGCCGGGCGCTGCTCTGCAGTCAGGCACCGGAGCGCTGTCGCCCGGCCGGCACTCCCCAGGGGATGGCTTAGTGCGAGCTGGCAAGACTGATACTTATGGTATGTCAAATTGTAACATCTACACTGATAATCATAGTAAACCAGTATGTACTCTGGTACTGGTACATCCTCAACAATGAACACATGGGAAAGATGAGCCAGATTCTCCGGAATATCAGGAACCTACACGCATCCTACAAAACAATCATATTCATAATGGTTCGATAGCATTTACATCATTAATGCTGTTAATAGGTGTATTAAAAGTTTGCTTGGATAGGTCGCCTATACATAATATGCATACGTTTATTATACATAAATCATGGCACTTTAATGCAGGGCGTTTAAAATTCTGTTTACATTAACCGAATACAGAAAAGAGAATCGTCACTGCAGTACGTATTCCAAGGGGTGTTAACAATTTGGGAAACTCCTTTAAAAACTTTACAGTCAAGAAGAAAGTACATATGGGCTCGTATTCAGGATATAATTTATGGGCCCCTTTCAATATCCCCGATACTGTAAGATACATCTCATAGATATATAAATTAATATTATGATTAGATTTTAAAAGTCCTAGATCATGAGAGTGAAATTATTACGTGGTACAAAGTAGACTGAGGCTGACGGGAAATAAACGACGCTCCGTATTAAAGTACACGTGTAAAGGAAATACTTACTTACTGAACCTGACTGACGGCACACAACCTGAAGTACCAGAAAACAGTCTAATGTCACCTCAGCGTCAAGCGTCCGTAAATCTGACTATACCAGGTTTGCAGTATGTGTGTTTTTTATTTTTCTCATAATTTAACGGCTATTAGTCTCATTCACAGCTCAAACTTACCGACTCAAGCTCTTTGCTGACTGAACTGTAAAATACCCCCGTCAACTGAATATTTAATGTGAGAATTCTCGCAACCCCATCAGAAATGAGATAAGAAATAAAATTATTTGATAATTCTTTACTTGACGGGGCACAAATACTTACTACTAAAGGGGCACAAATAGTTACTACTGAAGTACAAATCATGAACAAATAGTGGCTACTTCAGATAAAAGGTGCATCCCGATTCATTAATGATGAACAAATATGAGATCAGTATTTGACTTATTCATTACTTGTTCCTAGAGTGCTTCCTACAGTAGTTCACAAAGGTTTACAGAATTAACAGATATAGTAGCAAATGCAGTAACTGCTTGACATAAAACACTAGAGGTTGCTCTCAGTCCAGGAACACCAGCCCAGCCAAGTCCAGGAACACCAGCCACATATTAAAGTACCACCAGAGGTCGCCCTCAGTCCAGGAACACCAGCCACATATTAAAGTACCACCAGAGGTCGCCCTCAGTCCAGGAACACCAGCTACATATTAAAGTACCACTAGAGGTCGCTCTTAGTCCAGGAACACCAGCCCAGCCCAGCTTAGTCCAGGAACACCAGCCACATATTAAAGTACCACTAGAGGGTACCACTAGAGGTCGCTCTCAGTGCAGGAACACCAGCCACATATTAAAGTACCACTAGAGGTCGCTCTCAGTGCAGGAACACCAGCCACATATTAAAGTACCACTAGAGGTCGCTCTCAGTCCAGGAACACCAGCCACATATTAAAGAACCACTAGAGGTCGCTCTCAGTCCAGGACCACCAGCCACATATTAAAGAACCACTAGAGGTCGCTCTCAGTGCAGGAACACCAGCCACATATTAAAGAACCACTAGAGGTCGCTCTCAGTCCAGGAACACCAGCCCAGTCATGATGCTGAAGCTCAGGAGAATAAAAATCACTTTGGGCAGCTGCCTCTCAGGAGAGCTGAGGTTATGCAGTAAGATCTCCATGAAGGTTATGAAGCTAAAGGACCCGACTGCCCAACCCTGAGAAACTGCCTGGATCATAGCCCCTGAAGATACCCCCCGCCAGACTCTATTATTGCAATGCCCACGGGGATACCCAGGGGTGACATCAAGACAAACTTAGGCTGATGCCCACAGCGACTTCATGGCTCTCTGGACCAGCTTCAGCAAGTGGCTGAAGACGAAAATGCTTTGTGAAGAACAATGGCTGTGCAGATCTCCATCACCTTAAGAGACAATCCCTCTCTCACACTTTGCAAGGGAACAATTTTCATCCAAGAACAATGACAACTGGCCTACAAACACAGATGTCTTACCTTTAAAATAGTATAAAAAATCTGAATATGTATTGCTGATGGTCAACATCCGTTAAATGGACGACCACTTAGTAAATTCCCTAGGATATCAGGACAAGATAACAATAAAAACCAGCATATTTATCAGTTAATCAGCTACCCTGTGACTTTACACGTCTCTAAGTGGGAGGGGCCTATCAATAGCAAACACCTGATTTACAAAGGCCATATAAATACTATATTATTAAGTTATTAAATTTTCACTAAATCTCATTACCCCATCACATTGCAAATAAAGTGTCAGAGTATCAAAAAATATATATCCGAGATGGACAAAGGAAAATTTGTATAGCTACAATTTCAAGAAATATGATGACTTTTGGCCCTGCAGGCCTACTGAGAGAAGCCTAAGGATGTAGCATAAAAGTTAGCAGGACCTGCCAGGGATAATGAGGCCTGCAGCATCTCAAGTGTTCCTGCCTTGGAGTCTATAGTCTGCAAGCCAATGGCCAGACCCTCAAAGACAGAGTGCAGCGACAACGAGAGGAAGAGCATGAAGGAGCGGAAGGAGGAGTTAGTCTGGGTATCTGTTGGCTGTGGTGGGTGTAGGACTGGGTACCGAACATCGTTTTTTTTCACCAAATTGCTTAGATACTATCAAGTATTGAAAAATGCCACGTCATTTGGTACCAAGTTTTGATACCTAAGGAGTAAATGTCATCAGCGTCAGTGAGTTAATAAGCATGACAACATGCTAGCATGAAAGTATTATTGGTAATTGGTGATGTAATACTAGTAACCCAGTATCGGCATCTGACAGTGACTAACCAGTGATTATCTCCTTTGTTGGTGCATAGCCGTAGGCTACACACAAAGCAAGATAAGGATTTATGGTTTGGCTTTTTTAAACTCCTCATACGGTTCGTGAAAATTGGTAAACATCGGTGATAATGGTGGTGCTTGGCTAGGGCTTACCATAAGTTTGTGAACCACTGCATTAGATGGTCCACCAATCGATTGTTTGTACATTTTATCATTTTAAGCAGTATAAGGAGTGCACCTGCTGTGCACTAACTGCCTGGCCCCAGGGGTGTCACAGCATGGGTAATGGTGGACCTGACTAACCAGGGCGCTGTATGGATGCAGGGGGGCTCCAAAAGCCTCGGAAATAATTTGATTTTGGTTTCTAATTGTACTACTCTCTGTTATTAGAGGATTAAATAATGACTTACATGATAAGTTCTGCGTATCTGCCTCGTTTCCTTTCTCTGCTTGTCTGTCTGCTTTCTGCCCCATGCCCCCCATGCCCTCCATGCCCCCTCCCCCGCCTCAAAAGCAAAAAGGGTTTGATCCTCCGGTGCACAAATCTATCTTGTAAATAACATATGCAGTCAGCGGCTTTCACCAATTCTGAATCCAAAATGAAACTGAAACTAAGATCAGGACTTCAGAAGCGCAAGGAGCGCAGAGAGCGAGAAAAAGTTAAAAGAGGGCAGGCAAATGCTGACAAGTTTCCCGCAGAAAACAGGTGAAATATTTTGCAGTAATCTAAGTTCTTTCTAACAAGCGATTAGCCAGTTATCAGACGTTCATAATAGTAGTGTGCGATACCACAAAATTTGGTATCTATCCGATACCAAGTAAATACAAGACCAGTAAATGAAATTCCAGTGGGAATTACGGGGTTTCATTAACAAGGCAACGACGGAACAAGCAGTAAACGGGTGGACAGCACATAACACTACAATGACAAATGTCGGGAAACGGACTAGAACACGGACTGAAATACACAGGACAAACGCCATTAAACAGGAAACAGCTGGTAACAAGTGGGATTCACACGAGGTAAACGAGGTGGGCGTGGTCCACATGAGGGCGATACGAGCACGTCATCACACACAAAATGTCTTTTTCTTAAATACAGTGCACAAAATTAGAGAACCGGCTTTGAAAAAAATAAAAAATAATTAGTGAAAATACAATAAACAAAGTACAATAAAAAAAATTCAATAAATTGGGATTGAGATTAGGACAAGCACCTCCAAGTCTGAGGTCATGGTTCTCAGTAGGATAAGGGTGCCTCCTTCTGGTGGGGGATGAGTTGCTGCCTTAAGCGGAGGAGTTTAAGTATCTCAGGGTCTTGCTCACGAGTGAGTTAAGGAGGGAGCGGGAAATCGACAGAAGGATCAGTGCAGCGTCATCAGTAATGTGGACGATGTAACGTTCTGTTGAGGTAAAGAGGGGGTTGTGCCAGAAGACAAAGCTTTCAATTTACCAGTCGATCTAGGATCATACCTTCACCTATGATCATGAGCTTTGGGTAATGACCAAAAGAATGAGATTGTGTATACAAGTGGCTGAAATGAGCTTCCCCCACAAGGTGTCTGGGTTCAGCCTTAGAGATTCAGGAGGAGCTCAAGCTAGAGCCGCTGCTCCTCCGCATCGAAAGGAGCCAGTTGAGGTAAATAAATGGTAAATGGACTGCATTTATATAGCGCCTTTCTACTCCTACGAGTACTCAAAGCGCTTTACAATTTATGCCTCACATTCACCCATCCACAGACACATTCACACACCAGTGGCGGAGGCTGCCATGCAAGGAATTTCAGGGACATAAATGAAAACATAAATGCTCTTAGGGTAAGTTTAATGTTTTATACATTATTAAATACAAGTGTAATAATGATAAATTCCAGAAAGTCAAGTAACATTTCAGATGAAGGCCACCTATATCGAGTCCGAGTCAAGACCAAGACCTTAAAAGGTTGAGTCAAGATGAAGATTTTGGGATTTGGGAGTGGCCAAGGCCGAGTCAAGACTGAGTTTTCAGAGGAGGTGAGACCGAGTCGAGGCCAAGACCTAAAGTCCATTTTCAAGACCATGAATTTAATCAGACTTAAGACCCTTCAAACACATACAGTCTAACGTAGAAAACCACACAGTGCACTTTTTCTCCCCTCCCACCCAAAAACAATATAAATCACCTCGGCATCCCGGTTGGTGACCCCCCCCAGGTCGACACGCAGTTTGGTCTCACTCTCCGGAAATGGCCATCTATCTGCTGCAGCCAGATGTTACATGGGCGTCCCCTTGGTCTGGTTCCAGCCGTTCGGGTCCTCAGCAATGAGGATCCTGCGAGCCGGATCACCCTCAGGGAAACGTGCCACATGGCCGTAGTGCCGTAACTGACACTCCCTCACAATGAAAAGGTGGTCTTGAGACCAAGACCAGACTCGAGTTTTATAACACTACAAATCTATTTGAAATTCAGGTAGTCGTGACCTGACCTGTTTGTGAACTTATTTCCTGTTATTTGTCTTCAGGCATGCTGAACATACGTATATAAAACAAGTCCTGCCACCCAAGGCCTTACAGGATGTGGCTTAAACCTCAAATTACTTATGCACAAAACAAGGGCGCAACTTTGGATTGAACATGATTTGGGGGGGGGGGGGGGGGGGAGGGGTTTTTTTTGGGTGGGGGGGGGGGTGGGATGGTTGATTAAAAAAACAAAAAAAAAAAAAAAAAAAAAAAAAAAAAAGGTTTTTGTTTTTTTGTGGTGATTTGTGGAA
>JAODLD010000021.1:16647848-16696248 GCA_026781065.1 Mormyrops boulengeri
TATATTTAAATATATGGGTTAGCACACATAGCGAAAGGGCACAAAACGCTAAAATGATCGATGTGCATCTCTGTCTCGGGACATCAAAGGTCTATAAGAAAATCTGCCTGGCTGGCTTGTCTAAAGCAGTCCTATTCCCTATGCAGCCAAACCTCTCGAAATATTTTTGCTGCTAAACAGAGAGCTACCGTTACGCGGCAGCGGACTGTAAGGGGAAAAAAAAAGGAATTATTATGAATGAAAGTGGCTCCTAATGCTGAATAATACTGAATCGCTAGACACTGAAAGTCAGAGACACGCCCACGGAAAGCAGGGTTGCCAGTTCTCACTCAGATGTCCTGTAAAGCGTGGATTAGGCAATGGACTATGTGGGATAAGGCACCCCAGTTGATTTTCAGATTATGCATTTATTATTTATTATCTTTATTAATAATTGCACTGTTTCCATTCACTACCAGCTACTGAATGTGAAATTCATACATTTAATTAATTGATGCAAAGGTGACATTAAAAACAACAAATATTAATTAAAATTTGCCCGTAATCTGGAAGGCCAAAAAGCAGAACCTATATCTTGTTACAGCAGAGATTGCCTCTTTCACTATGATTGTTAAATCTTGTTACTATCATAGTGAAAGGGCTTGAAATGCAAAAAAAGTCTGGTGTGCATCTCTGCCTGTGGACATCAAAGGTCTGTGATTAAAAAGCTGCCTTGTTAAAACATATACAGCTACAAATATACATCTGACTTTTCCGCAATGACAGGGTTCTCATGGGAAGGAGGCATTTCAAGAGTTGGGGAAACCCCATTTGTTATATCAGGAAATATAATGACTTCTTCTCTTTGGTCCTAGCACTGTTTGAGATATGTGACCCGGAAACCCGGCCTGCTCCACAGCAGGTTAGTTGGTGAAGCATCTTGTAAGAAGAGAACCAGCACCGTATCAAAAAACCTCAGTTACAACTACCTATCCTTAAAGTTGTGTCAGAGTGACATATGAAAAATGAAAATAGCTGGCTGACTGGCACAGAATGTTGCTGTTTGCAGCTGGACTGGCTACTACATTAAATCAATAATAAGAAATCTGTAAATCAGGCATCTTTGGGTCTTTGTCATGAGTGTCTGAAGAGCACAGGACAGTAGAGAACATGTGGATCTTTATGTAACAGCCACAGTGCCTGTTTGCAGGTCCCCTCACCGTTGCTCACACCTTTCAGCCTCAGACTGACTTCCTCCTCTTCCCAAAGACATTGTTGATCAGTTTTGCCATGGACTTGGACCCGCTGTAGCGGCGCCGGTCGGCCCGGTGTTTCAGGTATTCCATCACACTGCGGATAAGCTTGGTGAAGAGGTTCGAGATCTCCTGGTGGTCTTCAGCTGCAGAAACCTCCTGGAAGAGGCACTTGTTTTCCTGGGCCAGAGAGCGGCCCTCCCCCTCGCTCACCTGCCGGGCACGGCACAGATCCTGCTTGTTCCCCACCAGGCAGACAGGCACCTCCATCTCACTGGAACAGGTGAGAGCAGGTGAGGCCCAAGTTTGGGGATTTCTCTCATTCACTGCACACCACTGCTGCAGTAGACCTATTATTTCTGCCTGAGATGTGTAGAAAGAGGCTTTCTCCAGAGGGATTAGAGATTTATGGTATTTCTGTACTGTTTGTCTGTCCTATAATCAGCTCTAGTTTATTTCTTATGCTAATCGGCAGCTATTTTTGCGTGAAATATTTCACATGACAACGGCTTCCTTCAACTTGAATCAAGGCCCAAGTCAATGCCACAAAGACACTGTGAGGATGCTACAAGGTTACAGCAAGGATGCGAGCGGCGTTTGGTTTTATTAGGTTGGCCGTCTGCGTGCTCAGGCTCAATGCTGTGTAACTTCACAGAAGCTACCATCCATGTGGCTTAATTGACCACAACCTAATCAGCTCCTGCTGTACCTCACCACTGTCCAAATTAGTTCTGTCTCTAGATGACTTTCCTGTAATCAATGGCCAAACCAAAAAAAAAAACACAACCAACATCTGTTAATATTTCATAATATTCATATTACAATAAAACTGGAATCAGCCTGATTTAGCGGAGTGGGATAATTAAATTCCAGCTATAATTAACCTGAATCCAGTAAATATGGATATACACTGATGAGAAACATTATTATCACCCCCATGTGAAGCGAATAATGTTGACAATCTAGTAAAAATGGCACGTTAAGATTTGGAATATATTAGATGGTAAGCTAACATTCAGTAGCCATTCACATCCCGCATCAATGAGTCTTGGCCGCCCAACATCCTGTCAGCAGTTTACGGTTCTTCCCTCCTTGGACCATCCTCAGAAGGGTCTCCTCATGGCCGACCATGAGCAGCCAACAAGCTCTGACCAAGTGGTGTGGACATTATAATTTGGCTCTTGTCAAAGTCACACAGATTTTTATCTCTGGCCATATCTTCTGCATTCGACATGTCGACAACAAGTTCTGAATATTAGCGTACCCTCAGATATATCCCAGACCTAGACATGGAATGTTTTTACCGGATAGTCAACATTGGTGTATATGTATGCTATAATTTTCATAATGCCCAGCTGGGGCTCTCGTGATTTTCTTGTCATAATTGGGTGGTTTTGTGTTCCCAGCAGCAGTGTGTACACATCCCAGGAGAAGCCTGCTTTTATTAGCCAGGTCCTGGAGTTGTAGGGGTCACGGGGTCACGGGGGTGTGGCTTACCATTTGCAGTTCTCGACACGAGCCTCTTTGATCTGACAAAGTGTGCTCTGGGCATTGAGGAAGGACAGGCGGTCGCTAATGTCGTACACCACGATGAAGCCGTCGGCCCACTCCACCGGTTCCTCCGTGATGCACCTGCTCTGCACGGTCTAAGCAGAGAGGAGGGGGGAGCGACAATAGGAAATAACACTGTCCTATCTGACTAAGTGGAACCTGACCCCCCCAATGGGACACTTTCTGCCCTTCATGACGGCAAAATTAATTGGCACACTGAAATCTTCACCCACATTTTTAGACATTTCCGGTAGAACTCCTATTACTGTATATTCTCCTACATCTCAGCAAATAAGCACACAGATTTTCCTTTTGGTAATGTCTTATGGCAAATAAAAAGTCTGGAAATTCCCTGGAATGTCCTGTATGCAGCCGTTCTCAGATCTGAGCAAGTTAAGCTACACTCCTTAGTCCTCAAAGAGGGAACAATAGGTCACCAGGTTTCAGTGTAATCTCATAAAACCCACCCAATCAAAACACACATTTTCCATATGGGTTCCTGCAGGTGCTAGCTGGAAAGGTCATTTGACAGTTTACCACCACCCCCGTGGCACCATGAGAGGGAGACCCAGCTGTACAGAACCATTCCAGCCCGCCACAGCACTCTACAAACATGCACCATTTAATAAGTATCAGATTCGAGAGACCAGTTATGTCATATTAATAAAGATGATGTATGAGCATGTACTTCAGAACACTGATCGAAAACCTCCAGATTCAATTGTCGGCCATCGATGGAGAACCTTTTATGGTATAAGGAACCTGCAAGAGAAATTTAAACAAAACACGTCAGAGGTGATGGCAGCTATAATGGGGAACACATGCACTGGATTTAACTTATTTGATAGTTGAAAGTAAACAGGTGTTTATGAGCACTGCACCAAAGTGGAGAATGCCAGTTCACGCATAAGGTTGCAATATAGAGCCCCTGATTACCGCAAGCCCCAAAAATCCATGGTATGAGCGTTCTGTTGGAGCAAATTACCGTCTTTAAGGGAATGAGCCACAAGTGGAGTAATTTGAAATTATGCCCGGTTCTGGACGATGTAATATCTGGGTTGTTTCCCTTCGCCTTTCCTAACAAGGAGGCGTAAACAGCAGACCAATTATTTGCAGCCTCAGAATGCCTCTTGACATGCCACCATTGTAGCCCCTTGTCGAATCCCAGTGTGGACGAGACTCTGTCAGTGCTCTTGATTAACACTAAGTGTATGATTGTGAAGGAGGGCTGGTTCGTGATTTATTGCTGCCTATAGAAGGGTATCAATAAGGGTGTGCGTGTGTGTGAGGTCGTGCTAGGAAATGGCGTCACTCACTGGCATTGGAGGCGTACTCGCCGATGAACCGCTTGGTCAGGAACCGCACAAGGATGGCTGGCAAGAGGCAGTCACAGAATCAGAATCATAACTAGCTTTATTTCACCAAGTAGAAGTACAGTATGTGCAAGGAATTCGTTTTGCACATATTAATACACATACAGCGTTAACTCTGAGGTGGTTGCTAAGGCATGACTGTCGTATGACCAGCAGAGGGCAGTGTGGGACCGGAGCGCTTTCCACTGAAGCATCAGTGTTATTTTCCGTGCTTGTGTGCCTTTCAGCCTCTCCTTGCCCTCATATGTAAGCTTGCTGCTTCCACTGTATACAATATCCAGCACAGGAAGCCGCGTTGCTCTGCTCTCCCATGAGGCCAGGTCTCCGGTTTCGCTAGACCGAAGGACCCCCCCACCCCAAGCTCTTCCTTTCCATATGCCTGCCGCTGCCCCCCCTCGCCTTGGGCCCCCCTGCAGCTGGTGAAATACAGATCTCCAGCCTCAAACTTGGCAGGGCAGACCAGGGTCCATCATTGTCTCATTCACCTTCCTCTAGTGCTTCACTTTTCAGGAACCTTATGGACAGATTTGTGATGAGTTCCATTCCTCCTGAGAGAAGCTTCCACCTCCTCATACTGTAAAACATACCCGTGCGGACTGGGATTTACCAGGCAGAGCCAAAATGCTATGTGTAATGCTAATTTCCTATTTATTTCCTCTCACTTTGCTATGTATCTTGGCAACCCACTGTCCCAACTCACTTGTTAAGGCAAGGAGATGGTCCACAGTCCGCACAGTGGATACATCATCATATGACCATAATTTTAATCACTTTCTCCCTCACCCCAGTGTTAATAAATACTGCTGCTAGTTAGGCAGGTAGCTCACATGTCATTTTTGTCCTCCTCCCTCTTGCTTAACGTCAAACGTACCTTCCCCACACTCACCAGCCTGACCGAAGCAAAGAAGCGGACGAAAGCAGAAGAGCTACACCCCCCTGCGTACCTTCTCCCCGAACTGCCCTCACCTGATTTCCCGGCTCCCTTGCTGCCCAGCAGGGCCAGCTTGATGTCATTCATGTCTGCCGCTGCTCCGACCCACTGTGGGCTGTAGAGAGACAGAGTCTGCACTGCCCACGAGAACCTCTCAGCGGCTGGAGAAGCGGAAAAGAAAAACACAGCCGCAGCCTTTCTTCTCCCCTCCCACTGCACGAGAACGGATCCAATGGCTACCCAGAGGTCACCTCCTCAGCGAACGCCACCCAATTCCCTGCCTCTGTCTCCTCTGCCTCACAGAGGAGGAGGTATGTGGCTGTAGTTTGGCTAAAGGAGAAAAAGCAGGCTTTGGGTTCATTTTAAAATGTTTACACGATCCCTTCAGATCTCCTTTCCAAAAATCTGTATCTTGTTCCAGTGAGAAATGCCCTTTCAACTAATCGTCTTGTTTTGCTCCTGAAAGAAAGTCTGCACATACACAGTGATAACTGTTGTGGCACACTGACTGATTGTGGCTTGCCTTGCTGCTTTTTGTATAGCTGAGACCCTTCTGTGCATTCTCTGAGCACTTGGTATGGCCGTTACCCCTCTGTGCATTCTCTGAGCACTTGGTATGGCCGTTACCCCTCTGTGCATTCTCTGAGCACTTGGAATAGCTGCTACCCCTCTGTGCATTCTCTGATCACTTGGTGTGGCTGCTACCCCTCTGTGCATTCTCTGATCACTTGGTGTGGCTGCTACCCCTCTGTGCATTCTCAGAGCAGTTTGAATGGCTGCAACCCTCTGTGCATTCTCTGAGCACTTGGTATGGCTGTTACCCCTCTCTCCATTCTCTCAGCAATTGGTGCAGCTGCTACCCCTCTATTCTCAGACCACTTGAGACTTCACAGTCTCATCAGGAGGTAGGTAGCTTGGTTCGTGAAACGTGATCCAAAGGGGGCTGCATGTGTAAATGGGGCAGACCAAAGTGTTTCATCTGCCTGATCTCATTCGAGGAGCATGTGTAATACCTCCATCTCAACATTTAAAGAATGTGAACTGTACTACCCAAAACAATCCAAATTAAAATGTCACTCTCTCCTTATTTTCTTTTTACATTTTATTCATAAACAATAAGTATTACTGACAGTCATTATCTTCATTGTCCTCCACTACTGTCTTAATGTCATCCTCCGTAATCTCCGCCATTGCCTTGATCACCACCTCCACCACCACTGCCTTCAGGTCTGCCTCCATCTACTGCACACTCAGCTCCACCTCAAGACTCTTCCAAAATGCCTCAATCGCAGCCTCCATCTCCTTGATTTTGTCTTTCATCTCATCTATCTCCTCCAACGTTGCTTCAATCTCAGCCTCCAACTGCTGCAATTTTGCGTTGTTGTATTCATAGGCATCCTCCGTCACCTCCACCTGTGCCATATTCACTCCAATCTCCTTGTCCACAGCTCTCATGCTGTCATCCTCCTCTTCCTCCGCCACAGAGTGCTTATCATCTCTGGCACTCACTTCACTTTCTGGTCTCTCACATTTTTTCCCTTTCCTTTTCTTCAGAAAGGTAAACTTTGCCCAAAATGTCTTTTTCACCTTTGTGTCCTGTTTTTTTGATGCTTCCCCCGCCTCCTCTGCCACTACTGGGGGCCTGAAGCAGTTTATTAAGGACAGCTTCATATTTAGTTGAGTCTCGTTCAACTGCCAATTTGTTCTGAAGCGGAACTCTGCTTACATCACATTCGGAATGTTGACGTCATGGTTGCCACAGTAACCTTCAATTTGAAAAACTCGCTTCTCTAACTGCTTCTGTGTTGTTACTTGTAGTTTAATAGCATTTGTTTGCATAGTAAAAGCACATGCTGTTGCATAGCAAGCGATGGGCCTGCTGAAAAAATTCTGATTGTCGTGGCTATCATGAGCCAGTTGTATTTAAGGGCGTGGCCATGCCGCACCGTATCTCTTCTTTGGTACCGCGTAGGAAATGAAATAATCCACAGTTTGTTTCTGTTGTTTTGATATGGGGTGTCAACAGGGGTGGTCACATATTTATTAGGCCTGACCATGCCATGGATCCACCCCTGATAAGGAGCCTGTGGAAATATGGTATTGAAGGCCTGGTCATGTCATGCAGGGATTAGGGAAGGAGTAGGGATTGTAATCATCAATGGTGGAAACAATACTGAAGTTTACTACTTAAGTAGAAGTTCAGATACCACCCTGTTATGTTACTTTAAGTAAACGTCAAAAACACCTGTATTTAAGTTTCAAAAGTAAAATACCTCTACACTGAAATCTTCCGATTCTGATCACACAGTGCAGATTTCAATATAGCATTTCAAGTTAAAGTGCATCACAATAAGGAAATCTCATGTTACATGACGATAAGTAGATATTTCCATTTTATTTAGAAAAACCAGCGAAACTTGAAAGGTCGATCTATAGGCAAGATGTAATTCTGTATAAAAATGTTCAGCCGTGGTCTCCAGTCTTTTTTACATTGGATCGGCAGCATTTTTTACAGTGGGTCTCCAACCTTTTTTACAGTGGGTCTCTAACCTTTTTTACAGTTATTACAGAATAACAAATCTCTGCGAGGGGGGTGAGTGGAACACCACTGTTCATACCAAAAGTGGCCATTATGAATATGTGGTGATGCCTTATGGCCTTACCATTGTACCTTTGGAATTTCAGGCATTCATCCATGAGCTTCTGCATGAGTATCTTCAGAGATTCGTTATTTATGTATTGACCTATTCACTTGGTAATGAAAGCAAATTTGCGAAAGCTTCTAGTCTCTTTATCAAGTTAGAGAGATGTGAATTTCATATATTAATGGAAACCAGGTTCCTTGGATATGTAATAAATATGCAGGGGATTAATTGAAGATGAGAATTATAAAGGAGTGGCTTTAAACTTTAAAATGTTTTCAGAGATTTCTGAGGTTATCTCAATCAGTTTTGTCTGGAACCAAAATGTTACTTGTGTTTCTGGTCGGTGTCTTGTTGAAACACATTTCAGGTGTATTTCCTCTTCGACATATGGCAACATAATCTATCTCTTCAAGTATTTTGGTCTTTTCAAACTGATCCATGATCCCTGGTATACGATAAATGGGCCCAACACTGTTGTATTAAAAACTACCTGATACCATGACTTTTGCACCACCGTGTTTCACTGTCTTCACAGAGTACTGTGGCTTGAATTCAGTACTCGGGGGGTCACCTGATGTACTGTGGATGGCCACTAGAACCAAAAAGAACAATTTTACTCTCATCAGCCAGAACAGAATGTTATGCCATTCCTCTGTGGACCAATCGATGTGTCACTTGCAAATTTTAATCAATTCTGCACATGAATTCAGCAGTGTTGCTTTACAAGAGCTTCTTGTTGATTGCTTAGCTTCGATCCAACGTCTTCTGACTGTAGCAGTACTTGCAGGTGATTTTAGATCATCTTTCATCTTTCTGGAGGTGATGATTGCCTGAATTCTCACTATTTTTTGTTGCCATTTCAAAACATTTCAGGTCATTTTAGCTGAGCCTCCTATCGTTTGCTGCACTTGCTATGGTTTCCCCTCTCCAATCAACTTTTTAATCAAATTACATTGTCCCTCCAAACAAATTACATTGTCCCTCCAAACAAATAATGTTGTCCCTCCAAAGGAAATAGATTTTATAACAATGTGTGAAACATTTCTTCTCCCGGAATAAAGGACAATTAATGACTCCTGATTTTTCACAGAATGAATGAATTCTCTAATTAAACTCCTCACGGCTGTTATTTTGAACATGCCCCTTTCGATGAATAAGTCAATTACTCACAACATGCCGCGTGCATGTCATGACAGTTGGCTCTGTTTTTCTGTTACGTTGCTACATCTTCAAGTAAGTTATTTGTCAGGCAGAAATATCACCACTACTAATAACAGGCGTTCATCAGGTTACTGATGTCGTGCTGCTATTTTTTTGAACACAAGTAGTTTTACACCAACGTGAAGATCATTTGAACATCATTTTCTTTTATTGCCTCAATACACCCAGTTTATTGGTTTTCAGTGGGACCTAAACTGCTTATGTTGATAAAAGGGTATTTTAATGAGCAAGTTGCTTCTCATGGAAAAAAACACTTTTCTTTTTCAGATTTAATCTTTTTCGGAATTTAAGAAATTAGGACATGAAAGAAATCCTCCACTCAGAGTGCAAGTATCAAAGGGAATAATAAATATCAGTCTGATTAATCTCTTTAAGTCGGTATGATGGCACCAATTAATGTGACCTAATTCCCATCCAACCCTTCTTTTGGTGTTTAAGATCACAGTTCATCAGAAGTGCACCTTGGAGGGCACCGTAACCTGGCTGCCCTGGCTGGACGCAGATGGAGTTTTCGACAGAAGTTATGGGGAAGGAAGTTGATGAATTGGACCTGACGCAGGGACGTCTAAGCTGCTGAACTCTTAAGTGAAGTTTAGTAATCTTCACATTTAGTTTTACGCTTTTGTTTAGAGGACCTCAGGACAGGTGCACCTTGCATTTCAGGATGCAACATCCAGTATTTAGGCATATTCTTAAACTTTATACTGATAGTTTCCATGAAAAATAAATTGCTAAATGCTATCATTACATGAATTACGTGAGACAAAATATCACACTTTATGTTAAAATAAACATACTGGAAAGTAATTTGCACGGCAGTACTTGAGCTTGGCTCCTGTAACTTCACCCACCAATACTTTGGAAGAGCGTTTTTGGCGAGACCCTGTGAAGGGTGAATTGAGAGGTCAAAAAATCACAAAGACGTGACTGGAGACTCACACTGTATACACCGTTTGGATTTTCAGAACATGGCCAAAGGCCTCCGCAGTCTGATGGCTCAAAGAGGCTTGAGGGACGCTTCTATCCTCAGACCTTCAGGCTTTTTAACATTTTAACACAGTCATGCCCGATGACTTTTTTACAATTGTCTGCTATTTATTCATGACTCTCAATGCACCATTTGCATGTATGCTGTATATAATGCTATTCTGTGCAATAGCCTTTTGTTTATTTTCTACGTATCCTTCGTTTTTATCTTACCCCCCACTGGTTTTCAGTCAGAGGAGCGAGCCAGATTTTCCTTTCACTGCAAATTGTAGCAGTGAAACTGTGCAAGTAACACATAAAATCTTGAACTGAATCACACCACAACCTTGTTCTGTCAAACCTCTGGCCTCAAGTCCCAGAAGATGGGTGAATGTTGAGAAATGGGGGGAGGGGGAACTGTAAACATTTTTCCAGACACAGAATGACAGGGTCATCTTGTAAGATATGGGAATGAATGCAGTGATCTAAAATAGGCATTAGCTATTTTAATAACTCCAGGAAGTGATTAGAATTTCAAAAAAAAAGGAATAAAGAATAATAAGATGCAACAGAAACTGAAATAAAAATGACACATTTAGAGCAAAATTCCAAGATGTAGTTCCATTAAGCTTTATTATAATGGAAAGACGAGATGTAGCTAGTGCAGGTTACGGGAGAACTGAAGTAATGTGGCAGAAGGAGAAGCATGAGGAGTGACAGTGAAGAACTGAAACCCAAAAACTCAGGAACATAGACCAATCTAAAGACAGTGGCGAACCATCCAGAGTAAATTTATTAGCGTGCCAAACTAAGTCAACATGACCATATTCTTCAGTAATTCATGTAGGTTATTAAAGAAGACCAGTCTCTGTTATTCATTACTACACAGGGCATGTTTTATGTGGGTCAGTGGAGAAAAAAATAACAATGTACCACAGTAAATATTTGGCTAATTGAAGCAAGCGTGAATAAGCAGATCATAACATGAGTAATTAGCATTTCCACTGTTCATACAGCTAACAGACAAGCCCTCAACTGCTACCAGTTTGATTTGACCAGTTTTTTTGTGTGATGGTTACAGCATGGATCCCCTGAATTGCATCTGTGTAATAAAACGGTAAAATGTAACCTAATTAATTCCATAAATGCACCAGGGCAGCCTAGAAACCCATTTTGGGGGCTCTAAGCTTCTGGGAAGAACAAGGCCTGTTTCAGAGATGACATGTACGGCTCCTGTGAGAAAGTCAGCACAGCTCTTTTCTCCTGGCCCTGGTGCAGGAAATCATGACCCCCCCACCTCAAGGCCCCACTGCTGAGCATCACACTCGGACGGATGAGGACCCCCTACAAAAGAAGAGCAGCATTTAACAAATACATTTAAAAATTAGCCTGTGGCACTGCTTACCAAAGTTATGAATATACACAATCTATAAACACGACAATATAGTTCGAGAATGCTATTAAATTGGGGGGGGGGGTGATTTTTGAAGTAGCAAAAGTATTGGCAAGCACTACCAGACATCAAAGGTTTATGAATGTATGAATCTAGGCTTCAAACTGGTGACCATTGCGATAAAGTAATCAAACAATGGAGTGTCTACTTCCTGTATATAATCAGGCCTTCTTGTCCAAAGGTGACATGTGTCTGTTTGACAGTAGGAAGTTAGACGGGGAACAGAGTGTGTGTATATTTGATATTCATGCATTGTATACACACATGTATCATTTGCAAGGTTGTGCTAGTAGTTGAATATTGCTGGGTCTGGTTTATTGATTGTGGTTATTTAGAACTACTAAGATATACCCTGAATCACGTTGCTTCATCATTCAGCTGTGAGACAGATTTGAAAAGCAAGCCGATTAGAAAAAAAATAATCATTTAATCTTAAAAAATTAACAAGGGAATTAGGTTTGTCAATCTAACAACTTGTCTAATTATAGAAACATGTTTGAATTGAACTGGGCCGCAGAAAGCAGTGACATTTTTGGCCTCTATATTACACAATGTGACCAGCAGTATGACTCCGCAACATAGCATTTCAAGTGCTTCCTGGATCTGCAGCGTTACAGTTTTCGCAGTGTACTCCCAGCTTAAGGATTTCAGTTAAAAATAACATTTTAATGTGCAATCATCTTAAATATATTAAAAAGCTACGTACAAAAAAAATGCCCTGCGGACCACTCAAAACGTGTCACTCATGCCTCCTGTTAAGTCTAAACAATATCATGAGAAAGGTTAAAAAAGCTGGACACCACGCTGCCCATATTTACATATGTGACACCCAAGAGGAGTCTTTCAGAAATGGTGTCTCCTCCAGTTGAGGGAGTGACTCCTCTTCCTCTTCCTGTGGCAGTGCTCCTTCCCATTTGGCCAAGGGAAGCCAGCCGTTCCCACAGCATGTACCTCCTCACAGCTGTCACTGTCGGAGTCGTCCTCCAGGGCCGGGAAGGTTCTGTCGGGGTAGATCTCATTCAGCTTGGAGCCGAAGAACTCTTCGAGGTTCCGGCCCGCTTGGGCCACCTCTGAATCCGGCTGAGAAGATCAGACAGACGGGATGCCTCGGTCAGTCGTGAAAACCTCAGCTCAGACCCTCCAGGCCCGAGATCAGGGCGCACCTGACCAGCTTCAGACGCTGGGCACTTCTACTCACGTAGTTGAACTTTGCGCAGTTCCTGAACATAAGAAGGACATCAGCCACAAATTGCTCGGGAGTGTGGTAATGCTGACGGCTCTTTCTGGTCAGCTTGGCCCTGATGACGGACAGGTCCATCGGCTTCTTGATGATCTGGTAATAATGCCGCGCCTGGGGTAGAAAAATAAACATGTCAAAGTTAAATTAGACCTCTAAATCTCAAATTTCTTATCTTGAGGTTCCATGAACTACAGAAGCTCATTGGGTTACAGTGGGGTTATGTTCTGATAAATCTACCGTAAGGCAAAAATATTGTAACGCGAAAATGCATTTTAATTCAGTACACCTAATCTAACAAACATCATAACCTAGCCTAGCCTACCTTAAACACGCTTAGGACACTTACATTAGCATACAATTGTGCAAAATCATTAACACAAAGCCTGTTTTATAATAAAGTGTTGAATATCTCATGTAATTTATTGAATAATGTACTGAAAGTGAAAAACATTGCCCCATGTCGAACTATCAACCACTACTATCAAGTCAGCTTTCAGTTCCCTGCAAACATACATAAAGATCTGAAAATATCTTGGGTGCTGCAAACATCGGCCAGATGTGATTAGATACTGGTTAGTGCTCTCCTGTGTAGCATCTCTCACTTCTGTGGTGGAGGTCATGCACCAGGGAGTGACACGTACCAGCGGGCTGACTGGTTCTTGGAAAGGTGCACTCAGGATGTTGCAGGAGATGGACAGTGTCAGCTTCTCACACTTCTGCAGAATGTGATCACAATGGAAGATGTGAGCCACAAATTTAGGTTGTCCTTATTTCGCCTGTGGCCGACGGAGCAAGCTAATGGTCCGTATACTCACCCTCAAGTCGCATTCGGACAGCCCGCGCTGCAGCGCCTTGCCCTCATTTCTGGTACAGAAGCGCACATTCTCACAGTCATATTCTACTTCTGGCTGCTCAAGATCCCGGCACAGCGTACACACCCAGTCACCACTAGAGGGCAGCAGAGAAAGATTTGCCATAAAATGCCAGGATTGTCTGTTAAGCACCAGTGGGGAGAGGAATGTCTGTTAGATATAGCTGGGAGGGGTGGAGAAAACGAGACAAGGAACAGGGATTGAGGTCTTACGTGGGGAAGCTGAGGAGAGGTGGGACATGGCATAGCAGATGGAAGACCTTGGGGCAACGGTCACAGCATAGCAGGTCTCCCCCATTCAGGCAGACACCACAGAAGTCCTCATTCTCCATCTCTACATGCCCCTCAGTGGGGCTGTTTTCTGCCGTCGCGTGGTCACCAAGCTCCCTGGTTTGTGGGAGCTCTGGTTCAACCTCCAGGCCAGAGTCTGACTCCAGGCAGGACTGTGATTCTGTCTGTAGCCCTGACTCGAGCCCAGGCTCCGACTCTGGGCAAGACTGTGATTCTGCTCGTAGCCCTGACTCCAGAAAAGGTTCTAATGCTAAGCAGGATTGTGATTCTGCCTGTAGCCCTGATATCACTGACTCCAGAGGAGGCTCTGACTCGAGACTGGACTGTGACCCTGCCCGTATCCCTGACTCCAGATCAGCCTCTGTCTCCAGCTGCTGGGCAGACACCAGGTCTGGCTCTGTGTCCATATTTGCAGAGTCTGGCTGTGTCTCAGACTCTAGACTCTGGTCTGACTCTGGATTTTGCAGAGCTCCCAGATCCGTCTCTATTTCTAAATCCGGCTCAGATTCCAGTTCTGGTTCCGATTCTATCTCTAGCTCTGTTTCAGAGCATGCCTCTGTCTCAGACTCTGGTCTTGGATTGGATTCTGGGTCAGTCTGTGTTTCAGGTTGGGCTGATGAGGGGTCATCTTCTGGTCCTCTTTTCTCACACTGCATGAGTCGCGGTGTGCTGTTGGCTGAGAGCTGCTCTGAAGGGTCCACCCTCAGCTGGCCAGTTCCAGTTGTGCTCATCATTCCTTCTCTGCATCCTCCCTGCAGCAAAGCATGTGTGAAAGAGGAAATGAGAACTGTACAGATCACACGTATAAAGCAAATATAGTGTTTTGATACCCGTGGCAGCACAGAGTCATGACAAAACCGGAAACATAATTGTAGACCCATAAATATTACTCTTCAGTGTCTTGAACATACAGTAAAATTTTTCTCTCTAAAGGTTAATGCAGAGTGTGTGAATCATTGCAGCATGAAACCTGCCTCATTTCACACAGAAGCCCTGCATGTTTCGTGCATAATTTACCATAACAGACAACATTTTTTCATCATTATCTTCTGAATGTATGAGGAAAGTATATTACTTGTATACTTGAAATGCATGAGGGAAATATACATTACTTAGTGAAATGGTGATAAAAGAGTCACACAAATTAGGAAGAAGGACAGCTATAAAGAAAAGAGTTAATTTCCAGTTCCCCAAGCTGATTTATATAAAGAATAACAACAATTTAACTGATATTAACTAAAACCAAAATCGCACCACAACCTTCAACTCCTTAGCAGCTGAACACTCTAGTAGCTCTGGAGCCACAGCACCCCCTGCAGGCCTGGGATCTGGACGAGGGCCACGTCGCTTCTTCACTGCTGGCGTGGCTCGGGCCTTCGAGAGCTCTGACCGTACGCGCGTGGCTCGGGGACGTTTGGGAAGTGAAGATGCTTCCCTAGTGTGGTTGGAGAGCCGGTAGAAGTAGAGATGTATGTTTTATTTTAGCCTCTTTCTGGCTCTTGAATGCACAGAAAATAATATCCAGTTATACCTGGTACTGTCCTGGGATCTCGGTCCATGTCTACCTTCAGTTTCTGTCTCCTTGCATGCATAAATATTACCTAGTGAAAAATACAAGTATTAAATACAGCAAAAATATATTTCAGCAAAACTGGGTGATGTCTTATACAACTTTAAAAACTATTTTTAATTTCCCTAACATTTTATATGACATAATATGACCAGAATAATATGACATGCGAAGAAAGCTTCAGATAAATGTATAGTGCCTTGTAAAAGTATCGTCTTTAAAATGTTCTCAATGAGAAACAAATATCTGTTATAAACTTCACACATTCAAACAAAAGATGAAAGAACACAACAGATTCAAATGAACTGACTGCATAAGTATTTAATGCTGCTTTTCTACTTGTGCCCCAACAAAGAGAGTCTTTGGACAGACTCCAGAAAGCATTCCTGGATCAATAAGCAGAGGGTGGATGATTCACACCACCCTGAAAAAGCTGTCCCTCCACACCATGTCCAAGCAAGAAAGAAATATGTGAGGGATAACATGGAGAGGCCATGGTGAGGTCAAGGCAAGCCAAGGAGAGGTGATGAATATGCAGATAGAGGCCAAGGAGAGGCCATGAATAATCCGAGGTGAGGCCAGTTAAGGTTAAAGAGAGGCCATGAATAATCCAAAGAGAGGCCAAAGGGAGGCCATGAATAATCCAAGGAGAGGCCAAAGAGAGGCCATGAATAATCCAAGAAGAGGCCAGTTGAGGTCACAGGCCATGAATAATCCAGGGTGAGGCCAGTTGAGGTCACAGATCATGAATAATCCAGGTGAGGCCAGTTGAGGTCACAGATTATGAATAATCCAGGGTGAGGCCAGTTGAGGTCACAGGCCATGAATAATCCGAGGTGAGGCTAGTTCAGATCATTGAGAGGCAATGAATAATCCAAAGTGAGGCCAAAGAGAGGCCATGAATAATCCAAGGTGAGGCCAAAGAAAGGCCATGAATAATCCAAGGAGAGGCCAGTTTCAGGTCATGTAGAAACCATGAATAATCCAAGGTGAGGCCAAGATGAGGCCAAAGAGAGGCCATGAATAATCCAAGGTGAGGCCAAGATGAGGCCAAAGAGAGGCCATGAATAATCCAAGGTGAGGCCAAAGAGAGGCCATAAATAATCTAAGGTGAGGTCAAGGTGAGGCCAGACCAGACCAGAGTGCAAAGCACAACTATCGCCAAAGACTTAAGGGTGTCATTGGTAATAAGCGAAATGTTGTAGTTTTTGATTTTCTGTAAAACATATGATAACATCTAATTTTCGGAATACTTTTGCAAGGCACTGTAAATTAGGATTAACAGTAGGATTTATCTGAGGCAGCTGTAACACTGTTGCATTTCTATTACGCACACATTTTTTCCTAGAGAGGCCACTGAACTGTTTCAGATTACCATGCATTTTGGTGGTTTTTCAGTTCTGCTAGAGGGGTCAGTGAGGCTCTGTACCTGACTCTGTCTTGTAAGAGGTCGGCGAAGACAAACAAAGAAAAACAATCCTTCCATGAGCATTCGGGGTGGAGGGAGTGATCTGGTTTGACCTCCTCTGAGCCTGTCCGTAGAAAATACTGATCTGAGTCAACGTGATAAAAACCAATCCATCGATAAAAAAGCTATACAGTCAGCCATTGACTTACATGGCTATTTGGTTTCCACCCCCTCTGCTATCCAAAATCTATGTGTATAACCGATGGCCATCCTCCTATACACTTTAAATCACAGGTGTCAGACTCCAGTCCTGGGGGGCCAGAGCCCTGCACATTTTTGGGTTTCCCCTCGTTTAACACACCTGATTCCACTTCTTGTGCTAATTACCACATAGCTGTTGAGCTGAATCATTTGTGGTGGAACAGGTAAAGAACTAAGTTACACAGGGCTCCGGCCCCCCAGGACTGCAGTTTGATACCCCTGCTTTAAATCATGTCTAGATTACTCAAAATACCTCAATGCAATGCAAACTCTATGTAGATAGTTATTATATACATTAATTTTTAGGGCCTTCTTGATTACTTTTTAAAATATTTTTGATGCTCATACGTTTCAGTTTGCACTATTGAAACCCGCATACAGTTATATATGTACATACATTCACATACATCATTTGTGGTTATAAAGGCAGTTTCGAGGATTTTTTTCTTTTTAAAAAATATTGTTAAGGAGATAATGGTAAGCAGAATGTGATTAGATTATCTACAATAATAAATCCATCATCAAACTGCAAGTATGGCTATTAAAAATGCCTGAGAGAGCTGACTCTACTCTGTCTCTGCACAGTTCAGCTTACAAACAAGATCAAATTAACTGAAAGCTTTCAGAATCAAGTCCTCTGGGAGTAGAATAAAATGCAACACATGCACAGCACAGTTGTTACAGAGCTTTAATTCATGCGTCAGGCTTCTGCTACAAAAAATTGTCAAAACCGAGTACCTAAAATCACAAGCCAGTCTGTTCAGATCAATCCCCTCTTATTAACCCCAGATCAATCCCCTCATATTAACCCCAGATCAGTCCCCTCTTATTAACCCCAGATCAATCACCTCTTAACCCCAGATCAATCCCCTCTTATTAACCCCAGATCAATCACCTCTTAACTCCAGATCAATCCCCTCTTATTAACCCCAGATCAATCCCCTCTTATTAACCCCAGATCAATCACCTCTTAACCCCAGATCAATCCCCTCTTAACCCGAGATCATTCCCCTCATATTAACCCCAGATCAATTCCCTCTTATTAACCCCAGATCAATCCCCTCTTATTAATTCCACATCTAATCCCCTCTTTTTAGTACATCATAATTTTGATGTTTGTAATCCCAACTGGAAATTCTAGATTCTTGTACTTGATTAGATCTTAACTTCATCTAAGCCATAAAGATAAGTAATAAATTCAGATTAATGTAACAGCAACTTATTTCTCTTATACTGCCATATTGTGTTCGAGCAAATGATTTAAACAGTCATTGATGGAAACAGCATGTAAACTCCTAACATAATGACCTTTTGAAAAGAGACTGGACTCAAATATTTTAATTCATTTAGGTCTAACTTAGGTTTGACCAGCCCTTTTTAGACCAGAATTATTTTAAAGTACAATATGTCTCAATGAAAAAGGTTTCAGAAGATGCCACAAGGAAAGCTGAAGCTCATCAGACTGGAACGATTCAAGAGCAGGGAAGGAAGCAGTCAGGGAAATAGACAAATGCATGAAATCCACCTGAATTCAATGGAAAACTTTAACTGTCCTAGACATTCACATAATTTTCCATTAGGGGTTCAGTGGTACTCAGGATTCACGCTACACTCTGGCTTTGGGTTTATGGTTCGGTGTAATTTCGGTTCAGCAGGGAAACACTATTTGTTTTCAGAAAAAAAAAGTTTTTTAATCCCTGTGGGGAAATTCTCCTTTTGCCTGTCCCATCTCACTCTCTTTGAGACACACAGACATATACAGATGAGAGCAAGCTTGGGGGGGGGGTCACAGCGCAGGACCAGCCAGCATGCGACGCCCCTGGAGCTGGGGGTTAAGGGCCTTTGTTCAAGGGTCCACAGATATGTGACAATTCTGCTGAGGGCGGGACTTGAACTGGTGACCTTCTGATCAGAAACTTAGCCCACTGAGACATACAGCAGCCCATATTGTGACTGTTTATTATTAAAACTGAAAACTATTAGGGTTAGTTATTAACCAAACAAAGATTCTCTCAACGTGTCAGAATAACAAAACAGACATTTATGTGCACAGTGTAAAATATGTAAAAGAAAGAAAATTCCGAAATAAGATCGCATCATAACAATGATAGCGAGCTAAATCCCACGTTCTGTACAGAGTGTGGCTGCATATCGATAGCGATAAACACCCTCATAGCCTTATATCCGACAAGCAGGATAACAGAAGGATTGCAGTCCAGCCTTATACCCTATGCTTCCGACAAAATATGGCTATTATAGCGCAGCGTTTCACAAGCATTGCCCATCGTAGTAATAGTGTGTTTGCCATTCTTATAAGCTTGGAATTTCGACATTGTCACATCATCATCTTCTATGTTCCAGTCAGTAGCCAGAATGCCAGCTGTTCAAGTGCAACTTGAACTGGTGGGAATTTCGAGCTTCCCAACTTATGTAAAAGGTCGAACAATAAATTCCATTTAAAGGAAAATTCCTTCTTTCCAGATCCTTTCATTTATGGGAGACAGCGGTCTTCACAGGCAATAGCCAAAACAGTTTATATAAATAATAAATAATAATCATTAACAATTTTTAGATGAACCAGACTAGGCTATAAATTAGTTTTAAAAGCGCGTCTGTTGTGGCGTGCAGACCGTCCTGTACTGAAAAATAAAAGAAAATACTGTGTCCTATATTCATCCATGAAAATACGGCATTATTCTCATTTTTTCATACACATTTCCTATCCCCCTCACTGAAGCTCGGCAAAATTTACTGTGGGGACCCCCCACCCACCCGTCTTGACAATGTTCGTGCGATTTGCTTGCATCTAAGAAATAGAAAGAACTAAATTTACAGACAGCTGTGATGACGGATCCAAAGCGACCATTGGCCATGCGTGCTTCTGTGGTTGGGGGGGAATCTGGCCACCCCAAAAGCAAATTCCTTTGTCCAAATTTCACTTCCCTTCACCCCATCCTGTATGGCCCAACACTAGACTGGGTCGTAACAGATATTCATGTTTATCCCAATATTTTAAATATTATTATTATTTTTTTAGATATTGCCCAGCCCTAAAGGAAATATAACATACAACATAATGTAGACTTAGGGTAGTCCCTGGCAGTGGTGTAGTTTTTCTAGCGTTTTTTACACCCTGCATGCGGCTCAGACGCGGCAGACGATCGCCATTCCCATTTTCCCCTCCCTCCTTTCCCCACCACGCCCCCCCCCGGCTCCATCACTGTGGTTGGTTACCTGGCCCGCCGCGTTGCCCTGCTCCCCACCTGCTGTTGCTAGGCTGTGGGCAGCCCTCGTAGGCTGGCCCTCGGGGGCAACACGAGCTGGTGGTCCCAGCGGTCTCGTTTGCTCGGCGGCGGAGCCCCCGCGGGCCGGCGCCGATATCACAGACAAAGCGGATTCCTGATGGGAAACACGGTTACGGTCACGTAGGAAGTGGGCATCCTACAAACCATGGAGACGAGACACACCCCCCTGCCCCCCCTCCCCCCAAACACCCAGACATGCACCTGCTCTTCACAGGACGAACCGAAACCATCTTCAGGGTTATGCTGCCTCATTGTGAAAGTCACGCTGCAGAAATCTGCCTCTGTGAAACCTCTGCCTCTTCCCCTCCTGTCATGCCTGGCCTAGCAGCATTAATATAAGAGCACCACAGCAGGAATAACCTCCCTCCCCTTCACCATCCTACCAGCCCGGTAATAACATGATTAATACAGGCTGTTTGTAAACCTGTCACAGAAATAATCAACAACAAAAAAATATATATATTTATCTGCATCTCTGCTTCCCTAACATGCCACTGCGCCTCACAGCAGGGAAGCTCAGGCAGTCAGTTGCGCAGAGGCCATCGCAGCCGAGACGCAGGTAGCTGCGCCGATTCCTTCCCGTCACTGACAAGCGCACGGCAACCTAGGTGCAGGGAGGAGGATTTAACGACAAGGCCTGCAGGCAGACAAGGAAAGGGGGGAAACAGCCGCTAATGGAGCAAGACGAGTTGCAGTCAAACCAAACCAGCGGCTGCCGCTGATCCCCCAATGTCTCATTAACGTAACACGGCTTTCCGCTCGTAACAGACTGTCACGGAGAAGCGCAGGAACAAACGGCTAAACAACCAGGCTCCAGTGAGCGGGCGCGGATGGGGGGGGGGATCCGCTACCGACGGCCACACTCACAGCGTCACCTTTCCCGATTGGCCACTCAGTCCAGAAAGCAAAAGAGCTAAAATGCCGGGGGGGGGGGGGGGGGGTCGCAAGCCGGTGTCGGGGATGCTGGAGGGCCAGTGGAGTGTGACCAGCCGTGCCAGTTCCTGTCTAATGCTGGGAAAACAACAAAACATTGAGGAAACACTGCTGTGAGAGGAGGGTGTGGGAGGTGGATTGGGGGGCGCGGGGGGCCTGACACTTCTCTCAGCCCTGACATACTGTTTTTTTTTCTGACTCAAAGCTTTCCTGGTGCTTGGAAAAAAAAATAAAACAGCAAACAAAGGCCGCAGCCATTTTTGTCGCCTCCTGCACCGTGCATGCTGGTGTCATCATTCTCACTCTCTCTCTACCGCGCCTTCGCTCGATCCTGCAAACAAACAGGCACCTCAAGTCCCTCCCCCACAATGTGTATACCACGCGGTGTGCTCATGGCTCTCTGTCCATTCTACTGGACTTGAGGTTCCGGAGAGTGCTGTGAGCAGACAGCGATCTCGCTGGTGATGCAAAGGGCAAGAGACCCCCCCCCCCTTTGAAGCTGACAGTGAAGACAGGGCCAGAGAGCTGTGGTCAATGACACATATGAGAAGTCGTGGTTGCATGAGGCGAGCTCAGCTCCGGTCAACCGCACTGACTCACCCCGGAGCTGCAGGTGTTGCTCTCAAGCGGCTGTGGCACTTCTGAGGGCTGCCCTTCGGCCTGGCGGGCAATGCCGCGCTCCAGCGCCGCCGAGGGTGCTAGCGTCTGCAGCTGTCGCTGGGGTTCTTGCAGTTCATTTGCACCCAGCCCGTCTGGACCCACCCTGCCTGGTTCTGCAGTTCTTTGTTTCCCGGCAGGCTGCAGGCCACCTGGACCCGTCCCGTTGCGTCTCATGGCCAGCTGCAGCTTGTCCAGGTCCACCCACCCCTGAGGTCTCCCTGGCTGCTGCTCCCTACAGGACTGATGTGGAGACTGCAGAAGGAGCTGCAGGCTGGAGCAGACGGCCGTTGACGGCTGCGGGGCCTTGCCGCTGGGGCGGCACGCCTGGGCATCCCCCATGGGCAACAGCATCTGCCTGGCACGCTGTTGGGGGAGCTTCTTCGCATGGGTGACGAGAGCCCGAGGACCTTCGGGCTCCCAGGGGCCCGGTAGGGGAGCGCAGCGCTGGACCGTGGGTTTCTGGCTAGGCTGCTTGCACCCGGCGTGACACCGCTCTGGCCGCTTCTCATCTGGCTGCTTTGCAGACGGCTGCTCCAGCTGCCTGTCAGGATATGGTCTAAGAGGGTGGCAGCTGCCCTTCTGTCCTGAGGAACCCAGGCTGAGGTCCACAAGGAGGCCCGGGTGGGGTTCGCGGGCTTTGGAAGCCACACAGCCAGGGCAGCATCCCTGTGACTGGAAGCAGGTCTGAAAGCCGCAACCCTGCTCCACGGCTCCGGGACACAGGGAAGCTGGGAGGGCGGGGCAGGTAAGGGGGTGTGGCTTAAGGAGGCTGGAACACGGCAGCCTCTCAGAATGAGGAAGAAGCCCCCCCTCGGCTGTCAGGTGACCTGCGTTCGGTTGGAGAAAAAACAGCATAGTTAAGCCGTCATGCAACAGAAGAGCGTTCCAGTCAAAGTGCCCAGGCACTTCCATAAAAAGCCATCAAGAAGACATCAAGGCAGGACTCCGAGTATTTAATCATCTATACAGCCCAGCAGCGAGACGCTACAATCTACCTAACGTTGAGATCTGCTTCGTCCACAAGCTGGCATCCCAGTTGAATTTGATCTTCACCGGGGTCCCCATGTCACAGTGAAGCTGTGACTCCAGCAACTGCTGCATCTGGAACATGATCTGAGTGCAAGAAAGGGGAAGGAGGAACATCTCCCTGAAAAGGTGACACTCCCAGAACAGGTGACGTCGCTGGTGTCCCAGCACTTGTGGCGAGGTCAGCCTCCTCCCCTTATGCGTACGCCCTGAGATATTACCCACAGCGTTCGTGTATCTACCAGGAGAAGCAGATTGTGGGAGCTTCCCTGAAGACCATGACGTGGAGGACATGACGGTAGGTGGCCTACCAGCTCCTTGTTGAAGAGCAGCTGGCCTCTCTGGTGGTGGGACGTGGCCCAGCTGAGAAAGTTCTGCGTTTGGCCCAGCTGGCTGCAGAGCTCCACCATGCCCTGCAGCTGCCCTTCAAGCTGCTGTCGAAAGTCACCAGACATCTTCTGCACGGGAGACGGCCGAGAAGAACCAGGTGAATTCCTGAGGTTTGCTCCGAGACCTTTTCTCCCCATATGGACCACAGGCATTTAAAAGGAAATCAAGAACGAAAAACGACGACGTCACCTTAAGTTGCTCTGTTAACAAGTTGACTCGTTTGTTGAGTTCATTCATTATAATCATCTTTGCCATTTTAATCTGATTCTCCGCCTTTCTCTGTAGGATCTTCAGTCCATGTATTCTGGAAGAAAAAAAACACAGAGGAAGTATGATTTTCTGTGACCGAAGCTATAAATGGCAGCTAATTAATGAATGACTTCAGTGGCTATAAATTACAGTCTACACAAGTGTCAGAACATGGTACTTCCGAGATATCTGAGATTAGCTGTACCATTAACCAGCACACCCAATTATACTAACTGCACGTGCTAGCTGTGAGCAGCCAGGGGAATGAGGTTGAGTTCGGGTAACCCTCTGCCTCACCATGGCCACTGATCACTTGTGCTTCACTCATGCTAAAGCTATCCAAGTGACCCCCCCTCAGACTAATTGCCTTGCTCAGGTCACATATGACTACCTGAGTGGATTGGAGAGTCTGCTGTGTCCCTACTGAGTTTTTTTTTTTTACAGGGATCCCGGGTGATTTTGTTTGGAGTACTAGTAGAAGTGGAATCAGAGAAAGAATTCTGCTTAATTTTTTGGCTTAATATTATGATGCAAGGACCCAGTTTCAAACTCTCCGCCTCATTTGTTTAGGCGCACGGTGAATTCCTGCTGCTGCAGCGCACCGTCCTCGCCGCTCACCTGGACTCGATCAGCTTGGCTGAGTTCTCCACAGCGGACCTTTTGTCTTCCAGCTGGGCCGTCAGCCTCTCGAAGAGCCAGAGCTGATCCCGGAGCGCCTTCCCTACATGGACTAACCTGAGTGCAACAAAGACTGTTACTGTGCCAAATACATATCCACGAGTGAGCATCCTGCTATTAGCATTTGCTGAGCGGCTGGTACGCGCCAGTGGAGTTAAGTCCGGATCCTGGCACTGGCAGCTCACCTCGCCATGCAAACTGCTCTTTGTTCCAGCTCACCCCTTAATTAAAAGGACATATCTGGCCTTAAAATTATGTTTATTTTTGAGCTGTGCTTGTACTAACAACCTCACAAAAGCATGTTTTGAATCCACTGCTCAAGTTCAATACAATACAAAACTACATAGATGATTCAGCACATTGTAGCCTGAGAAAGACTAGTAACTGAATGACTAGTTAAATACACAAATGAAGCAGACCGTGCCAGCAAGCGTACACACACCCATCATGTTCTTCTAAGTTCAGGGTTAAAAACTCCCTGTCTATAGGAGCGTGGGACCTTTGACAAAGGCGACTGTCCTTCTTCAGGGAACATCACGCTGCACACTGAGCCCCGCAGACCTCACCTGTGATCCACGTGGTTGGAAAGGTGGCATCTGCTGCAGGCCAGGAGGTCACAGGTCTCACAGAAGAGCTCCAGGGGCTCTGGTCCGTGCAGGTGGCACGGGGGGGCTCTGTTTGGCCAGCAGCTGGTGCCTGGGAGGGACGACAGGCCATGATGAATTATTACCCATATTCAGAAACACTGACATTTTAGCAAACTTTGCTCTATGTCCTACTTCATATTTCATGCCAGTGAACCTAGTGTGTGACCTGATCTGTTGTGTATTACAGAACCGAGCTATATGGTGCTTGCATTTTGCTTCGGGTCTGAAACCAGGACACCTGTACTCTTTACTGTGGATCTCCAAAACCAGAGCACTAAACCTCTGTTTTTAGGACTTCCAACAGAACGCTACAACTCTTTCAACACTGCCAAAATGTAACTGTTTCCTGCAACAGACATTTTTTAATGAAAACCAATACAAACTGTCTAGTGTCACAAAATCTAAATGAACTGCAACACGAATTATGTATTTGCAGGCCGAGAGTTCAGATTTCCAGAAACCAGACCCTGTGTCTAATCTCACTGGGGTTCTCATTTAATGACTGTCAAGCAGACAACATGCTGGGCAAAAGCCATTTCTGATACGGAGCATTTATATCCTGTGTGAGCGAAACCACAACGATGTGACGTGCCCTGACTTGCAGTGGATGCTCACTAGCAACACTCGTGCAGGAGATGCACTACAGAAAAAGTGGGCCGTACTGTGGCGGGCAATGTGCTGTAGAGTAGGGGCGCCTCACACCAGATCACCTCACAAGGAGGGCTGACCACATCCTGTCTGCACAATTACTGCCCCTCACCCGTCCCTCTCCGGCGTCGTATGCTTCTGCTCTCGCAGACAAACACAAACAGCACGACGGGGAGCTGTGAGACCCCAGTGTCTGAAGCTCAGCTGGGTCATTCCAGCACTGCATGGAAAGCCGCGCCATTTCTTGATGTAGAAGAAACTAAGTCTCAGTACTCGAGCAGTGAGTGGCTAAAATTCAACACACACACTATCTAATGCAAACGGTAACGCTTTACTTGACAAGGCACAAATACTATAGTATTCTGCAATTACTTATGTATTAATTCACCACAAACTAAGTCTTAGTTACACACTGATCTTATGTGAAGGCATCATTAATGAATCGTGATGCATGTTTTATCTCAAGCAGCAAACTGTATTTGTTACTATATCTGTAACTACTGCAGGAAGCAGCGAAGGAACAAGTAATGAATAACACCAGTGAAATACTGATCTCATGTTTGTTCATCACTAATGCATTGTGACACATCTTTTATATGAAGTAGCCACTATATTTGTTCATGATTTGTACTTCAGTAGTTACTGAGTTATTACTAACTATCTGTGCCCCGTCGTATAAAGTGTTACCGTGCAAACTTACGTACATCAACGTGCAAACATCTAACAGGTTCTATTCACATGATGAATAAATCATTTAAATCTGGAGCAGTGCATCTCAAAAAAGTGATTACAAGCCTGGTGTGTTACCCTACCGAAGCCATGGTGTCTGTACCCCAGAAATAGGATGGACTAATGGCATGACCACGCAGCCACGGTGACTGTGTGGACACGGGGGAGTGGGGGCAAATGACGAAGTGCGAATGGGTGTGGGGCGGCGTACCGACGGGCGCGGAGTGCGCCGCCATGTCCGAGGCAGGCAGGGGGGCCGTCCGGCTGGCGTGCTGGTGCAGGCTGGCACAGCGACAGCACAAGTGCTGGTTGCACAGTGTGCACAGGCCCCGGGCCCCTCCTGGCGCTTGGCAGTCGGCACAGAGCTGTGGGGGGGAGGGGCAGATGTTTTTAAATTGTATTTTTGTCTTGTTTTTTTAATTAACTACCTATTATCTTATTTTACGTTTATGTTAAGATTTTGATCTAATGAAAAGTGCATTATAAATTAAATGAATAAAAATAATAATAATAATAAAATTATTATTATTATTGTTGCTTTTGTTATTATTATTACATGTAATTCAAATGACATCCTGCAGACACACCTGTCTGCTCCGCGGCTGTGTCGCATCCTGATTTATTCTACATAACACATCTATACAGTGAAGTGCCCACAAGGTTATAGAATGTTACAAAGTAACATTATTAACCTCATATCCTTTGTTGATGCTTCCTCCTACATCTAGGCTGATCATATCTGATGTTTAGCTAACTCCAATAATATAAAAAATAACTCGCCAGTAGCTAATTTACAATAACAATAATATTTTATCACAAATTTTTATTAGAGAGAGAAGATGCTGATAGTAAAGCAGTAAAACAGAAATCAGACTGTCAATCCCAGAGGACTGTAATTTAAAATAGTAAAATGCTTTTTGGTGAAGCTTGGCGTAGAGCTGCCAAGACACATTAGCACACCTCAGATTTCAGTTTCACCTGAGGAACCAAAGTCTTATTTTAACAGCCGTCATCTGGGAACTGCTGTCAGATTTTTTTAACACATTCCTCAAGTCTGCCTACATTTAAATACTCACTTCAGCTGTCTTGACAAGCATTGAAAAACACATTAAAGGGAGGCTAGAATCGCTATCCGAATGTAAACTTAAAAGACGATAAGACATTCGCACCTTGCTAAATCTGTTTCTGTGAAACAGACCAAGCTCACATCTTGGTCGCTAACAATACAAACACTGAGGATTAAGATGGAATCCAGCAGGGCTGGCAAAGTCAAAGATGGCTGACTTTGGATAGGAGTCTGGGAATTGGGGACATTAGCCCATCCTGGCTGTAAGTGGCAGGACGGAAAGATGCCTGACATGATGAGCTTACCAGCACTAAAATATCTGGCGAATAAACTGCAAACTGCACTACCCCGGCCAGAAAAGAAAAGGTGAAAAGCTCAGATACATACCCAAGTCCCAAAAATTCAACAATGTCTGATAATTACCATGTCTTATTTCATTATCTTTCATTTCAGCTCTTATTCTGAACTCCACTGCACGCATTTATTATTAAACTAGTAATTAAACAGAAACGTCAAGCTATACTTCTGATAAATGTCCCTTCTTACAAAGTTACCCGAGACATCAAAAGCAGTGGCAGGCAAAGAGACACCTACCCTGTCCATCTGGGCTTCCGGATGCCAGGTCCTCCAGCGCGTGTCACAGCTCATGTCTGGACAGTGGCGGGGGAGAAACGCCTCTGGCGTCCACAGCGCTCCACAGGCTTCACCTGCCCAGGGAAACAGCCCACAGCACACGTGTCAGCTCGCCGTCCGAAGCAAGCCCGAGCAGGGGGGCCGACATGTCACATTCGACGCCGCGCGCTCCCTCCAGCGCACGATCCCGACTCCGCCGGCAAATCCATCAATTCGATATAGAGCACTTTGCTTTTTTGAATTCTGCCTTGTGAAAAATAAGGTCCAAGACGATAATTCCTTTTTTTCCTCTCCTCCTTTCTTTCTAGGACAAAAGATCCCCTAAAGCCCTTCCCAAAATGGTATGAAAGGCCATGTGACCTAAATTTAAGAGAGCGGTAAGCACCGCGAACACGGGGGGATTTGGGTGGGCCGCCATGCGCCGGCCACGCCGCCCTGCCTCATCCCCGCCCCGGTGCGCGCACGAGAGGCCTCGGTCCCCCGCGAATTCGCTCGCCCCTGCGTCATACGCCTATCGGGGTCAGCTGCTGCTGGGGTCTGGATTACATCCTGATGAACCGATAGGGTGTCCTTCAGAGCGTCAGTCAATTAAGACATCACTGCTAAGTCCCCAGGTGGGGGGGGGGGAGTATGGCAAAAACGAGAGCAGAAAGACAAACAAAACATGCATGGGTTACGTGGATTTATACCAGCCTTGTACAACAACAACTTATTAACAACAGTCGTAAAAAAATACAGTATCAGCTAATAAATATTGAAACTCGATAATGAAAGGGCGACACAGATTTTGCCCGTTTCATGTTTATAAAAGGTAGGAGAATTGGCATTCAGAAGAAGCCAAACAGCCAGGCCTTTGCAGGCTAAAGATGGAGGCTGCAGCGACTCTGTACCACTGCCTGGCAAATGGCTCCCCAGCCTGACCTACAAACTCCCTCCTCCCAGAGGCCCAGAGCCCCTCAGGAGAGCTCAGAACATCGTTCTAAACAAAGCCAGTACTGCCGGCTCCCTCTCCTCCCTCTCCTGCACCACACGCTCTACCGTGCTCATTTCACGCTGCCTCTCTCTATCCTCCCAGTCGAAATACTCTGTGGCTGTAACCTCTGCCAGTGAAGGAACTTGAATGTTAAACCCTGAGCGTAGTGAGCCCCAGACTTCTGTCAGTTTGCATTCCACGGGAATTGCAAACAAAATGCTCCCTTAAAAGCTCATCTGCATAACAAAGCAAAAGCACTATGCGAGACAGCCCAAGATTAGTCTAATTAGTCCGATGCTGTGTGCAAAATGCATTAATATGTATGCTGCTATTAAGTGGTCAATACTTAAGGCTCACCATGTCCGTGGAGGAAGATCAGGGTTATTTTAATCTATTACAAAAAGAATAACAATAACGATTTACTCAAATGAGAAAAAAATGAATGATAATTATATAAATTAACGATAATAATATAAAACGTAATACATATAAAGTAATTTAAATATAATGAACATAATTCAATATAGGCTGATATCCCTCAAGTCAACCCTCAGCAAACTAAATTGCTCTTTATATGTACATATGCCCACAGTACATAGATACACTGTATATATACACAGACACATGAAGGACAGTAATGCAGTATGCATAGAAAACAAACTGGCCAAATGTCAGCCAATGGAAACGACGAAAATGTACCAAGAGTTGAAAAGTCTGAGTCAGCCGGACCAGTCAATAGAGCCAAACATATCATCTAGACTCATTATTGATTCGATTCTTATTTTTATTACGCACAGAGGATGAATGAAAATGAGATTAGCTGTCGTCATCTTTACCGTACTCACTTCACTGGTGTTCTTGTTATGATCCCTGCTGCACAGCAACCCATTATGACCCCCGCTCAACCAAAGGAGGACCTGCTCTGTGAACTTTTACAGTAAATGACCCTGTTTTTAGCTGTAGATGACACCACAGGACCTAAGGAGGGAAGGATACACTCAGCGACACCGGTTATTTGAGGCAGCAACACCCGACTTCCTGTGAGAATCAAATCAGCGAAGAAGCTTGCTGGGTTTTATGCACAGCAGCCCCTCATGACCCCGTTCACTGCACTCTGGTCAGATATGCCGCCCTCTGCTGATATGTTTACCTTCTCATCCCGCAATTTTTCACGGGTGCAAATACTAGGTCTGGGAATCCTTAGCGTTTATCTCAGTAGGCATCTTCGTTCAGAAATTATCAGCCTGTTCTGTTCAGCAGTCTACAAGCAGATGTATACCCTCAAGTGTTAACATCAAACATAAACCAAATATACAAACATGGACTGCGCATCACCACAGGAAGTACATAATCTGTCAACTCTGAAGTATTATCTGTTTTGCAAAGTTAATACCACCCCGAGCCTTGGGGTGACTTTTAAAAAGCACTAAGGAACTAAGCATTTAACTGAAGCTTTTATAGCACATCAGCCAATGTAAACATATCTGGTATCATTGCCATGCAGGTAGATGCTGGAGGAGCAGGTGAAGCATCTCACCTTGAGAGCAGGGCAGGAGTCAGGGCAGCGGCTGCAGTCCTGAGCACATCTCTGTAGTCATCTGACTCTGGCTGTCCCAGCGCGTCTTCATACTGGCAGCGACGTATCCCAGTTTCCAGTGACCACTGGCGCGGTTTACAGTACCGCTCATTTTGCCACCAGACTCCTCAAACGAAATTAATTACAATCAGGTTGGGGAAAAAATGGTCTTTTATATAAAAAGAGAGATTCCTGGATGACCAACATCAAATCCACAATTTTATTCTACGTTTATATACATATTAATTTCTGCCACAGACGAGATCGTTTATCCGTGTCAAATATATGTCAGCTGACTTTATCCAACATAAAATTTTATTATCTTGCGCTGGACCACTTAACACCTGAGAAGGTGCTTATACAAACAAAACGTGCATAGTGTTTAAGGATTGGTGTTATAAATGAATACACTGAAAATAAATGTTGCTTATATATATATACATATACATATTATATCCGCACGCTGGTTTCACCGATGTAATTTCCAGGTGCGCAATTGCAAATTTAGGACAGTACTTCGCATTTCGGAAAACCAAATTTATCTATATTACAGTTATCACAAATATCTAAAATTGCCCAGCACCAAATAAGCCGAGTTTTGAAATATTCCATACAATTAATCTATGCACTTTGTCCAGTGAAAACGGCATAGCGACAGAAGGGTGAGTCCCTACGCAACATCTTTTCGCGATTAGCTGCAGATTCAGTGCGATCTCCGGCACGGAACGCTGCTAGCCACATAGCCGGCTAATGTTACAGTAATAATGGGCTGAGGATGCAAACTTTTTTCATCCCAGTCTCATCATAACAGTCCGAATGATATTTCATGCATTTTCGCTAGAATAAAAACGCTTGCCGGATAATCAGAACATTAACTTAAGGACCAGTATAAAAAACCCTAAATTGTCAGAACCGTTTTATTTCAAGCACATTAAGTTCATCATTACCTTGAGCTGCTCTTCCTCTCCAGCCCAGTGGGTGTCGCCCGCGTTTTCTCCGCATTCCCGAAGAATGAAGTCTCGCATATAATCGCGATATCTTAAAATAACGCTCCTTTTCCTACTCACCCTCGAAAATGGTGAGTGCTTCTCTCCGCCGCTGGCTTTTGGTTACGAAGTAAATCGGCAGTCATCTTCCGTTTTCGTATCAAATACCGACACGCGGATTTCTTTATATGATGGATAGAACATAATCAGTCGTGGATCGGGTAGAATTATAATAATAAGTGTTCATTACAGTTCCCATGTAGCTTTTTTAGTGGTGTACGTACTTGGCCTACACGGCTACATAACTCGGCTTTTCATTCAAAGAAGCAAATGGCTTTTTTATATATGTATAAAAAATATACAAGTATCGGAAAATCGATTAAACGTTCTAGGATGTCGACAACGAGCTGTGCCGTGTTACACGTACAACAATAATCCTTTCTGAGGACGGCAGCGTGTAGAGCGGCCCTGAGGCCGAGCTCCTACCGGGTTTACGCTCCTCCATCTGGGATGGCGGTCGACTTCAGCCGTATGTTCATGTGATTTTTTTTTTTCCCTCCTATTTTTTAATAGCCCACCAGGAACAGCAAGACCAGGAAGCTCCGGGGGCACGTCAGCCACGGCCACGGCCGAGTCGGTGAGTCCCGGCTTGTCGTCGCCCTGCGCGGTCGCCTTGTCGCCGGCGATCTTGAGGTAGAGACCCGGCTTGTCCCTCTTCTTTCTCCTAGGCAAACACAGGAAGCATCCCGGAGGCCGCGGTAACGCTGGAGGCATGCACCACCACAGGATCAACTTCGACAAATAGTGAGTGTGAAGCTGCTTTTTGGGAAGGGGGGAGCCGGCGTGTCTGTGCTGGCCGGGCTGGCCGGGGCGGCCATGCCGACGTCTGGCAGGCGCTCGGTCTGTGGCTGCTGGAATAAATGTCCCACGGCATGTTGCTCTGAATTTTAGCTCATTTTCGTGGCAACGTTGTACTTTCAGCGCTCTGTTTCTGGACGGAATAAGTCCGCTAAACTTCTTGTATTGCTGTTATGAGTGAACATCTACTGCCTTCATCTGCATCCCTTTGGTTACTCGGTAGAGCCGTGGGTTCAGGAGGAGCGTTATTTCCATTCAGTGTACTGTAAACGGCTGAGGTGACAGACATCTGCTTTATGTGAAATCTAACTAGCTGAGTTACCGTGAAGAAGGGAGATCAGGTTCATCAGGGACATGCTTGGCCCCTTGACACTTCTGTTATACCTTGCGCTTAATAACCATTGTTGGGAATCATCATTTTGCACAAAGCAACTTGCTTAATTTTTCTTAATATTTTTGTCTGTATTTGAACCAGGTTTCTGTTTCTAGTTTATCTTCAGTATTTATTCGGTACTTAGCCACTCAGATTCACACGTGTGTTTTTTATCTTGTTCTTGCTAACTAGCCACCCAGGGTACTTCGGTAAAGTCGGTATGAGACATTACCATCTGAAGAGGAACACTATGTTCTGCCCAAGCATCAACCTGGACAAGCTCTGGACATTGGTCAGTGAGCAGACCAGGGTCAACTACGCCAAGAAGCCTGATGGCCCCGCCCCCATCATTGATGTCGTGCGCGCTGTAAGTAGTGTCCTGCTTGCCTTAACACAAAATCCACAGTTAGTGTACAGCTGGTGTTAACACTATCTGTCCTTCACATGGGTACACTGGAGTTTTGCCTGCATATTTTCCATGGATTTCCATAATGTGCATAGATGACTGTACTCAGATTCTCCTGTCTACTTATTTCTGGATAAATGATCTACAAAGTTTTACTTTTAAGGTTTCAGAACTAGCATACTGTAGTATTTGAATATCTGTGTGGCATGATCTAAGATAAATGCATGCAGTGCAACCGTTGAACTAAATATCAGTAATGAACATTCAAACGTGTTTTGTTGCCATGGGACAGTTTTTTGAGTGTTACCTTTACATTTAATACATGTCAGCTCTTTGTGGAACCTTTTCTGAAATCTGTACCGCCATGAGCTGCCATCTTCCTGTGCAGAAGTACCGCTAAAGTTGCGGTTGTGTAGAGGGATGGAGAACCACATGCTCATGAAGTACTTTTATCTTGGCAGGGCTATTTCAAGGTGTTGGGCAAAGGCAAACTGCCCAAGCAGCCTGTCATTGTCAAGGCCAAGTTCTTCAGCAGAAAGGCTGAGGAGAAGATTAAGGGAGTTGGAGGGGCTTGTGTACTGATGGCATGAGCATCTGATACCAATTATTGGAAATAAATTGTACAAAAAGAATCGCTGCTTGTTCTCTGTGTAATGAATGAAAGTCACATTTATATGGCGCTTTTCAAGATGCCCAAAGCACTTCACAAAGCCACTGGGGAGACACTTCATCCACCCCCACCTGGATGATGTGACGGCAGCCATTCTGCGCCACTATACTCACCACACAGTAGCTGTGCTGGTAAAGGGGGCAGGAGAGAATTCACCAATTAGATATAGGGGTTAATTAGGAGGACAGATTTGATAGGGCCACAGTGGGCAGCTTTAGCCAAGACATCGGGGTACCAACCCTACTTTTTTTGGAAGATTTTTTACCAGGGATCTTTTATGGCCTCAGTTTTTCATTCCATCCCCAGTGCAGCACTATTTTTACAGCACAACATCCCCCTCACTGCACTGGGATTCACACCAACCACAGGATGGGCTCCCCTGTTGGCTACACCAACACCTCTCCCGGCAGCAACCCAGCTTTCCTAGTTGGTTTCCCATCCAAGTACTGGCCAGGCCCCAAACCTACTTAGCTTCAGTTGAATTGCCTAGTCTGAACAGCAGGTGGTGTGGCTGCTGGCTGGCTAGCTGGCATACAAGCTCAATACGGTTTAATCCTATGGATCATCTTGTGTGTGGCGAGTCCTCAGAACCAGTCTGGGCTGGTGTTTCATTGGGGCAGCTAACATTAAATTACCTTCATAATTTCTCATGTCATGACTTGGGTTTTGCAGGTAGCTGGTGTACTTTGGTGGTCAGGTGTATTGAATTTGAAAGTAATTCTCATGAAAATGAGGGGAAGATGCAGGTAACTCCAGTCTTCCATCCGCTTACTGGTCAGGGTGTTGGAGCCCATTACAAGGTACGTCCATACTGTTAGTCTAGCTGCAAATCTTCAGACTGGAAGGAAAAATTGAAATATCCTTCATGACTGCAGGAGAACACAGAAATTCCCTTTCAGCAGAGGTGGGATTAGAACCGTCAGCACTGGAGGTGAGGGTATTACCCAGAGTCACTGCGCTACTTGATGAGTACAAGTAACTGGAAATATTTTGCAGCTTAGTGAATGTGGAAGTCATCAATGCATAGGTGAATTAGGTGTTATCCCGCTACTGAAATAGCAACTTCGTTTTTTTTTTTTAACCTAAAACAACCAACTGTGACACCAGGCTAGTCCAGTGACCAAGATAATGGGAAACTTTGCACCACCAAAAGGGGGCGCTCTGACCCTAGGTTCTAAAAGTAGCATCTGGCCCGCTGTGTGTGCTGAATCAACAGCTTGAGTTCAAGGCAAAGTTCACACATGTTCTTAAAACAGTTTATTTAGAAATTTACAAGATACAATGCAATTGGGTTGTTAACAAGTATGTTCTTCATGTACCTTTACGCATATACATAAACGTCCAGCTGTTTAATGCACAGGTTGTCCTCATCTAAAGTACCACGATGGTGGAGCACGCTAGACAGTAGACAAAAGCAACATTCACACAACGGCAAAGAGATGTAGCACTTGGTGGAGCCATTCTTCATATGTGATCTGATTCTCCACACGCCTTCTGTAAGTCAGTGGTTATTCTGGGAACAGTCAAATGCACATTAGGTACCATCCGCATTGCAACCACTCTTAAAGCCCCATTGGAATTAATCTACAAAAGTAACTAGGAGCCTAATAGGTATAACGGCAAGCTTACGGTGATTTTTTTTGTACAAAATCTGAACTTAGGTACAGCCCAATATAGAACATATCCGTGTATTGGGTGAACCGGGTCTTGTAATGTGCACGCTATGCAATAAGACTGAATATTTCACCGTTGTTGGTATTTGGTAAAAAAAAAAAATGTACAGTAGAATGGGGTTCCTTTAGTTCTTTTTGTGCAGAAACTTCATTTTACTTCCTGGAAAACAACAAAAAAAAACGTATTAATCCAATTAGGCTGTCATGAGGTTAATATACACTGTGGCTGTGTCTCCCATCGCATGAAATCCCACAGGCGTAAGCTTAATGAACTCCAGCTTCAGAGCTACTGCTGGAGGCTAAAAGTCTTTCGACAGGAAAATTAGTTTTAAGCTAATGCGGAATTACAAATGGCGCGTTGAGACGTTGTTTGGAAAACGGTTCTGGAGCACTGCACAGGAATTTAAGCTGCGGGAGGTGATCTCCTGGTGCGACGCAGTGGTCCACTCACCCAACTCCTTGAAGAACTTGTTGACCCCGCTCTGCTCAGTGTCAGGTAGCTCCTCCAGGTACTGCTCCACTCTCTGCTCAAAGAGCCCTGTGACAGAGGAGGAATCAGAAAACCATATTATCCTAACTGCTGTATCTTCATGTGCTCTAAAAAAAGGGGGCGGGGTCACTGGTTCCCCACTATCCCAGTGGCAACAACTCAAATACATTTTTCTACCAGGAGGGGGCATCTACACACTGATGAAGGAAGCTTTTTATGTACTTGATATAAATTAAGAACCTATTTGCATAAAATAGCATACACTACACCAGGGTTCTCCAATCTCCAATCCCAGTCTGCAACACAGTTTGCAGATTTCCCTGCTCATACACAGCAGGACCAGAACCGGGGATCCCTGGTGTAGTGCATGCTGCCGTTGCTAAACTGGAGCCACTGCGGCTGGGTGATTGCTGGGGATCTGTGGAAGGTACTGGGTTCCAGTCCTCTGCTGGAGGAGTTAATGAGCAAGGGCCCTTAACCTCAGCTGGTCCAGGGAGGCTGGCTGACCCTGACTTGCAGGTCACTTTGCATAGATGTGTTTTCTAAAAATATATAATGTAATGTCATCCATAACCAAGCAGTACACTCTTATTACATGGTATAGTACAGTGTTTCCCAACCTGGTCCTCTGGGACCCCCAGACAGTCCGCATTTCCCAGGAGCTGGGAAGGAGCAAAAATGTGGACTGTCTGGCAGGGAGCAAAAAGGTTGGCTGTCTGGCAGGGAGCAAAAAGGTGGGCTGTCTGGCAGGGAGCTAGGAGGGAGCAAAAAGGTGGACTGTCTGGCAGGCAGCTGGGAGGGAGCAAAAAGGTGGACCCTGTGGGGTACCCAAGGACCAGTTTGGGAAACACTGACATAGTATACATCTGAGATTACTAGAGAGGACCACAGCATGGTGCCCAGAGAGACACAGCCTACCCTTGGCTCGACACTTGCGGAGCTCCCGGTCCTGGATGAAACCAGCAAACATCTGGGACTCCATAAAAACACCCAGGAAGCGGCGGACGCTCTTAGAAGCCACAGACTTGCGAAAGGTCTCCCTCTGAAATACGCGCTCGCCCTGTTCGTTCTGGGTCATGAACAGGGAGTAATGTCCGATCGTCTCCAGGAAGAAGCGGATAAAAGCCTCCGACACCACATTGTTTAGGGAGTTACATTCTGTCAAAACAGGGAGATCTTCATCTGACACTTATAAAGAGTTATATAAACAACTTGTTAATGCTTTACAAGACCATGCTACCTGCATCAGAAATGCATCACCATTTCAACAAAAGTAGAACATTAAGCAAAAGTAGAGTTTCTGCACAATAAATAGCATAGAAAGTAGAGTCCGTAGAGTAGCGTAGAGTCCCTTATTGATAGTATCATCCTTTCCACGAGCATGCTTTCTTTAGAAGCACCTTCACTTCTGGTTCATTCCAAACATTGTCCAGCACATTTAAATATTGTTTCTTAGTCAGAGCACGCAAAATGTAATTAGGCCAAGTTTTCCTCCCCTCTCCTGCACCCGTGGCTGTCAAATGCTTTTTCGATGAGCTGTGACAATTTATAAAGTCTTTTTTTCTTTGAAGAAGAAGAATTTGTGTCTCATCTGGAGTGAATTGAGAAAGCAAAGTGAAAAAGCCATTTTCTGTGTTTGGAAAAGCAGAAATGGTATATTCCCCTGCCAAATCATAACTGCGCGAACATCAGAAATATTTACAGTCCAGTTTTGCCAGGAAATTTCCATTCTGTTTTTGCAAGGGAAATATTCAGCTCATAACAAGGAGGTACAAAGCTCCCCTCTTTGAAAATAATCAATACAAATGTCAATGATATCTGTCAAAAGACACGTCCCTTAAAGATGACATGCGTTAAAGGGTTTGAGTTAGTGGTCTGTCTGTCTTAAGACTATTTCATTAACTCTTTCAGTCTCTAACAGTATCATGCGTATTTCCGTGTGGACTGCCCAGCAAACTGAAGCCTTGATCACATGGTGGGCTTCATCCTTCATTGGACCCTGGGTGAATAGATCAGAGGTTTACCTTCATCCGATTCGCTATCAGAGTCCTGACTGATGAGGTCTTTCCTCTGTTCGAGAGCGTGCTCCAGGGCAGCCTGGAGTTTCCGTGGCAACAGTGTAGCCTCATCATCCATCTACACATGGTGAGCACAGCAATTATAAATGACGTGCACCTATTTGAGGGCAATCATTCTACTAAACCTTAATGGATAAAAGCAGTCTGAAATACAGGTTAGAAATGCTGTTTCCAAGAAAGTCTGGGGAGGACAAGTTCACTCTGCTTTCCCTTATGGTTAGAACCTATAATTATTGAGATCCACAAATACTGACATGTTAGCTGGCTTTCATTTGTAAGACACACAGGCCATTATATGTATTTACCTGTCTAATGAACCGGTCTTTCCTCAGGTCCACTGTTAAAGCCTGAATTAACAAAAGAGAATACATTTCATATTTAGAGAAAATAATGCTAAATAATGCTAGATGCTGCCACTAAATGCTGAAAAGAAACTTCACACTCGTGTTCATGAACATCACTAACAATATTAAGACAGCAGGTGTTTCTCAATAGACTCTTGTTTTGAGGAGTATTGGATACTTTATGAGTCGTTTATGAGTGTTACTGGTGGTGGTGTGTTGTAATAGTGTCTTCTGATGGCAAACCCACAAAGAGGATGAGACCCACCCCTGGCCACTAACCGCAGTGCGTGGGGAGGAAGATAGAGGGCAGGCTGCTGCCGACTGGAGTAACAGGTCTGGCCAAAGTCGGGTCACTTTAAATCAGCTAAAAGAAACAGCTAAGCACCTAGGACACAACCGCCAAGGATGTGCAGATTTTTGCACCCCCATATGATGTACGCCAAAGTAGCATACAGATTTTTGCACCCCCATATGATGTACGCCAAAGTAGCATACAGATTTTTGCACCCCATATGATGTACGCCAAAGTAGCATACAGATTTTTGCACCCCATACGATGTACGCCAAAGTAGCATACAGATTTTTACACCCCCATACGATGTACGCCAAAGTAGCATACAGATTTTTGCACCCCATACGATGTACTCCAAAGTAGCACAGATTTTTGCACCCCCATATGATGTATGCTAAAGTAGCATACAGATTTTTGCAGCCCCATATGATGTACGCAAAAGTAGCATACAGATTTTTGCAGCCCCATATGATGTATGCCAAAGTAGCATACAGATTTTTGCACCCCATATGATGTACGCCAAAGTAGCATACAAATTTTTGCACCCCTATATGATGTACGCAAAAGTAGCATACAGATTTTTGCAGCCCCATATGATGTACGCCAAAGTAGCATACAGTTAGTCCATACAGCTAACTATGCCAAGTTCTTTTCTCATTTTGCCTGGGCCCTCAGCAGCTGCGATGGCTCCCGTCCTCGCCCTCCCTCCCAGGATCACCCCAAGAATCCCAGGTCAACTAATGAAGAATGAAAGACACCAGTTCAATCACTGGCTTCCTCTCTGGGTGAGATCCAGCCTATTAAAAACACCATGAACCTGCATCTCCCCTTTGCTATATTTGTCACTGTTTAATTAGCTTGACCCAGCATTCTTACTATGTGGAGCTATCCACAGCTTACAAGCCGGATGCTGCACTTGTTTCTACAGTGAAATCAGGTTGTGAGACCAAAGCCTTTTGTGGTCGGGCTGGAGGAAGTCCAGGCTGCAGCGGTTAGCTATCACACAAACTACTGAGTAGGCCGACTTCCTCCAGCTGCACCAGGACCCCTTAAGGCAAAGGTCCAATCGTTGTCCCCTTGGCTCCATCCACCACATTCATCCAGATTCCTCCAACAGGCCTCTCTAATACCACAGCAGGCCACTTACATCCGCAATACAGCCTCTAGAGACTCTACAGAAAAAGCCGTCATTGTCTGTATCAGTCCTTCTCTGAAAACACGCGGAATAATTGGAGGCATCAACTGAAAATCATTGGCTTTAAACGGCAAATAAGAAAGAGGGAAATGTGCTTATCACTGTGGAGACATGTACTGTATGTTTCTTTGGAGAATGGACATTTTGTTTTTAATCAAAAACATCTATTGGTAAACAGGCATTTCACTTCTGGAAAGGTTTTAGGATAATGAGGATAGATTGTATGAACACCTGGAGAAAATCTTACAGTTTTCTGAGCATTACTGAGTTACATATCAGCATTACTGAGTTATTGCAGTTTATGCATTTTGTGGGATAGTCTTTGAGTTTGACTTTGTCAAACTCAAAGCTACAAGAATCCAACTCAACCCATTCTTACCCAACTTCCTCTGTCACCAAAGCATATGGATTTATTTTATTTTTTTTAAAAAAAGACATTTTCAATCATTTTCAAATCAGAAATGAAACCTACATTATTTTATTAATTTTTATTTTAAATAATTATTTTTATTCATTATTGATACTTTCTTAACCCCAAGAGTCAGACAATCAGGACTACAGGCAACATATTCAACAATTACATTAAGATTATAGGAATGGTGCAGGCATATCTCTGATGTGTTAATTTCTTGAACCAAAAATCTGGAATGTCACATAGCAACAGTAGGTCCACGTGGACAGACCCACCTCCTCCACGGGGAGATCCTTCAGCTTAGGCAGCGAACTGGAGAGGATGCCCACCAGGAAGGGCGTGGGGCAGCACACGATGTCCACCATGGAGGAGGGCAGCACGGGGATGAAGGTGTGCTGCCAGGAGAAGGGGTAGAGCAGGGCCACCACCGCGTGCACACAGCTGGACAGAGTGCTGGGGGGACAGGGGGCCACGGGAGTCAGAGGTAGCCATCTTTCCATGTGTGCACAGAGTAAGACGCAACAAAACAACGCTGCATGAGACAGTGCTGCCATTAGCCTAGCGCTTTGTAACATTCAGTGCTATGTCAGAGAACTTTAGCAAAGACGCACTAACACCTTTGCCTATACTACAAAAGAGTGCCAAATATAGCAAAGTGAATTTTCCTTGTTTTCTGTGAGCAATCAATCACAGCTACAACTGCGAACCGTTATCACAGGGAGCCATTACACAGACGTCTTTTTTAGCATGTAAAGCATCACATGCAAACAAACTGACCATCACCCCCAGACCAAAAAAAGTAATGGCCTCATATCAACAAATAAGTGGAAAAAATGTGTGTGGGTGGGGCCTAACCTGGCCACATGGCCACAGTCAGCGAGTTTAAACAACAGTTATATGGCTGGAAATTCCAGTTCTCTCATGCCCCGAGCCATGCTGGGTTCCACTCCAATAAAGCTGTCATTAAAACTGATTGAGCTGTTGACTGAATTAATATCACAGCACCAGGAAATGTCAAAGGCACTTATGTGTATGCGGGTCGGCATCGCTATCCGCCTCTGCTCCTGCCCGTCTCCAGTGGACTGGACTCATACGTGCACTTCCGAAACACAGGTTCGATTAAACCTTGCATACCGTGAATCAGTAAAGCAAATTTAAATTTTATATATAGGTTAGTCCAATGCATTGTCACTACTCGTGACAATGACCAGAAAGCTTGGAGTTTTAAATAATTAATTGGATCTGCAAAACAATATAAAAATTCGACAAAGGAACAAATAAGACAAAAATTCCTATGCAGACACACCGACATACACAACATCACAGCATAAGTAAATGAGCAATGTTGTGCTGTATAAATAAAAAATGGATAACCCCATCTACGGTACTTGGATTTGGTCTTCGTGAGGTCTGTGGCCTAGCCGTTCATCATCATCATCATCATCATCATCATCATCATGGCAAAAGCACAAGCAATGACTCTTAAAAGCCTCGTATTCATGTATAACTGGAAGCGACACATCCTTTTGAAGACTCAAGGCTTCCTCTGCCTCTTCCTTCCTGTGTAGCTTCACAAAATGAGCCATAAAACTGTGAACAAAAAACAAGACCGGAACCAGCGGAAGCACACAATCAACAGAGCGCTCCCCCATCCTGGATTTATGTTATTCTCAGGGTGGGTGTCTGGCAGAGTCATTGCAAAATATGCTTTGGATTGGCAGAATCCACAGATGGTTCTTTCGGACTTAACATTTCGGAAAGGAGCAGAGGAGTGGCACATCTGTACAGATGTAGTGACTGGTGTGGCGAACACATCAGGTACCACAGCAATGACAGGGTCACACCCCAGTGTTGGACCCCGAACCCCTAGCTGCAGTGGGCAGGACTCAGTGCTCCGCTCCACTGCAGCGTTTAGAGGCTGTCCCCACATCATCGCAAAATCCTAAAGCTGAACCACGCGAGTCCAGGCACCGTACTGCCCAGGGAGGAGTGCCAAGGGCATGGCGGGAGGCCCGTGAGAAGCAAACACAGCCCCATCATTACCGGAAAGCCACTGCCCCTGAGAAAAAACAGCCAGCGTGTCACAACGGGTGTTAAAACTAACGAAAAAAATAATAAAAACAAGGTACGTCAGGGCTTTCACTGTTCTGGATATACTGATAGCATAACGAGGCCAACGTCCAGACACGTGTGGGCCAAACATTCCCAGGCGGCCGGGGATCAATGCCGCCCTCTGTCTGTGACTGCTCGAGGATGGTGGAGGTGGGGGGGAGGCTGCCATGTAGCTGCCCCCTCTGCAGGCTGTTCTCAGAAGCAAACTTCTCATTAAATGAGATCAGTGAACAAAGGGTCTAATGGAAACCATGCAGCACGCAGGAAGCTCCTTATGCTGGCCAGTGAACCAGTGATTAATTTTTGGGGCACGCACGTCTGTGTGCATGTGACAGTGCGAGGCCAGCGTCTGTCTGTGTGTGTGTGTGTGTGTGTGTGTGTGTGTGTGTCTCTCTCCCTCTTCCACGAGCTATGACGGGAAAGGTCGCAGAGGTTCGAAATTAAAAGGGTCAAATGCTGAAATAACACTAGACAATCCATCAACTGGTTAATGTAATCGCTTAAAGCAGGGTTCGCAGCAGGCTACCAAGGCACTGAGATATCAGGAAACATTTGTCACAATTATGGTGACATGATCGCCATAAACAAAGAGCTCCATGGGGGGGCTTGACACTTTGATGGTGGGACAGGGATCAGGGTTACTGGAACCTAGAACCAGTATCATTTTAAAGGGAGGAACGATCTCATTTTTCAGCAGAGACCCCCAGCTGGCGTCTGGAAGGCAGTGCCTTAATCAGTGGAGCAAGAAGGTATCAAATGCAATTCATGAAGATGCCTTTTGATGGATGACCTCGTCGCATTTAATATGCATTTTACATGGCTTTTCATGCATATATTTCACATTTTTCACATGATTTCACATTACCAAGATACTGACCGCCTTCTTACTTATATTCTCCTGCCAGGCCGAAACGTCTGGTCGCCAGATGAGAAATTCGCAAATGAGTAAATGGCCCCCCAGCCGAAGGTCGAGGGTTGTTCTGCGGTGCACTGGCGTGTCCCCGCGAGCCGCGGTGACGTTGCCGTGACTCAGCGAGCATGTTTCCGTACTAAAGTGCAGTCTTGTACCGCAGTTGTCTGCTGGTTGGCTCTTGAGTATTTAAGAACAGAGGCTCGCTTCCGCTTGCTGCATATTTGCCCCACAGCTATACTCTGCGTTCATTCGCATTACATCAGAAAGATGTGTCAGTCATGATGACGCATTGTGTCGAATGAGGGAACAAAGAGCGTATATTCAAGTCCCCGATTAGAAAGAAACATGGTAGCAGGCTAAAGTAACCACCCTTTATAAACAGAAGGATTGTCATGGGATTAACACAGGAAAGCCATCTGTTACCGAAAAACAGCGTCAGCGACAGGCAGGATGCAGGTTCGGAATGTTGTGCACCCAGTATTCAAATGCTAATCTCCCCCCCCAACTTCAGATATCGTGTTGGGGGGTTTTGGGGTTGTGGAGATTGAAAACTCTGCCCCGCCACCAAATAAATAACTGTTGCCGCCGAACAGAAAAAGGAAAGAAAAGGAGGGAAAAAAGAAAGGAAGAGCACTTTGATTCATTGTCGGTGGATACAGGAGAAGTGCCTGCAGACAGGGAACGTTTGCCATCTCCATGGCACAACAGAAACTCTGATTTAAGCTCGACAGAAACAGAATACGCCTTCAAAGCCCCCCCTTAAAAAAAGGCAGTTTGCATCCTGGGGGAGTCATGTTCAGCTCAACTGCCACATTTTTACTTAAGTTCATGTACCCAGGACGAAAGTTGTAGCCTAAACACAGAAGAGCCGACACAGATAAGGAACCTTTCTCTTGCTTGATTAAAAATTAAAAGGGGGGGGGCAAAGTGTTCTGCCTTCCTGCTGGCTGCAGCATGTTTAGGTGAACGCGATTCAATCCAAACAAAGACGTTTCTTCCTTTTTTGGATAGCAGTTAGCAGGGCGACCCCTTCCTGCAGCAAATGCCCCCGCTTGAATGTGCCAACCTGAAGCTGACACCATTCTGGCGTGTCTGACCCACGGTGACACACCACTCGCCCGTTTTGCCGAACTGAAATGCGATCCACCGAGAGCTCAGCAGCTTGCGATAAAATCCCGGGGCCGCCTGAAGCGGTGCTTCACCAGAAATCTGAGGTTTGGACTTCTCGCTATGCTAAAGATGCATGTTTACGTTTGCTACACCTGACACACGTAACACGTGCGGCCGGTGGGCTGGATTGGGCCTGGATTTTAACAGACCCACCCAGATGATCACACCCCTGCGAGGCACGTTTTCCAGATCTCTTGTTTGCAAAGGGAAACTTCACCAAGGTGATCCTAGAGCCCCTGTTGGGGACTGAGATGAGGTTTACATTCTGGGAGGTCAGCAGGTCAGTCCATTCCGGTATTTCCCATTACTGAGCTTATCGAGGCACATGCAAGCCATGGTATAGCATGGCGATAAACATCAGGGTCATAAAATGCAGCGAGGAAAAAAAGATCATGATTAGGTGGTGCTGTTGCTAATCCACAGTTAAAATAAATAGTTCTGTCGCTATGTTACACACTACGGATTTGATGTAGTGCATTTGTAATCACATGCAGAGGATTTTCTATCGCTGTCATAACAGTGCAGAGATTTAGATTCAAAAAGCCTGTAATGAGACTAGATGTGATATCAAAACAGCAAATATTGTTTACAGTGAGCTGCACTCCCCTATATGGGGACATCGGCACCTTTTGAACATTCTGGGACATACCCCGTTAACATTTCTGCCATTTCTGTTCTTGAAAGGTAGGACGATCCAGGTCATTTCTTTTTTTCCTTGCGGTGGGGAGCTGCGGTGAGAGAGTCTGGAGGCGCGCGCCAAACCAAGAGGCCCCCACGGTGACACGCAAGCAAAGCGAACTCATTTTTTTGATATGGCGTCACCCCCCCCCCCCCCCAGCTGTGTGTGCGAGCCAGCCTCTGTGCAGAAACTGGAGTTTGGAGCTTTATGACCCCAAATAGTCCTGGGGGGATCTCTTGCCAACCCCTCTGCCTAAATCCAGCATTTGGTTTTTTTGCCAATGAGCTGATCATATGGGAGGAGCCATAAGTATGTAACTCAACTCCCCCCCCCAAACATTAGCCGGCAGAGGGGGGCTTGGGGGGGGGGGGCAAAAGGGCTAGCTCTGCAGTGGAATCTGCCACGGCCAACCACAAGTTTAGTCGCACTAAAGGAATGAAAGGATTTGCAGAAGGGTACAAGAGGCCAGATCACCGGACACGGCGTTCTTTGCACAATCCTGACATTGTTCCAGCAATGATCCCAACTGCAGAATATTAAAAATAGATGAATGATAGGCCAGGAAGATATTTCTGCATAGAAACAGGGACATGAGACTTCATCAAAGGCAGATGTTATTCAGGCGCATATAAGTGCATGTTCACTAATGACATGCACTCTGTAATTTAAACATCTTAAGTGCCAGTGAAAAGAATTTTATGGCAAGAACCTCAGAGTTTCACCCCATATGGCAGGATTGTAGCTACTCGCATGAAATACTTTGCATGCAGGTACGAAAGCATGGTAATTCAGGGATACAAACTTATACAAATGTTCCAGTTACAATGACCCTTACGACCAGAATAGATGCCGTCCCTTTTTACCGAGATCATTCTAATACCTGACCTTCTGTGGGCGTGTTTACCTGAGTTTGTCGGCTACGAAGATGACCCTGCGCTCCAGGAGCAGCGAGGCAAAAACCCGTATCACCTGACGCACGCTCAGGCAGCTGAAGAGGCTCTCCAGGTCCACATGTTCCAGCCGGGAGTCCATGGGTCGCCTCAGCTCCATAACCTGGGAGCAGCGACCATGCGGGTCAGTAGCGGACACTTACTGAGAAAACTAGGCATGGTCTAGCACTGACATTAATGACTTAACACCCATAGTCAATGTTCTGCTATCGTTACGGATTCCAAGCAGATTTCAACCTTTAGGATGCATTCAAGCCCTACAGAGGGTAAGACACCCATGAACCCAACCTTGGCCACAGAAATCAGAGCTTTCTTCAACGGGATCAAGAGTGGGACATGTGTTATAAAACTCAGACCATCCCTTCACATTTCATGAGCTCTAACCTCATTCCCTGCACCAGGCAGGAAAGTCTTGACTTTGATGGTTTTGCCCGGGGCAGGGAAGGGCGACTCCATCAGGCTCCTCATGAAGGGGTACACCAACGCTGCCGAGATGCTTCGTCGCTTTTCCACCTCGTCCAGAATCTGCATGAAAAAAGCCACTGTGAGCTCAAAGAAGCCCATCCACACATCCTCTGTTGAAGAACCTCTCTGGGCAGTGCCCAGCGTGAGATTACCTGGCATTAGAGAGCTACTGGCAGAAAGCTCTTAGACTCAAATAAGGCATAGCATGGTTACAGATACACAGGGATACTGTTGGAAACAACATGTCTTCCCTCCCAAAATTAATTTCTATCTGTGCTCCCCGACACTAATGACAAAAGAAACACCCAGATCATGCCGACATCTGCTTCAGGGACCGTCTCGCTGATCAGAGTTACTCACCAGCTAAATATTAACGTCGGAACTCATGCGATACCATCTCTGCTCACAATCCTGAAAGTATTGCTCTTTCTCTCTCTCTCACTCTTTGATCAAATGCTGTTTTCCTCCCAATGAAAACCATTTTGAACTTTGTGCAAAGTGGTGCTTGATCTTTCCAAAACGATCAAAATCACAGCATTCCTGGCTATTTCAGTGCACCTACTCAAATACTCAAACTCAAATACTCAAGTAATACATTACAGCCTCGGTGTTTCTGTGACATGCGGTGTTTGCGCTAGGGTATTGCAGTGAGTTCAGTGCCACTAAATGCGAACACACACGAAGACAGGGCATTGTGAAACACCGGCATGACGGGGCTGGTACCAGCATAGCACCTGTGAGATTATCGGCGAACAGTGAAAGTAACAACTCCCCAGTATCCTGTCACTCTGCACATAAGCAATCTCTATTGTTAACCCTACCTGGAGTGGGGCCTTTAATAGCCTACAGACTAATATCTGCCATTTTTAGCAGGTCATAGGATCCAGGGATAATTACGTCTTAATGGAACATAGACCTATGCCACAGGAAGGGGAGGTGCATGTTGCAGAAAATCCCACTGCACGGCAGCACTGGTATCCAGTAAGCATGATTCAGACATTACTCCAACAGACGCCCCACCATGCCCTTGAACCCTGGAGGAAGTAGACAGCTGCCCATCCCAGTTGGTCGACCTGGATTTGCAGTTGAGCTCACCTTGGAGAACAAGTTGAAACAGCCCAGCCGACTGATGACGCAGTAAACCTCGGGCAGGCGAGGCCCTTTCCCATTGGGCTGAGTAAGAGAAATTAAGACTCACATTAGCTACAGGGTAGGTCTGTCTCTCGCTTTCAGACGTGGGGGATGGATACAGGTACCCACGCAGCATGTGGAGCACGCCCTGCTCAGCCTTCACACTCACAGCCGTGCCTACGACACACCCTGTCCCTTTCATCCTTAGTTTAGAAGCATCAATGGTAGGATTGCTTCAGGTGCAGAACATATCATCTGGAGGAGCTCATTTAGGTAAGAGTGACAGGCATGCCATTCTGAATATCTCAGAAACATGCCCGTCAAAGGATTAGCTCATTACTAAACAAACGAGCAGTCGCCTACTCCATAGCCGCTGAATCATGGATGAGACCGTATCTCTCGCCATCTCCACCCACGTTCATGCTCACATGCAGCAGGCCCAGTCCTCGCTCTCCATATTAGGCACAGATCCCTTTCCCTCCTTTTTTTTTTCTAAACACACTGAGTGGTTAAGCCCAATGTGTGGCCTTTGGTAGAGAGCATGTCCTGTGGTTTTAAGGGGGTGGCAGCACAGTGAAGACCTGTTTCAGTGACAGCTTTTGGGGGCCTGAGCCTCGACATGAGGGGGCCCCCCCGCGCGCGCGCGCCGCGCCGCCCACCCCCCCGCACACACCCAC
>JAODLD010000021.1:16696348-16724600 GCA_026781065.1 Mormyrops boulengeri
CACACACACACACACACACACACACACACACACACACACACACACACACACACACACACACACACACACACACCAACGGAAGTTCACCAAAATCCGAGAAACAAAAAGCAACAAATAGAAAGAAAAACCATTAATGCGAACCTCTGCCTCACTAGGCACCACCTGAATATCTACGAATACGATTCTCCTCTCTATTATCAGAGGAGATTGTACAGTTGTTTGGGAAACATAATTAACAAAACCGTACTAGTAAAATGACATTCATTATTCTGTGCTTGTGGTTCTTGTTGCTGCGGTCTTGAGATCCACGTCACGCATTACAATACCTTCTTAACCAACAAAGAACCTCTAAATAGACACAGTAAACAAAGTAAAATAATAAAAAAAAAAAAAACAGGGCAGAATGAACGTGAGATTAGCAGCTCACCAGTAACCTCCTGCAGTACCCAAATCTCCGGCTTCCATCTTCTCCGGTCAGCATGAAGGAGAAGGTCTCACTGCAGGAGAACACCAAACCTTAGCACCACACATCAGTACTTTACCAGGAATTCCAGTTAAAGTTCCAGATAGTTAAGCCACAGACGTGGTGGTTTGTAAAGCACCACAGTCATTGTACAGTAGAGGCACCCTTTCATTTCTTCAAAGGATTCCATTCTTTAGGGGCTAGGATGGGATTATGTTTCGCTTAGATCCAGTTGTCTGTTGTGCCATTCTAAGAAAGACTACAATACCACGGTCAGCTCACAAAAACAGGGAAACTCCTTCCTGTTCAGGCTTATGCAATTCAAAACTTTGGTTTTCGTTTTCAGATTCCATGGGCATTTTCTTCTGTATCTATTCATACCTTTTCAGAATCTCCAGAATATATAGGATATTTGTGTTCTTTCCAGTATATACATCATCTGTAGAAATATATAAAGTATATGTCCTATATATATCTATACACACACAGTATATTCTAGAAAGTCACTTATCCTTTATTTATTTTCCTTTTTACTAACAGAATTTTCTTTTCTTTAAGAAAACTGGTAATGATAAATTGGTTTTGTTTTTGTTTCCATTATAAAGTCTGTGATCCATTCCCATGAAGTGTGGATTGTCTGTTAATACTGCACCCATAACATCCTCGTACTTCCTTTACGTCATGGAACAATGTTTATCGTATAAGCTGGCAGAGACGGCTGTGGCCTTTGCAAGGGGAGCATGGACCCTACCTGCTGTACTCTGACACGGGGCTCCAGTCTTTGGCATCAGGGAAGCAAAACTGCGGGATGGCTTTGAGGCGCTGCTCTGCTTCCCTCATCTGCTTGGTGGGCTGATCCAGCTGGGAGAGAACATCCACATCAGAATGGCAGAGGTCTACTTACATTTAGGTCAGAGACAGCCAGAAGAACAGGTACACCAGTATCGAGGTCCGAGACGGCCAGAAGGACACAGAGATACACCTGTATCGAGGTCAGAGATGGCCAGAATGGCAGAGAGGTACACCTGTATGGAGGTCAGAGACGGCCAGAAGGGCAGAGAGGTACATCTGTACCGAGGTCAGAGATGACCAGAAGGGCAGAGTGGTATACCTGCAAGTTCACAGATGGTCTGAAGGACATAGAGAGGGATACCAGTACCAAAGTCAGAGACAGCCAGAAGAACAGAAACATCTACTTGTAACCAAGCTCAGAGACAATCTGGTCTGCGGTGAGATCTACACTGAGCTCGGAAACAGAGAACTGTAATGGGATGTATCTGTACTGAGCTCAGAGATGGTCAGATTGGTACAGGGACAAAGGAAAACTTTGGTCGCACCTGATGAGAAGGCTATTTTTGTCTTGTAGGAAATTTTCACATTCCCTTCCTAGTACCTATTTGTGATCCACGCATATGTGTTGAGTAGGTCTCTGTTAGACTCAGACTTCTCAGGGGACACTATCACCATCACAAAGACACCACCCATGTCTTTCTTGGAAGATTCTTCTAACACTATGACGACAGCATCTTTTTACACTATAAACTGACGATGAAATTACTCAACTTTTTTTTATTCGAAAACAAGCTGCCAAATTTCAGTAGCCTAAATAAGGACATAAAGTGAAATAGTTTCCCTCTAGTGTTGCCAAACAGAAATATGAGACTAGAATTAGGCAAACATCAAAGGAAACTGTAGAAAGTTCCGGGTGTGTGGCTGCGCCAGGTCCCTCGGGTTCTCCTGACCTTGGGGAACTGGTAGGTGACCTCTGGGGCGTAGGAATTCTTCGTGGGCTTCTTCTTCAGAGACACCACCACAAAATACTCAAAAAGCTCTCTTTCCTGCCACTCGATCAACTGCAGCTCCAGAGTGCGGTAACTGGGGGCCTGTTGCAGCATGGACTGCAGCTTTAACAGGCGCCTCGTGTGAGCTGGGGGGGACAAGGGGCAGACACTGAATCAACCATAAATGCGGATACAAAATACAAGATTTGACTCTCAGCACAGTCAAGGCAGTACTTAAGGAGTGGAGACCGCCTACGATTACTACAGCACAGAGGAAGAGGGACACAGCTTTGATATTTGGCATAGTGAAACAAAGTCATTAAAAACAGCACAAGCAGTCACATTGTGCTTCTAATAGAAAATTACAGTTTCAAAATACCAGAACTTCTTGAAATATGCAATTCATAACATGTTATGTAAGCAGAGAGTCTCCCCTCAAATTAGTTTTATATGATACAAAAATATTTTTCCCGTCTTTATGAGGCCTGTTTGTTTATGACCGTGATCCAGATAGTTGTGGACAAAAAGGATTTTGTGCATATATTATCTTTCTCAACATTGTGCCAGAGAGTGCCGAGGACTCTTGGGGAGGGCGAAATTGCCCCAAGTCCAGGAAGGACCCAGGCTGCACTGCTCAGGGGGGACCATGCCTCACCTTTGAACCGGTCATCCGAGTCACTCTCGCTCTCGCTGTTATCCTCTGTAAACACAGAGAGGAACAGTGACTACGAGCAGAAAATGGACAAGCACTTGGTTCAGATATGTAAAAATATAGTCACTGTGTTAAATAAATGGATGAAAATGGGCAAGACTGTACCTCTTAGAGAAGGGGCCTCAATACCAGACAGGGTGAGCTTCTTCAGCCTCTTCCTGCCTCTTTTCGTACAGTAGATAGAGTTTATCCTCTGCACCAGCTGGAAACAGAGTGAAACGTCATCAGGCCAGTTTCAATGTGGCGTAGACATAATACAGTAATGGGCTAAAGTTCAGAAAGAATGTTTTTTGTCCCTTCTGCCCTCAGAAGATTTTTGTGTGAGTAAAACTACAATCTGACATGACGAACCAACTAAGGAAACCATAAAATAATAACACCAGGGAACAGAGCAACAAAGAGAGCAAGACTAAGAAGCAAACAGAACTCCTAACACTCCTGACAGCACAATGGGCACAATGACTGACTGAAGAGCAGGTCAAAGGCAGGCACCTAAATAATGTGAACGTGACGGATAACAAGGGGCAGGTGTGGCTAAACAGGACTAGGGGCAACGAGGAGCAGGTGAGGACATTCCAGTCAATTACGGTACAAAATAGGCAAGGCTGGCTTCAAACGCACAAGTGCAGGGTTACAGCTTCCGTGCCACACACTCAGCTCATTGAGCTATGCGGCAGTCCGGGACGTAGGGAAAACACACAAGGGCCTAGTACAAAGACAGGAGGGAACAGGATGGCCAGCAACACCTGCTGGCCAAGCGTGGAAGTGACATGAAGGGCAGAGATGGATGGACGCTGACCCTGACACTATGAGCCGTGTGTTCCTATTGATTTTTTCATTCTAAAAATGGAATACTTACAACGGAAGCAGGTGCCCCCATAGAGAGGAGCACTTAGGACAAGCAAAAGAAGAGCAAGTGGAAAAATGAATAAAGTCGTGCCATGGGCTTGCGCTGCCCCAGTCCAGATCATGAGATTTACCTTGGGAACCCTCCGGTGATGATGGCAGGCTAACGCGTCCCCACTGAGGCTATCCTCCAGCATGCCGCACGGGGGAGTCCGGACGGTGGACTGGGTCACGAGCGATGTGCCATCCTGGCCGTGTCGCTTGGTAGGACAGGTTGCCCGTCGGTACTTCCTGTCCTTCGCAGAGCCTGGGAGGCGTGGGGACTGCATGCTGGGCACCTGTGGGGAGAAAACAGGCCTTGGGGTGTCAGTGGCTCAATGCACCAAAGTTATTTCTTGAGATAAGGAGGTCATCCAATACTCTGACAATACAAACATCCTCCCCTCAACTAGTGGTGAGCAAGGTTATAAAAGCCAGTGTGGGAAATAATGCCAGAGATGGATAGTTCAGGTCCAGAAAATAAAAATCTAGACCAAGATTTTGTTTCAATCAACCAGTTGAGTATAAAGAATGACAGTCAACTGGTTGGTTGAAACAAAATCTTGGCCTGGATTTTTACTTTCTTGACCTGAACTATCTACTACTAAATAATACCAGGCTAAGAAGATACAGGAAACTTTGGCTGAGCCTACAGAAAGACTGAGAACGACTCCATGTACAAGCTAAAAGAAAATACCAGTCTGGCTGTTCTGCTCCTTCCAGACATAATAATAGTTCTTGCCCATAAATCCAGCCACAATCTACATCTGAGACTCTTTGGATTTGCCAAGCTCAAGAGCTCCAGAGGCCGGTTTTACCCAATGATAAAATACCTGGGAAGGTGTGCTGACTTTCCCGTCCTGGGGTGCCGGGGTCCTGTGGCGTGCGTCTCGCAGACTTTCGGGCTGTAGGCGTGGCTTCCGGCGAATCTCCCGACCCTTTAGAACCACATCCTCATAGGGGGACTCTGCACGGGCGAGAGACCGGCACCTTTTGTTCAAAGCGCAGCAAGATTTTCAGTGCGACAGGATAAAAAAAAGCGCAGAATAACCCCAAGAATGACTGGAAAAGGACGCTGACGGACTGGGAGCCACTGAGACAGTCTGCGGAACATGCGGAGATGAAGGGTGGACGAGGATCAACCCACCGCACTGCAATTCTACAGACAAGCCGAGTCTGAGCATTCTGAAATATCTCTTTAAAATTCATAGCAATTAGCATTTTTCAGTCTCATTAAAAATTACCTAAATGCCTTCTAATTTAGCAAAATATGCCCAAATATCCAGAATCACACCATCTTTTCTCCCTCCTGATGCCCATTTGAGCGGATCAATGGCAGGGACTTGTGCCCAAGCGTTTTCTTCATGACCCATGTAGCCCAAAAACTTCGAATGACTGACATGATAACGGGCCACTCATGGACATTTACTGGGGCTTTGAATGGATCCACCTGAATAGAGGAACAGTAAGGATCTACCCCAGAGCAGCTACACTGAAACTGACCAGCATAAAAAGCTACTTAATGACAATGAGCAACACCCATTTATTTTGACGGAACCAATATCTGACAGGTGTCTACATTCAGCACGAATTGGCCTTATAAATTACAAAGACAACAGAGGCCTCATATTTGAGCAGGTGATCTTTGCAATACATTTGATATGTGGTTGTCTGTCTGCAGAGGAAACCGTTGAATGTGCCACAGGAAGCTCAAAAGGCTGAACTCTGAATTCCTCTCGTTTTTCGCCATCAGACACTATAAAACTGCCATCTGCTCACTGGTCTCCATAGGAACGTGTGGTAGCAGAGTCCACCCAACAGCCCCCTCTGGACCCCAACCCTGGGGCTGACCACTGCTCATTTATCACGTCACACTGGCATGTGTTCAATAGCGCAGTACCAACAGAGTTCAGATACACACCAGCAACACCATACTAGTTGTACGCAGATTGTACAGTAAGTGTTATGATTTCCGTGTGTGATAAACTAAAAAGTTCTTCTACTACTGCTTTAATGCACAACCACATTTGCAGCTCACTTGTGCAAATCTCCACTCTTTCCACTCAGTTGTTAGGAATGTACCATATAAATCATATCTCAGCATCTTGACATATATCATAACGGCATATGAAAAGTGCAGGCAGAGGCCATCTGGCCAGCTGGTATTTAGTGGGTGCATAGCGATAATGCTCAGATAAGCCTGCGCTTAACCCTGATGATGACAGCTGACAGTGGAGTGCCATGTTTCCACAGCTACTGACAACCGCAAAAGGTACCAGCCTTTCTCCATACGAGCACAGAAGCAAAAGCGGTATGGAGGAGAGTGCACACCAGGAGCTGTGCATCTCTGCTTACGATAACGGAAAAATCCGTCTGTGCAAACGATCGCGAGCCGACGTATCACTGAGGGGATAACCCAGAAAAACAGCTGGGGATGTAACTCAAACCGCAACCCAGCCATGAGCGATGACGATATATAAGGGAGCTAGCAGGATGCAGACACACTGCTCACAGAGCCTATAGCCTACACACGCTGCTCACAGAGCCAACAGCCTACACACGCTGCTCACAGAGACTACAGTTTACACACGCTACTCACAGAGTGAATGCTGACAGCCATCTAGACACATCATGTGTGTCCATGAGCAGAGGTCACATGCTGAGCCACATGACAGAAAAATGATTTTAATCACAAGAGTAACAGCTGCAGTCCAGACTTTGGAATTCAACTGCAAGAAACATAAAAGTAGCAGAAATCATACACAAAAATACTTCAAAAAACCATTCAAAGAAGGTTTTTAATTTTTATATAAAAAATAGTATGAAAATTAGGCAAATAATTAATCCTGATTTGGCTTTCAGTCAACTGGAATCAACACATGAGCAATCCTTCCCACATGACTGGATGGTGCCTGGGGTGGGCACCATCTGAGCGGGGGTCCTGGTTCAGTCCCACAAAAGTGTGACACCGTGGACTCGACACTGACCCTGTGGGTGCAGCATTCAATCTACCAACTCACACAGGCCGACACAGAGAACCGACTCATCGATGAACTTTGGCTTTGACCAGGACCACAGATTACACCAGGGATCCCCACTTCCAGTTCTTCCAGTCTGCAACACAGTTTGCAGATGTCCCTGCTCAAACACACCTGCTAAACCTGGCAATTGCCAGGAGAGCTGAATAAGGTGTGTTTAAGCAGGAAAATCTACAAACTGTGTTATAGAAGTGGGAAACCCTGGTTTATGCCTTGCTTTTAGCAAGCAGGCCCATTCTTCATGCTTACTATAATGTTAGCCTGCCCATCTGGGGCTGGGCAGCCAGTTGACCTTGGATCCCCAGAGGTTGTTTTCTCCCTCCTTTGGTTCCTCTCCTTCCTTGTCGTCTGGCTCTCATTCTTTTTTCCCCTGCTTCATGTATTATTCTGTATAAATGATACAGGAATGTATCACGACACGCCCATGTCAAGAGCCTTGGGGCGACTCTTGTGAAAGGTGCTATATAGAAATAAACTGAAATTGAGTTGAAATTAATACCAACTGCCAGCTTTATGAAAACAATATGCAACAGTAATGCTCAAACTGGAAGACCTATAAACATACAAACAAACAAATAACCAAGAATGAGATGACAAATTAAAAATATTTAGGAGTATAGTCCAACATGCTCCCTGCTACATCAGAATTTGCTGCTGAAAAGACTGCAATGAAAGAGGGGCAAGACTTATAGAATTAAAGTGTAACTTTAAATGTGTTAACACAGGTGAAAATTCCAGTGGTTTTGAGATTACAAAAAAAAAAACCTAAAATTGAAAGTAAAGGGCCCTTGGAACTTTCCCGCCTTTTTTGGCACCCCTGCCCCAGGCATTCTAGGTAATGAGAGGTGGAATCAATGAGCCCATGAGTACATGGGATTAGCATGGCCTGTGAATAACAACTTGGCTTAGTCTAATGGGAAGAAGTGAAGTGTCCAGCTGGTTACATGAGGGCTAGATACTGTGGGTTTCGAGGCCTCATCTCTTTGGTCACTAGCTGTAAGTTTTGCATAGATACAGTGTGGTGCTTCAGGATGCAAGGGCAAAAGGTCACCTCAGTTCTCTTTGGGCTCATGGGCTACGCAAAAGCCTCGGTAACCGTGAACATCAACCTCAATAATAATGAATAATGTAGAAAGACGACACAGAGTGCTGCTGTAAATGAAACATCGAGTTGAAATGAGAGGAGATTTAGCTTCCATATTCTCCATCTGCTATCCCGAGCCAAGCAGACATCTACAATAGATTACAATCCTGCATCCTCCTACAGTCACTCAAGAAGCGACTGAAGCTTTTGGCCAGGAGATGACATCATCAGGCGGTGTCCAACTTTCCTTGGGTGTTTCAACCCTGAACCACGACGCCCTCCAGTTGGCGGGTCGGCAGTGATGGCCAGTCACTGCCCATCCTCTCCTGGCCTCCAGCTTAATTCCTCCCTGGCCTCCTCTGCAGCCGACCCCAACTGGGAATAGCCAGGCTTGCCACCCTTTGTCTTTGCACTGCTGTACCAGGTCCTGATATTTGGTGCTCTTCCGTTCTGAGGCCTCGATGCATCCATCCTCCCACGGGACCGTTAATTCAATCAGGATGATCTTCTTGGCCTCCTTGGACCATATGACCATGTCGGGCCTCAGGGAGGTTTGGACCCCAGGTCCACCCTCATCTCCCATGATAGTGCTGTGTGCAGGAGGCCTTTCGTGGTTTTCTTGGAAGATGGTGGTCTCTCCCCCGCCCTGACGAATTGGATGGATGGTGCAGGTCTGGAGAGAGTTTGACACTTTTTCTGTCTATTTCTATATTCATTTATATTTAAGAGTGTTACTTTGTACGTTATTTTGTCACATCTCCTCCAATCCAGACATCCAGGCAGTGGGGAAGGGGGGTTTCCCCTGGGAAATGCAACCACGCAATATACTTTGTGCAATGTGGATTTTCTCAGTTTCTGCCCAACTTCCTTGCAAATGAGGAATTCTGCCCTTGAAAATGGTCCGGCATGACATGCCTACACTGGGCCACCCAGGACAAAACGAGATGCCCTGGGCCACGGTTTGTGTGCCTCTACAATCAGGTGGGCAGCAAGGAGCCTCTGCAGACGGGATATACATCCAAGAAAAACTTACTCAAAGTTTCCAAAGCAGAGAACTTCCATCGAAACTGAAGCTGCAGTTAATTTACGGAAGAGTTAATAGCAGGAAAACACTTTCGTTTTGAGAACTGTGCTGCATTCCCCACCACCCATGACAAAGCTCTTAGGCTCATTTAACCCTACTCAGGTACGGTGTAAGATCCCGCATCAATAAACGGTAGGGTTGTGGGGACGCAAATAAATCTAAAGCCCATACTTGTCAACCCTCTACAACAAAACATGTTATCAGTGTTTATATGAGTGCAAGACCACATGTTTGGGTTTCGACACAAGACATTGAAAAAACAAAGCAAACAAGAGCTTGTTTTACATAGCAGGTGTGGTTTTTCCAGGGAAATCCCAGAGAGATGCTTCATATAAGTGATGCAACAATTTATATGCCCATAAATAAAAGACGAAACTGCAGAATGAATGTCATCTGTATTTGTCTCTTTACAAAAAGAGGATGTAAATTAATTGAGACCATGAGCAACATTCCTCGCTGTCTTGGAAAGGCTCGTGTTTTATAAGAATATTGTGATTGCTCACAAATCCAAGGTTCAGCTGGGGGCAGATAGTCTGTAAAGAATACTTTGCAAATTAAGAGATAAACTAGCGAAAACTAGTCAAACCTGAACTTTCTTCAGCTGCCACATGAACACAAGACTCAACAACCCCGACTTTTCATTTTGTGTGAACACCCACAATTCTCTTAAATGCTTCTTAGAAAGAGCTTTCTCGGATGACTAATGCGGTTTGCAATGTTTACTACTTCCGGCTGGAGCTTCAACATGCTCCAACTTATGTACAGTTCTTCCATGCAGGTTTTGAGCTTGCGCTGCACCCTGCTCACTTCCTGCTCACTCACCTACAATGTCCTCATAGGCGTTCTCCTCTAAAGTGCTTTTTGAGCTGGGCCGGCTCCGACTCTCCGTAGAACCGCTTCCATTTTCCGCGGGCGAGGGAGGGAGGCTGGAGGCATCCTCGGACTCACATGACTCTCTGGGAGAGTGTCGGACCCCCGCCGGGGACAGAAAGAGGAAAGAGACAGGAGACAGAGGGACGAGTGACAGGATTTAGTTCCCCATCCAACAGAGAGTCCAGAAGAGCCTGAATCAATCTTGAGGGAATCGAGGCCACCTCTGAATTTCAAAGGCGATGGAGGTCTTGATTACTCATACAGACGTAAACGCACTGACTGCAAACAGTGAACTATCCACAGGCCATAGCAAACAAGGACCACCTTAAATTATGCTCAGCTCATAGACTCATAGGGAGGTTTTCCTGCATGTCAAAAGACTACACCCCCACACGACCCATCCCTACTCTGCTAGCCATGATCTTAAGCATTTAACCATGGACTGGAAGTATGAATTAGCTGTCAGTACTTGACTTCCCACCCCATTGCTGATGTTGGATGTTGTCGCAGTTGTGGAAAGAAAGACAGCAAGTAAATCTGCGATGACTTGTACCATGGGGCAAAAGAAATATTTAAATTAAGAAATCATTCTCCTGATAAGAAATCGGGTTCATGTTGCAGCTCCCACAATGTGATAAAATTATGGTTAGGACATCGCTATGATAACCAAGAGCCAAAGTTAACATTAGACTATGATACAAGACATGCCCCCCCCCCAACCGCCACCCCCCCCCGGACACTGTGCTAAAATGCTTCTCAGTTTTGGATGCTTAAAGGGGGAGGGGGCTGGGAAACAAAACCAGCATGCGAGAGCCCAAGTACCCAAAGGAATCAAATAGCTAGACAGGATTCTGGAACCCTATGGAGACCAAACAGATTAAAAGGCCAAACAGCTTTATCGGAGCCCTTGTTAGCTTCCCACAGCCCAAGACAGCGGGGAATCAAAATAAATATGTATGATCCAGTGAGAGAGAAATGTGTAAGTGTTGTTTCACATGACGGTATCTTGGAAAGTGCTGCACAGTCCTGAGCTGCCTAAAGGAGTTCAAATAAAAGGTCACGGCCTCGCTAAGATTTCACTTTAATTGTTCTTCACACTCATTCATAGTCAATTACAATGCAACAGCAACTGACATTGCTCAGTTGCATTAAATCTGTTAAATATATGAAAAGCTTTCATAGCTATTAATGATAGATTAGTGTGCAACATAATGTCTTGTAAAAGAAAAACTCAAAATATAACTTCTAATTGCTTATCCTGGTCATGGTCACGGGGGTGACCCAGAGCCTATCCCAAGCAACAGAGGACTGTGGTACATCCTGAATGGGATGCCAGTCCATTGCAGGACACATATGTGCATACATTGTAGCCAAATTAATAAATACATAAACACCAAATAGCCTAAATGCATGCCTTAGCCTAGTAGAAAAAACCCATTTGACATGGGAATAACGTGCAAATCCCACACACAACAAACATGGGATTCAAGACACTACAATTCACACTTGAGAACAACATCAAGTACATCAAGCACATGCTCGACATGCAACCTTACCCTTCATTACATTCTCAGGAGATGCCTGGGTGCTTCAAATCCCCTATAAAATAATCATCTGTTTGCCTTGGGTTGCTTTCACAAGGGAGCTAAACAAACTCATCCTCCTGTTTTTTTTAGGAGAGATAAATACCAGTTGTTGGGTCTTGGAGCTGAATTAATGCTAATTTCATTAAACTACCTTGGCGTGTTGAGCGCAGAGGGCCAGTTACAGAGTATGGGAACAATGTGAAAAATTTCCCTTGATGGTTACCACTTTCCAGAAAAAGCTGAACAAACATATAAGGACAGTAATCCACACCTTTCAGGTTGAAAGATATGTATTCCCTCCACAAATCCATTCCAATTTCTGGTTTTTCCCACCAATCGATAGTATCTTGACATGAAAAGGAATGTGATAACCAGAAGGCAGGGAATCTTACCTGTCATGAGGCTTTTTCCGGAAACTTCCCTCTGGCTTCTGGACTCGTGTCATGGGTGGTGCTGGCGTAGAGGGCAATGGGGGCGGGGACTCGGAGGGGCTGCTTGGAGGTAGACCGTTGCTTGGCGACGTAGGCTTATGGCTCTCATGGTTCCGGTTGACCTCGTACTCAAAAGTGCGTTTGGGTTTAGGAAGGGGGTTGACCTGCACGCCTCCCAGTGCGTCAGGAGGAGACAGCTCAGGGCTGCCAGAGCTAGCTGAGCTTATGCTGAACCTCTGCTTGAGTTCAGGCAGCCTGTCCTGGCCGGAGGTGACCGCTGCGGCCTCTGGCTCTGGGGTAATGGAGCGGAATCCGCTCCGCTCTCGGGAGCATCCGCTCTGCGGCTCCCCCTTACGGCGTAGCTTGTCCGGGGTGTAGCAGCTGCTGGGGTAGCAGGGCAAGGATGGTGAAGGGCTCTCCTTCAGTGCCTGCTCAATCTTTTGTATCCGGCTGAGGACAGCGGAATTTTCTTTGCGGGAAGAGAAGGAGCGGAAGAGGAGCCCTGTGGCATCCGTTCGGATGGGCCGCTTCCCGGACCCTCCATTGGAGCCGCCCCGCTCTGAGGTTGGTTCTTCCTCCTCCGTCTCTGGGTAGGAGCACTCAGAGAAAGCAGTGCTCATCCTCCGCACACCTTTGAAGTCAAAGGTCTTATCACTGCAGGGTGAGGATAAGAGGCTGGGGCAAGCGTCACTGCCACCCATCCGCTCACCTATGGGCCTCTTGTCTAGGCATAGGCTCATCCTAGGGAGATCCACTCTCCGACACTCCCATTCGGAGATCCTCTTGCGGACGCCCGCAGGCGAGGACAGAGTACGCTGGTGGTGTTGGAACGTAGGCCCCAAGGACAGGGTGCTCCAGCCACGAGGGCCTGTGCCGAGGCCCCCCTTAGCCGGGCCGCCGTCCTGCCGGTTCTCCTTCTGCTCTTGGCCACTGGCTGGCCTGTAGATGGAGAGCCTGTTGTCCAAGCAGGCAACACTCCTGGCCTTGAGGAGCCGGTTCTGGGCCTGAAAGTTGGCGGATCGCAGCGACACACAGCGCAGGCTGTCAGTCCTATTGCTCCAGTTCCTCAGGCGCAGGGGCTGGCTCTCGGCAACCCTGTCCTCCTGGGTCCACTCCCGGGCGTCCTCGCTATCACTCAGTGGGTAAGCTGGGGCTCTTGCTTTGGAGAGAATGGGAGGCGGGGATGCGGACTGGCACCTAGAAGAAGCAGTCATGAATTCAGAACTCCTTCGAGATGACATATGACCATCTTCAGAAAATGGAAAACAACCAACAGCTTAGATGGCGGTTTAAGAACCAGTAAGCTGCAGTGGTTACTCCTGTTGCCTCACACCTCTGGAACCCAGGCTCAAGTCTTCACCATGACTCCATGTGTGTGGAGCTTGCATGCTCATCATGGGGTTTCCTCTGGGTACTCCGGTTTCCCCCCCACAGTCCAAAATCATGCTGAGATTAACCTGAGTTACCAAATTGCCCACAGTTGTGTGTGAGTCTGGCCTGCAATGGGTTAGCGGTCCATCCTGGGTTGTTCCTTGCCTTGTGCCCATAGGGTCCAGACCCCTGGTAACCCTGAATAGGACAAGTGGTTACAGAAAATGGATGGATGCTTTGTAACCAGGCTGATGACACAGCAAGAGAAACTACATGGTTACCTCAAGCCCGAGCTCATGACCAGCTACTCACGCACTCCTGGAAATATGGTGAAAGTCTGGATCTTAACACCCCTTCTTTTCAGGTAGTAACCAACATGTAAAATAATCTGTGGAAAGTGCGTCATCAGTCTGACGAGACTTTGGCAGAGCCGGATTTAAAATGAGGCCAAGCCAAACATGAAGTCTTCAATAGGACACACGAGTGTGGATTTTTCCACATCATGAGAGCGATTAAAGTGGAACGCAGACCCCACACATTTGACCACAGAACCGGGCAGCCAGCGCCAATATGGCCGTACCTTCCACTGTTCGGTCAGAGCGCTGAGGCCCCACATTCTCCAAAGGTTTCATGTGCCAACAATACAATAGGCCGACCTAGACCCAGAACTCTCTTTAGCCACAGATACGGTTCTGCTGAGCTACTGTGTTGCGAAATTTCCATCTGGCTTCCACAGAAACACAAAAGGCTTCATCACCAATTGCAAAACTCCTTCCATTACAATCTACCAGTCTGCCTCCACGAATCTGCTTCCACAGAAACATTACGTCACTGGTTTCAGACTATCACCAGGCAGCTGAGCAAGGGTCCCCCCTGTGCTGAACTGATGCTAGGAGGTTAGATGCTGTATACACTCTGAAAATAGTGCTTTGCTGGGAGGGGAACCATGCCAGCGAGGAGGAGTGCAGGTTGGGACACATCACGCCACACCTGTAATTAAAACAAAGGGAGTGTGTGGGCTCTCTGTTCTCACCAAGAAGCTCTTCTGAAAATGACAATACTCACTTTCGCAGCTTACTATGCAGCCTCAGGGGAATTGATTCTGGCAAACTTTTAATTAACAGAAGGATTTTTAACTATTTTAACTTATAATAATAATAAGTTTAATAGGATAATAATAAGCGTCGCAAATAAAAGTATATAATTGATTTCAGCAGCCATAGTGGTGAAAAAAAGAAACACTTTTCTGGAACAAAATTTACTTCCCTCAAATGAACCGGATTTTAAAGTAGGTCAAAGTTTTTCTAAAAAAATTCTTAAAAGCTCAAACTTAAAACTCCCATGACAAAATGATCGCAGACGCCCACGCCGTCTTTCAGGAACATTGGAAGGACGACGTTCCCCGTGCACAGCCTGCGTTCACGTCGCTAATGACGACAGCGGAGCCTGAAGCCAAGCAAGGATTCCTAAATAGCTGCGGTCGCGTTGTCGTAAAACTTCATTACATCTACGCAGGAAACCATGTGGGGAGGCAGGGGGGGCTGCATGTTTCTGTTCTGTGCTGTAAATTTGACACAGAGTCTGCAAGGAAGCAATCACTTCCATATAAATGAAAAAGAGTCAATTTGGTTCAGAACGAAGCGTCTTGAAAGGTTTCCTGTCAAATCACACCCTTCACATAATAAGAACCTGCAAAGCAAAGCAGGGCACTTGAAAGATGCTGTTTTCACAAGTAAAGTAACAACACATTTTCACTAATACCCTGGTGATTTCCACATGGATATCAACAATCTTGATAGTGATACCATGCGTAAATGTCTGATTTCCCTGCTTTTAAGACGATCGTTTTAATGCAAGGTGTCTAACTTGGATAAAACAAGAGAAATTCTTGTGTTTCCTTACAATAATGACTTGGATGATGAAAAATTTGCACCACATGCAGCATCCAAGTGAGATCGATCCAAACACGCCAAGCTGGGGAGAGGGGCTTTTTCACACAGTCTATGGTGGGAAAGCCTCACTGAACAGCTCATTATGTTGTGTCTCCTGGTCAGCGCCTGTCCATGCAGGTTGCTCTCTACACACCCGTTCATCTCAAGCTCTTTGAGATGGATCTCCAACAGATTGCAATGGATCGCATCCATGGCCGCAATTACTGTATTTCGAAAATTCCTGTGAAGGAAACAACTCCACTGTCCAGAGGCAAGACAAAAGCCACACCATTTGCTACACTATGGCTTCAAGACATGTGAAACACAGACCAACCCAATGTAGTAAAAAGGGGGGAAGCGTGAAAGATCCACTTGCCCCTCCTTGCCGTCTTGAATTTCACTTCCCAGTATAGTAAACTTTCAGGTTATAAAATCAATATTGACAAATCCAGGGGAATGCAAATGAATACTCCCAGTCATCTTAAGAAAAAGGAGTAGACACACACACACGCGTATACACACACACACACACACACACACACACACACACACACAGATTAGATATCTATATTATTGTGGGGACTCTCCATTCATTTTTATGGGCATAACCATAATCCTAACTATGGTAACCTTAACCCCAAGAAACCAAACAAAATACAAGACATTTGGCATTTTTAGCTTTTTGATTGCAGTCACAGATTTTTATAAAATTGGGTTTCCCCTTGTGGGGACTGAAAATATCCCACAAGGTCAAAGTAACAGGTTTTTATCACATTATAGGGACATTTGGCATAACCCTATCATTTCTATGGCCATAACTCTAATCCGAACTGTGATAACTCAAACCCCCACCCAGCCCTGACCTTAACCCTAACCTAACCCTATCATTTCTATGGCCATAACTCTAATCCGAACTGTGATAACTCAAACCCCCACCCAGCCCTAACCTTAACCCTAACCTAACCCTAACCCTAACCTAACCTTAACCAAAAGCAATCAAACAAAATACAAAACTTTGGCATTTTACTTGCATTCACAGATTTTTATACAATTGAGGTCTATACTGCATGTCCCATAAGCTAAAAAGTAACAGGTTTTCCCACATTGGGGACATTTGGTAAATACGAACACACACACACACACACACATACACACACATGGAATGGCTGAGGTGCCCCTGAGGAGAGGTTTGGGACCTGAAGTGACGTTCTTCTAGCCGTCCAACAAGATATCAGTAAATTTTTGACGAACAGAAGAAATTCTTTTGTTTTTTAATGTGTTCATTTGCATATGTTAAATTGTTTTTTTTCCTGAGCAAATATACACTTACTACCCAGATAAATAGCCTTAAACATTTTGTTTGACTGCCTTTGACTCTACTGGATATAAATCATTTTTTTTCATATTTTCTTGCCCTGTTCCTATTTCTATGAGGGTTTTACCTCCCCAGATGACATATTTAGCCATTTTCCAGCAGATGAAATTGTAACCCTGAAACGAAAAGAAAATAAAAGGAATTAAAGCGAAAGGTCACATATATTATAAAATTTTAGCTGCCTGTAATTACCTCCTATTTTTTATGTTTGTTTTCATCATTATGCCTAAATGGTAGACATACTGTAGTTAACACTAACTCACTGTGCTTGCAGTATAATCAGTTCAGCTACTCTACCTATTAATTATCTATCTTCGCCTTTATTATACATCTTCAGCCAGATAGAAATTTAACATGGTGTAGAGTGGCAGACTACATTTTAAAAATAACCTCTGTCCATCACTCTGCCATAGTGGCTTACACAGCTATAACACGTGCAGCCCCTACGAGGCCTTCAGTTCCTCTGCCGGCAAAATATGGGTGTCGCTTCCAAAGTCAGGACTTCTTGGGACAGTTTCGGACTGAAGGCCGAGAACGCCAGTGCCAGGCCCGGATCAGTAAGAATAAGACCAGAACCGGTGCCAAGGAATGACAAGAACATAGTGCATGCAGTGCCAGTCATGGCCCAGACAAGAGCTGGCGGGTGTGTCAGATAACAGCAATTTCCTGTTTGTTGGCAGGGTCAGAAAGCGTATAACTTACAGCCGAGGTTAAAAGTTACGCAGGTCAAAAGTGAGAGGGCCAGGAAAACTCATCCCCCCAGATTCCCGCCGGTCTAACTTTCCTTAGCATTCCTTCCTCGCATCGAATTATTGAACAACATATCCCATTTCATAGTGCACTAAAACTCTTTTTTTAAGTGGAGAAACTTCAGCCCAAAAACAGATTAACTCTCCTCTAAATGATTTTTTTGCAATAGAGGCATGAAAATCTTTGGTATCTGAAAAGTACATGCAGTTTTAGTTTCCTATTCATTTTTTTACAGGGAAAGTAATGATGGATGTGATTTTAGTGGGCAAATCACAAATTTTCTTGATTTGACAATGTTCTTTCAACTGTCTGACTCAGGATCAGAGGGTCAGCCGTGGAGAATCCTGGTGTTGAACAAATATTTAGGCATGGTGCTGTACTAATATTTTGGCCATCACCTCAGTTTAATCACTTGGAAACATCGGAACAGTCATAAACCGCCCACACGACAATCATCAGAAGAATGGCACTGTATGACCAGGCCACCCTAGCCAATGTGGTCTGAGAACATAATGACTAATCTTCATACTGTGCAAACAGCAGATGAGAACTACTTCACTTTTCCACGTCAGCCACTTTAAAATCACCTAGGCTACATTCCCCTCAGTTCGTGTACAACTTGACAACAAGAGTCACAGCTTGAGTGTAATGTAGACAAGGTATGGATCATCTTTTGCCTGTCATGTACAGAGATCTCAATTTCTTAGAAGCACCTCAGTAAATCGACTATAGTTAAACTTACGTATAATTCCTATATGCTAGAACGCATGGTAGAAGCGGCCGATCATGCTTAGAAACAGTAGAGCCCTCAATGTCTAATCACCATAGTTAATAACATGTCGCAATAAAAATTCTTCAGCTGAAAAAAATCACTGCAAGGTAAAGTGAAGGATTATGATTCAAGGGCTCCTTTCTGAAAGCCCGTGCTGGGCATGATCTGTGGCAGGGTGGCATCTACACGCGTGAAGCTGAGCACAGTTATCATGCACCTTTAGCAGCTCGATAAAAGGGCTTGTCCCTGCTTGCGAAAAATGCAGGAGTGCGTTCAGTTGAAGCTGACGCAACGTTCACACCAACACAAGGAAACGAAACAGTGTTAAGCAACTTTGGTTGGTTCGCTCCCGAGAGAAAGATGCCCAAACCAAATTCAGAGAATATAAGACGATACGGCTGCGAGCGTAAGTTCCTTTGCCCCAGATGTCACTAAGTGCTCAGTTTCTCAGCTGTCTGTTGTCAACATGCAGCATCAAGGCGGCCATGGCAACGGACCGCTCACAGTTCCCGAAAGAAGATAAATAAATACCTGCCTGAATGCATATTCCCACAGCGAATCCCGCACCTACTAACCTGGGAAGATACAGGCGTGTGAAAACCCACAGCAAGCAGAATTACCAAGCACTGTCAATCACTGTCTGGTGTGACTCCACGAGAACTGGGTAAAGCAAGTAATAAGATGAGGCTGGAACCTGTTTGTGATTAAAAGCACACAAAAACTCCGCCCATCGCAGGTTTCCAAGCCTTGCCTCTCCCATCACAAGCAACGCCCTGCCAGATTCCCACACTGGATGACATCACTCACCTGTCAGGAACTTCCCGAGGGACCTTACTTTCTCCAGCTTGTGCTGCAGCCTTGGCGCTCTTGTTGGCGGTCATCGTCACCTCTGCTCTGCAATGTCCGGCTCACCTGATGAGAAGGGGAGAGGAAGATCACGTTTATGACTGTGGTCCACTCACAGTCTCCTCTAATAGGCTTCACTCTCGGCCCTCGGTCATGGGAGAGGCCGGGCGACGCATTCTGGAGGCGACATTCCAGAAACTTCTGTCCTCAGTTTGCTAAAATCCAAGTGTGCAGGCACGCTACAGACAGGTCATCACATGTGTTTAAAAATGCATGCTGCAGGTAACCCCCCCCCCCCCCCCCACAAACAGATACGGACAGTGCACTGAAAACCACAGAAAAACTATAACTTATTTCCGTGAGGATTCTGGAGCAGATGAATAAGTATTTGCTCTACTCTGCGATAAATACTAACCGTAAATCAGAAAGGCAGACATATGACCTCACAGAACTGTCAAACAAACATCCCCCCCCCTCAAAAAAGGCGAAAAGAAATTTTCACACAATTTGCTCTTATAGTTGCATTATTATTATAAACTTACCACTAAGTGATAAACTTTTGTAGTTATCTAAATAACTGGCCACTCCACTGAAGAATTTGAAACTTGGGAGTCAAAGCCCAGCATCCCAATACAAGATCCATCTGTTGCTGAGAGTGTTCCATTACACCCACTCGACAATAACCTTGTGGTATTGTTGTTCGCAATGACATTTCAAATTTACCTCCTTGCCCCACCCCCCCCCATAAATTTCTGATCACTTTTGAAACATCCTGTACACCTGCCTTGTGCTTAAGCCCTGTCCCATGACCCTGTACTGGATATGAGGCTGCAACACGGATAAACTGGTTTACAGGTAGCATTAAAAGACACAACAGCGGGATCCAAGTGGTAATGATGCCGTGGCCTTCAATTTCGGCACTCTTAAAATGCCACTGGTGAGAGTAACCAGCTATGTAAGCGGAAGACGGAAATAAAGCTCTGAGTGTTTTCAAGGTTTTGTTTGCCTGTTCAAAGGGAGCGGCCAAGATTAACAGACACAGGCGGCTCTCTTGGCCCATTAAGACCTGATTACTTTTTCCCATGAACATGTGGACTCAAAAGGCCTGGCTGCGTTTTTATTGCAGATATTAGTTTTATATGGCGCGCAGGAGAGCGGCACTTTCTGCGCTCGGGCGACACGCTGCGGGAGCCGCTTCCTCTGACGACTGTGTCGGCCGCCTTCAAGGGACAGCTGATGAAAGCAGAGGCTGGGAGTCTTGTCTTCAGAACACCACACATAAGGTCCATTTTATGCACGGGTTTGAAACAGAATTGCCCTCTTGACTGGAGCCTCGGGGTGGCTACCGTAAAGCCGGACGGGATCAACAGCAGCTTAACCGCGATCGTTAGCGCACACGGCCAGCCGCTGGGATGCTCCCTGTGTGGATGCTGGTTTATCGTCAAACTCAGCGTCAAAGCAGGCCTCGGTGGATTGTCTTCACAGGATCTGAATAAACCGCTTGAGCTGCCATATTCCCACAAGTCCCAAGGCCAATCAAAATAAAGGAAAGTAGAGAGAACTTAAATGCCCCCATTGGATTCCTGTTCTCTGTTCCTCTTAAGAAGAAAATAAAAAATAACCTTTTATGGTTTTATTGCTGTCAACACAGAAGTCAGCATGAATCTGAGCAGCGAGCCAGAGAAGCAGCTGTTTGTTTACAGGAAACCTCCATCTAAAGGATGAGCAAGCAATGGCTGAACTTTACAGAGAAGCGGGTAAAGAGGGAGAAGACTGCCACATTCTTTCTGTCAGCAATTTCCTGTTTCAGAGGACAGTGGAGGACACGGAGCCCAGTTTCGGTCCAGCGCTGGCAAGTTCCTGGCCAGCTCCTTCTCCTATTCATCCTGAAAGTATTTTTCCATCTCTGACTATGGTGTAGGAGAGGAAGAATAGAGCAGGTACGATGCCAGAGGTCAAGCTGATTCCTCCTGCCACAAGAATGACGATCAAATAAAACAACTAAACTTAAAACCGTTTATAAGTCACGGATGAAGGAGTTGGGCGTCTATAAAGAAACAGACAGTAACCCATAAAGTGAATTGTCATGTAGCCATCTGCAGTCAAGAAAGAGACATGCAGTAGCCACATGTATTGACCCCCAGAGCCTGTAGCGGGGGGCAGAGTGAAAAATCCAGAAAGGGACGTTGATCATTTACGGATGGTAGCTCTAGGACTCAAATTATTCAAAGAGTTCCTGACATTCTGTATGATTGACTATGACTGCAAAAAATTTGCTCCATGGCACATGATTGGACCGTTATGTCGTCTCCGTCGCATGTGATTGGACCGTTATGTCGTCTCCGTCGCATGTGATTGGACCGTTATGTCGTCTCCGTCGCCACTCCTGGAATGGAGCTCTGTGCATCAGATAGAAACGATGTCTAAGAAGACATATAATCACCTCCATCTGTGTTCAATCCCAGCCTTCTAGATACATTTGAAGCTGGCTGTCAGAGTTTATGACCTCACATACCATTGTGTTCAAATTTGCCCCGTGAACTGGAAGAGGAGAGTCCCAAATATTTTTCTTTTGGATACCCAAGGACCCATGCAGATGATTCCTTCTTCCTTATCCTCTGTTACTTGCAGTCGCCTCACTACTCCTAGAGGTTAACATAGTGCGAACAAGGGGGAGTTAAAGGGCCGAACTTTCAAAGTGCGTGCGTATCGCGAATGGCGACCTGGCATAGTGATGTTCAGCCACACTGAGTGTTGTTTTGGTGACAGTGTGCAGGCCGCTTGCCAATGGCAGCTCACAGCCAGAGGAGCGGAGACAACAGGAACCAACAGCAGGTTCTTATGGCCAGGAAAGATCTGGACTGCTTAACTCCCTTGTCCGTTATGGCTTCCCGCCCAGCTCCATAAATCAGACTGCAATGGTGTCCTATAGCTGATGAATAGTAAAATCTGGTTACTGTAGTTTGCGAGTCATTCTGGGAAATTAAATACAAAGAACGACTCCAGCGGTCAGGATGAACCAAAGGTGGGTATCGAGTTCAAGCAGTAGGATATGGCATATAACCAGGCACAAGATGGTTGATTATATATCCATTCGTCCATCCATCCATTCATCCATCCATTAAAATTTCTAATATAAAGATATATACGGTCCTGTACTCTGCCTAATTGTTTGTATTTCTGGTTTGCTCTTAAGCATAAACAACAGGTAAATTTATAGCTTATGAAAACTCTAGTAGTGTTTTGTTGAAAATCGCAAGTTGAGACACGTTTGTCCTGCATTAGTGACCTTGAGTAACCTTTCACCTCGTTCTGAGTGTTGTGAGTGATCTCCTGTAATGACATAAAGTTACCCACTGAGCTCATGGTGTGAGAGTCAGAGTCCCTCCCACGCTGACTCACTGAACGCTGACTCCTGCCTGCCTGCCATGCCTGGGCATGCATTTTAACACGCTTTCTCCAATGCTCTCCTACTCACGCGCAACACGGATGTCAGTACCCCGTATGCCCCTATACCGCGGAGCTGGACTACCGCAGCCAGAATGGTGCTCATCACAGCAGGTTTACACAATGACAGAAGTGACGGTTGCGTTGCTACCACCCAAAAATGACGTCATTCTGACCCACCCACCTGGCCCGCAGTGTATAGCTGCAGGTTGCTATTAGTCTCGTCAACAGATTCATTTTAATACCAGAAGTTTTCTGTCTACCTGTTTCGCTTGTTAACCTTATAACTTCATGTGAAATTTGAAGTGGTCAATCGGACCCAAATCACTGTCACATGCACAGGTATAACAATGGAAGCTTCCAGTCCTGAGTTGCAGCCTCATTGCTTCGCAGTCAGACGAGTAAAATGCGCTATAGCTGCGCAGGCAGTGAGCTGCTTCATAACTGCTCAGCAAAAAGGCATCTGCACCAATTGACTCATTAGTCTGGCCGCATGAAGGTAACATTCTGTACGTCCCCTGGGAGAGCCGGCCATGTTTTAAAAATAACCCCAACGAGAAGTAGCAGGCCCCCAAAAAATTGTCAGGAGCCTTGGTTTGTTTCACCATTAATCTCATTGATGTGGCGACTTTGCCAGGAGGTAACTTCACAAGAGAAAATAAAGCCCAGTTAGAAAAAATAGCGGCAACCCCCCCCAAGCCATTTTCATTACCATTCTCTCTGTTTTCAGATGATGTACTTTTTCTAACAACTACTGAACTAACACTTTAACTAAAAGCACTTTAAAAAATTTCCACATGCTTTATGCAACAGTCTTTAAAATTCCACAAGACAGTTCACGGAAGAAAAAGTGTATGGGGACATTTTAGATGCCTCCGATGGCGAGGTGCACCAAAATGGCGGATGTGCGCTCTTCTTCTGCTGTTCAGCCTCAACGTGTTAGCCGCATTCACCAGGACATCTGCCAAAGCCTGTCCCTCCAACCTCCGCTGCCCAATCAGACACTGCCGATGGCATCCCAAGTCACCCCATTGGTGCCCAACACAAGTGAGGTCATATGACCTGTGGTGGCCTAACTTGTTTCAGGTTTAGTTGACAGGCTCCACTAGAAGCACCTATGAAAGTCTGGTTTTCACCGGGCCCTTTAAAAATGTCCTAATAAAGAAGTCTCAGCTGAAGGGACTGAAATGGGCCAGATCCTTGCTTTTGAAATGCCCATCATGTGCTTTTCTGATGACATCCAGTACAGCAGATCTTACTATGGTCCTGGACAGTTACAGTGGTTTATTTAACATCGTAACCCTGCAAGCTGAGGGTTTAACCGCGCGGTTCACGTGTGGAGCCAAGGAGTTTCTTGCGTCTAGATATGGCGAGCTCGCTGTCCCTGTGATAGGAGAGACTCAGGATACTGAAAGCTCTACTTGTTCATTGTCCTTGAGCGTGGGGGGGGGCTAGGGAAAAGTCCTGGATCCTTGAAGGTTGGGTAGTAGGGTGCAGTCAGGGATCCCCAGAGCTTAGCAGAGTGAGGAATTCTCAAAGGTTAAAGAGGTGAGCAGAGGTTGCTGACCATGTCGATCCCTGGCAGGGTCACCGAGAAGTAACAAGCCAGACAGGAATTCTGTTAAATTTGCCACATCGGTCTGGTTTGCCAACACGTTTGACAATGAGGGGGGATGAACCCTGAATGCTATCTTCACTCTACTGGCAAGGTCTAATAACAAGGCTGTATGTGTCAGACAGCTTCCTGGATGTACCAAACTGGAGATTAGTAGGCCTTAGGCTAGAAGACAGACAGCTTAAGAGTTTATCTTTCTGCAAAATGTGGAGAATTTCTTTTTATTAAAATGTGAAAACTTGTTCTACTAGTAAACATACAGCAATCACTCAAAATATAAATGTGCATTTGGGAGATTCAAGAAAAAATTCACACAAAAAAAATTACTTGCCAGAGAGGAAAGCCCGATTGTGTAGCCCTGTGTCCACAGCGCAGAAGTTATCCTAAGGTTTCTACAATGGCTGTCACACTTGTGTCACACCTCAGGCAGCGCAAAGCATGACATCCAGAAGCTGTGAGGAGGAAAACCCTTTTGTGTAGAGGGGGATGCGACGAGACTGAACAGGCCCGTCAGTTCATAATCTAACACCCGCTGAGGGCTTTCTGAAGAACCTGCCCCGAGCCAACGGCCTCCATTGGTCAGAAATCCATATGCCAGAAAGTGGGGAGTGAGTAGCGACTTGGGACTCCACAGTACGAGGTCATATGGTCCTCATAAATGCTTCACGGGAGGGGGGGGGGGGCGCTGTTTGTGAGGTATGGGTACGTGCTGCCTGCCATAATTAAAAAAGTATGCTGTGCTTCGGCTCGGGACATGAAAAATGTCTCCCTTTTTCCTCTAAAAAGCTTCTACCTAAAACAGCCTTATGTTTGTAATTAAAAAAAAAACTCCAAAGTCCTTCGTGTACTTCCCGATCATCCAGACGGAGGATTTCTCAATTCGCCCAGGTGTCGAACGGGGCTAGCCTTTGTTTCCTTCCGAAGGGAGGCAGGGGGGGGCTTGCAGTGGTTTCGAATGGCACGGCCCCGCAGACACAGTTCCAGCAGGCCGGAGAGGGTTGGCCTTGCTGCATAAGGCCCCTCTGAAAGGCGTCCTGCAGGGCCTCAATCGGCCCTCCAGCAGATCACGGGGCGCGAGCGGTCATGGCTCGCGGCGCCTGAACAGGCCCAGCACAATACCCACGATTCCCGGCTGCTGCGCTCACTTCACATGGCAGATGGAACCAATTCTTTAAGCCTTATTCTATTCATTCTTCTCTCTCCTGCGTTCAGCTGTTTACGGATTTTTTTTTTTTAGTTTTCCAGGGGGAAACAAAGACAGATTTCAGTTTTTCGAAGATTCTGCAGCACGACCTGGACGCAACTGCTCGCAGCTGTCGGGATGTGTGCACGGGAGAGGTCTGTCCTCCCACAGTGAAACGAGAGCTTCTCACGCGCATCGCTTGGAAGAGGCTCTAAGTTCCGCGGATTCAGCGTTCACACAAATCTCCAGGTGACAGGACACCTGGTGCACCTCCAGGGGCTGGGGGACGGGGGAGTGTAAGGCAAAGCCCTACAAAAATTGCCATGAGTGATTTGTAACACAGGCTGCACACACCATTAACCAAACTACTCTTATATTGCTGGCTATAAGACTGTAGCCATTTGTATTATGTACCTTCATCACTGGCTCCACAGCGTGAACCTAAATGCCATTAGCTTGCTCAGAATCGAGGAAAGAGCCCATCCCCCATCCAACATACCCGAATCAGGAGGAGTTACGACAATATGACCAGACAACAAATAACTGGAGAGCACAGAGAAAGCTGTGCCCAACCTGAGCAGACGCGCCTCTCATACAACACAACACAAAGTGAGTAAGCACAGGAAAAACTCAACCGCCTCCTGCTGGTATTTACATAGGTGAAAGTCTCACTTTCAGTTTGTGCACCCCAGGAACGTGACGCAAACTCGTAACAGTGTTATAACTGCTCTGGTATGTAAATAAAAGAGGTTCACGAGTCTTACGACTTCCCAGCACTGAGAGCAAAGTAAGTTCAGCTCACTCTGCAAAGCCCTCATTAAGGCTGAGGCACAGGTAATTATCAGGCATTTCTAAAGGATCACTGTAGAGTGTCCATAGAAACGATTAGCTTAGGCAGTACTATGGCATCTCTTCAGTAAAGTAATGCCACAAAAATCATGCATTTACATTATGCATATTAAACTAGGGTTGTAATGGACAAAGTTCATTGTTTGGCACAAACCTCAGATTTGGATTCATGATTCAGTGCAATTTTGTTATACAGAGAAAACATCATTTGTACAGAAGATTATTTATTTTTAAAACTGCAAACACAAACATAATTAGGAACAGCTGTGAACCAAAGGCCATGCATCTTTTGACATGTCTAAATAACAAAACCTAATAAAAAAAGTCCAACCTGTCTCATTTATGTTTAGTTTGTATCCAAGAATAATTCCAGAGCTATTTTCTATTTTGTTGTCAGTGTTTCTGATAGATACCCTAATGCCCCTCAAAGATTCTACTGCAGGACACATGTGGTTGTATGTGGTTGTTTCACTTTTAGTCATACGTTTCCATCAGTTTGCTAACTATCTAACCAACTAACTACCAAACAATAATGCGGTAACGAACTTCTTGCTGATAATATAGGCAAGTTATTAGCTAGCAGGCAATGTCACTGTGGTGTGCTGTTATATCACAGCTGATAACCTTACAAACTCTATTAAAGTCTATTACTTGTGCATGCATCTTGTCGTTAGAATGAACTGACGTGCGTAAATCAAGCGCCACAAAGTGCTTCTTGAATACGCAGCATGACTGACAGGATCGTGAGGTAACTAGCATTAGCCGTAACCAACTTGCAAGTGCAATTAGCATAACATAATTAAACATAATTAGCATTATGTTTTCTTTGTTGGACATCTACCTGTGAATTTAGGTTCTATCCATGTCAATAATGTATTGTTCATTGTGCGTTCTGAACTGAAGATGGCATGCCAAACAGTACACGACGAATATGTGTACCACTACAGCCCTATATTAAACAGGCAATCTTATAGCGCTTGGTGGAAAGCGATGGGACGTTGCAAACAGTCTGAAGGTCTGGAGGATCTTACATCACCTCCTGGCCAAATCCGATCCTGTACGACGCAAGGCTTCCAGCAAGCTGAGTAACTGACGGCGCTCATCGCTAGATTGTTTCATCGGCAGTGGGAATTGCTAACTAAAAAAGTGAGGTTTGTCATATCCCGACGAGAAGTAGGCTGGCATCCCAAGAATGTGCCATATTCGTGGAAACAAATTATGTTTCTATTTGTTCCAGTCATATCAGCAAATGGTATGCGGAGGGGAACCTAAACTATTACTGTAATCCATCATACAGAATCCATTGCCTGTTCCTTCCACATGTCACCTGAAACAACTAGCTAGCTGTCATCATTATCACCAAAATGCATTTATATATCTTTGTACAGTCAGAATCACTTTTATTAACACACTGACAGCAAGATTTTTTTCCCCCCAGTGGTTACATTATATTACATGCTACACACAAACAAGCCCATGCAACCATGATAATTAGAGTTGTGTTAGAATATTCAAATATATAAATAAATACAGTTTGATCATATGGTAGAAAATAGATAACTGCTGTACAGGGACTGAGCAAGTAGTCAAGAAGGATTATATGGTGTTATGGAAACGGTAACAGTACAGTGGGAATGTTTGAGGGTCAGGTGTATAGCAGATAAAGTACAAAGTCAATCTAGGTTGTCCCCAGGTTAAGAACGCCCAGCTTATGAACAACAATGGTTCATGATAACGAATGCACTCAATACTCTGTGTCACTCATGAAAACACTGCATGGCTTCAGCGGTTCATCGGCATGATGGAACATAAAGGTATAAGCACATTTTCTTGAACAGCTCTTTTGGTAGGTGTGCTGGGTGCCGAATCCCGAAAAGCGAAGTTAACGACAGAAAAAAATAATCAAGCTTGTGGAAGCAAGACAGTCCAAACAAAAAATCAGAGTCAGTTACATTGTTTAAAATGCAGATTTAATTAAATAAAATTAGATGGGGTGGTCTCTCAATTTTTTCCAGAGCTGTTAGTAACTCATTGGTTTTCAAAATTGTCTTTTGTCCTTAATGCCGGCAATCTAGTGTGGAGGACATTGAGATGAAATGCATCTGGCCGCGGGGGCGCGGGGGGTGGGCGGGGGGGGGGGGGGGGGGGGGGGGGGGGGGGGGGGGGGGGGGGGGGG